>CM023200.3:65604642-66028709 GCA_004115045.4 Sinella curviseta | reverse complement strand
GAAACAATGGGGAAACAAGAAAAAAAACTCGTGGGTGAATGAGAGCACATAGGTTTATAGGGCCTAATTTTCGCCTGAAATTCATTATCGTGTTGAGATTTCGAAACATGAAAAGTGAACAGAATTTTAGTGTACTATATACAAACAGGACCTGAATTTTCAGAAAAAAAATGTTTCAAGTCGATAAAGTTAAAATTTCGACATGAAAATTAACAAAAACTATAAAATTATAACATTTTTTTAATAAAAGTTAATTTTTGTAGATTTTCGCAGTGAGGTACGCTAAAACTCTTTTCAGAATCTGAATCTCCGTCTCTTTTTACATGGAATACCGTTCTCAGATTCTGCGTACCTGCGTGCGGTTTTGTGTAATTAAGTTTCAAAATAATTATTTCAAAGTTAGTTAAGGGGTCCTTCAACGCGTATGTATGCACTTTGCCGTAGGTAAGCGGAAAAGTGGGTGGTTGCCAAATTATTGCTATAATATGCTGAAAATCAGTTCACCGGTACTTTAGAACCTCCTGATTTCAAATAACACCATTTCCACACGCCCCACCCCCTTTTATCATGGGGGTGGGGCAAAACTTTTAGAATGAATTTATTCGAATTAGAAGCTGAAAATTAATGCATAGGGGTTTTCAAACATGTACATTTCAAATATAGTAAAATTTATGCCCCACCCACATGTGTGCATGCAAAAAATACTGAATATTTGCTTGCCTTCCACTTTACACCAGTGGGTGGGGCATAAATATAACTATATTTGAAATGTACATGTTTGAAAACCCCTATGCATTAATTTTCAGCTTCTAATTCGAATAAATTCATTCTAAAAAATTTGCCCCACCCCCATGATAAAAGGGGGTGGGGCGTGTGGAAATGGTGTTATTTGAAATCAGGAGGTTCTAAAGTACCGGTGAACTGATTTTCAGCATATTATAGCAATAATTTGGTAACCACCCACTTTTCCGCTTACCTACGGCAAAGTGCATACATACGCGTTGAAGGACCCCTTAACTAACTTTGAAATAATTATTTTGAAACTTAATTACACAAAACCGCACGCAGGTACGCAGAATCTGAGAACGGTATTCCATGTAAAAAGAGACGGAGATTCAGATTCTGAAAAGAGTTTTAGCGTACCTCACTGCGAAAATCTACAAAAATTAACTTTTATTAAAAAAATGTTATAATTTTATAGTTTTTGTTAATTTTCATGTCGAAATTTTAACTTTATCGACTTGAAACATTTTTTTTCTGAAAATTCAGGTCCTGTTTGTATATAGTACACTAAAATTCTGTTCACTTTTCATGTTTCGAAATCTCAACACGATAATGAATTTCAGGCGAAAATTAGGCCCTATAAACCTATGTGGAGAGGAAGGATGAGTGTATCGAAATTTTAATCCTTGGCTCGTGCCGTGCACATGCCTTGCATGCATCATATTTTAAGTGGAGAGCACAGTATAATGAATGGGATTTTTTATATTTTATTCAAGATAGGTCTTAAAAACCGACATGTAGAATTGGACAATTTCATATGGAGAAGGGTAAGATGGGGAAGGTTGAAGTTGATGGAGAAGAGGAACATGTAGAGGCGACATGCAATTCCATAAAACTCTAAGCAATATATTTTCAAAATTCGAAAGGCATCTGCACCTTTTGAAGTTAGAAAAGAGAAACCTGCTTGCCTGACTCCCTTCATGAAAGAATGCCCTTCATTAAATCGAGACAAGGAATGAGGAAGGGTTCTTAAACTTTGTACTGCTTCCTGTAAATATTCATACCTTCAACATCTGATGCGCTCACTGCTGTCTTTCTTTTGCATGTCAAATCTAGAGATGAGTCAGGTAATGCGGCATTACCACGCATAACAGGATAATGATTACGAATTGCCGTAATAATGGAATAATATGAGTACCATATGACACTTGTGATTTTCCTTCCTCTTTCCTCCTCCCAACAGATTTTTTTATGAAGGATTTACAATATCCAGACGAATCAATGGAATTGAAAAAGTTTTACAAGAAAATCGAAAATGAAATGAAATGGAGTAGACATGGACTCGACTCGAGTCAGGCGTCGCCACCCGCACAAAGGCGACGACGATGACGACGGCTGCGAACATCTCATTCATTCTGAATAATGATGCTAATGAAAAATTCGGTGTGATTACATATTTTTTAACGAAAACTGTTACAGAAAACAATGTATATATTTCAAAATTCAGATGTATCGTGATTGGTAGGTATCTTCTCAGGTAATGGAAACTGGGAATGATTCGTTTGGAGACGTTCAAAGGATGAACATGTTCCAGGTACATGAAACAATAGAAAGATCATGGTCGTCGTAATACAAATCAAGCAGAATTCCGGCTTCACTGTCTACTGGAATTTGGGAGACATGATTGCATTGTTGTGTCCAGTCGGTTTTCGGTAACAGCAGGATCTTTTACACATTTCCTACTGGATTCGTCATGATTATCAAGATTTTACATTACAGGTTACAGTAGGCCGGCCGAAAGGATTTTTAAAAAATCATGTTTTCAATCTTGAGAAGATGATGTTTGAAGTGTCTACTACTATAAATAAGTTCAAGGGAATTTTTGGTTACACGGAGACTTCTCGCGAAAAATCAATGATGTAGCCACCGGCACCAAGCGTGGCTACCTTGCTGACTCTACAAAGTTGTTTTTGAATTACAAGAAAGGCCATGATCATGGTCAAGTTGTTATTTTTGAGTATCCTCACCCTGTTTGAGAATCGATGATAAATATAAGTCAAGTCGGTCACAGATTGACAGGATGATGACTAGGTATGTTCAAAACAAGAACCACTATCATTTTCATGAGTAATCCCAGTTACTACTAGTATCTCAAGTGGATATGGCTCCCACCAGCCAGCACCACTGACTCTTTAAAACCACTTACTATTACAAACTCAAGTTTTACATACAGTTCAACGTTATCATAAGTTAAGGCAGGTAAAACAGCCCATGACCAGGTTTATTTTTTTTAAAGTTTTGATCAAGTAAGAAATTGCAAACACGAAGGAAAATATTAAGGTTAATTTCTTATTTGAAATTCATAGATTCATAGATTCACTCAAAATACAGTTGTAGTCATAATTTCGTTACGGGAAATTCTACATATTACTCACACTTAAAAATATGTAAATTGAAAATTCATGCAACACGATGGTTGTTAAGAATTGGTGACATACATAAATACCTGGAGTTAAGAATAGGAAAGGTGAAAGGTACACATTTCACGGTTATGCAAATTTCGCCGTTCCGTCAAGCGATAAAATGATGTACATTTTACCTTATACCTAGATACATATTCTTCTGGTTCACATGACTTGTACCCATGGGACTGGGACCTCCATCATCATCATTATCACGGTCACCAAATCTGATAACAGACTATGCTCAATTATTTGCAATTCGGAACGCCAACTGCACTTTGTGTGTGAGCGCAGCAAAACCTGTCAGATATTCCATTTTGCCAATTAAATGCTATCTCTCATTTCAATACTTTCCGTCTTCTTTGTACATTTTACATTATACTGGCGATCTGCTGCTGCTTGTCACCCAATTTAACCAGGCCAGAATGCCACCAAAAAGCAATTATCAATGTCTTGTTTGTTTTTTACCTCTTTTACACTCCATTATTAAGTTAGCTCTGCCTCTTCACCAACGCACCTACAGCTAGAGTGATAGTGGCAGAGATCGATGCTACTCAAGACAAGCTTTGTGAAATACATCACGATATGGTTATTAAAATGCCACCACTGGTTTCTCCCAAGTAGTCCAAAACCTGAAAATCTATGCAAACGCTTTCTCAAGACTCTTATTTTTGCACTTTTTTATTGCAACATCGCAGCATAACATATACGTATGGAACACACACAACATTTTGATTGGAACATGCTCGCTTTTTATTTACCATTGGGATTTATCACCTTATCTTATTACCGTGCAGACCTCTCATGATGGCTCTTGTTGCGGCTGTGCTGCTAATGCAACAAACTTGTCGACCAGCACGGGACAGTGTGCCAGAGGAATCCAATCAATTCCCAGTTTAATGAATCAATGAAATGAATGACACAAAATCTATGACAATCAAACCGTGTGCCGTAATGGCAGTCACATTTTTTTATATTTTCTCGATTACATATACCTGCCTACCCACAAAAACTTCTCGTCTTCCTTTGACTGTCCCTTTTAACTGATTAATGGATTTACTAAATACGTAATTTTTTTTGTTCTTGTCTCATTGCTCGAGTGTACCACCACCATAATTGGCTGCTTTCTTTTAATCTTATAATTCGAAAAGAGCTTATAAACGAAACAAGAAAGCATTTAGATGCCTGAGACTGCAATTAATTGACTTAACATTTTATACTGTATGTTGAAGATTGTGATTTGCGTGCGTACATCCCATGCATGCCGTGTCATACTTTTTTTCTCTCTTTCCACTCCAGACAAGAACACCTCACCATCTACAAAAATGTTTTTTAGCTCCCTCCTGGTAGCCGTTTGTTTGTGCCACACCGGTTGTGTATATATGCGAACCAAAAAAAGAAAGGTGATGGGACTGTTAAGCTACTTATCTATTATGCAAAACATTTCAGAAGGTTTTCATTTCGCACGCGACGCCAAATAACTTACCTTTGTGTACACATACACACACTACCAGCCGCTCTGTCTTCTCTTATCATCCCATCTATTCGTGTATACCATTTTTTTCTTTGGTGCTCATTTTACCTTCTAATTCCACTTCATTTCCTCCATCAAACATCGCTGCTATTCAGAAATTATGCAACACACAAATAGCGTGGTCGAGTCAGTAGTGCACTGTAGTGGTAGCATAAATCTGGATTTGGGATAACAAACAACTTGTTTTTTTATAATATGGTTGCTTATGTATTTACATAATGGAGAGCACATTTCTATTGAAAATCATCAATAAGAAGCGTTATACGTTTTATAGTTGCGATTTGGATGCTCGGAATGCTAGAACAGGGAATTTGAGAATTGAACCTGTCGGGTATCCACCCATCCTTGTTGCAGAAAAAAGATATGTCCATGCCACGATTTATCTTGGTGCATAATGAATGTGACACTGCTTTTCGATTCACATGATTTACTTGCCACACGGGGATGGAGAAAAAGCAAAGACTAAAAACTCGGATTGCTTGGTTCCAGCACGGATCCATTACCCATAATGCTTTAGTTTATGTTTTAAGTTGGACATCAATTTGCATGCGGATGAAATATTTAAATGAACAACTAAAGATTTGAGTAAAGACGCGTCCTTCCAGAGCTATATTTTCTGTGCATTTCGGGACAAATCTTTTCTAGAAGATAATATATTGCAATTATGTGCGTTTAATGCACGGCGCCTTTGCTTCTAAAGCTAGAGCCCTGTTTGGCAGATTGAATGCAAGAAGTGGAAGCGATAAAAATGGAAGTTTGTTTATTATAACAGGTAGATATTTACCTACATATATTTACATAGGTAGGTATATATATTGGTTTCGGATTAGTAGTATATAATGGAATATAGTAATTTGCGTGTTTATTTGAATTAATAATGCAGAGAGAGAGAGAGAGAGGGAGAGAGAGACGGCAGTACATTACAGATGAACGTCTATGTTGTTGTTGCTGTTAGAAAAGTAAATGGGAATCGGGGGATGTGATAATTTATTATGCAATCGATAAAATAGAGCATCAAAAAATAATGCATAACATAAAGCAAAGCAAAGACGTACACAAATGTTTGTATACGTGCACCATTTATATAACTATAAGAAGATTGGTATGTGATTATGACAGACTGGCACAGGTTTCAAATTAATATTTTAGATGGGCTGGTTTGAAAATGGACAGGTAAGCCTGGTTTTTGTAGCAAGCCTGTACGATGATTATTATGATAATAAATCCGCCGTCAACTCTGATTTCTTTCTTGGGAAAGGGGTACAATTTTGTATTAGGGATTAGGGAAGGAATAAAAAATGTGAACCATTAAGCAAGATTAAAACTATAACGCTTCATAAAATATCCATGTTTTAATGACGAAAATCAGTTCAGCGTTGTTCATGGGACATGAATAAAAAGGAACCAAAAAGGAATTAAATGCATGACACATTGTTATCATGTGGGCACGAAAGGAAAAAAAATATTCAAACACTTTTGGTTCTAATCAATTCAAGTAATTCGAGTTATCTACACTCGTCATTGATTTTTCCATGAAAAGTATAATCCCTAAAAATGATTGAATGTTGAATACAAAAATTGCATATGACGCGAGATGATGTTTGCAGACTGCTAGGAAATGTGCAAATGAATGTGCATATCTAAAGAAGGCTTAAAATTATCATGTCCTGCCATTACTTCAAACACATTTTCGTCATCCACAGTTCGATCTGGCAGATATCATCATGATTCGTTATGGTTATCACGCAAATTATTTGGATGAAAAAGTATATAAAAAAATCAGTTTGCATTGTCACTAAAAATCAATCGGTCATTCTCATCCTGACTGATGAAATTAAATCAGTGCTGGAGGAGAAGAGGTTAATCCCTAGTCAGGATCATATCATGTGTTTATCTTGTTATCTTGTCTGTCATTTCAATTTAAATCAAGGCAGCACACACACACATAGAAACATTAACATTCGATTCAATCAATGCTTATTGATCAATTTTACACATGTTTACATGTGTAAATTCAACATGTGACATATTTGACAAGATTTATGTAACTATTCAAAATATTTTTGTTTCGTATTAAAATTCTTTTTTTTATTATTATCAATAACCTGTTATAATTACTCTGGATTGAATATCGTCACTGGAATTAATTTGTCAATCTCTGCTTTCAGCAGCACAATTGTCCTTGCTTCAAAAACTGAGTAACGTAACAAACGTTTGATTATTGAGTAGTGACAGTGATGATAAACTAGTTAGTGTGGACTGTGGAAAATACCAGACTTAGTTAATGGCGCATGTACAAAAATAGATTTACGTAACTGCATATTACCGATTACCGAACTAATTAGGTTTTTCAATCGTCCATTTGACTAAATTAAAAACTCTAAATACCTTACTGAGAGTTTAAAATCACCCCCGGAACCCCGTTGCATGAATACGGTATAATCTGCAATACAACGGCAATACACTATAATTTGATATCAGCTCGTCATCATGATAAATTAAGTAGTCCAGGTGGTACCCTGACGGTTGTCCATTCCGAATTCTTGCACAAATAAGAAAAAGAAACAACTGCTACTGCTATACTTTTGCTTTGCTCAAATCTTCCTTTTCGTTTCATGTATTTTACTTTTGGTTTATTGGAAATTTGTGCGCCTGCCTCATTACGAAACCCCCAACACCAGGAGTACCATGTAACATGTAACACGACGACTGCAGCATCATAATCATTCCACCGTCATTTTTTCCCTTGGATGCCAGTCGTTTTTCATATGAATTATGGACTAGGTACATTAAGTACCTAAATATTTGTAAGATCGATTCTGACTATTCAATGAATAGTATTATAGCATTTAATTTTTCCCTGCCACGGTATTTATATTTACTTTTTTAGAAAGGAAAAAGGACAACACTTGGCACGAGCCAAAGTAAACGGTGCATAAATGGAAAGCGGAGTAGGAAAAGCTTATGGATATTTTTTATTATATACATACATATAATATGAGGTAGTGTAAGCATATTGAAACATGAGCATTTTCGTATATATTTTTATTAAGAAGGATGATTGAGTTTTGTTCTAGCGCCGGATGGATAGCGAGATTAGCAAACTACCTATTTGAACCGAAACAAAATGAATAGACATTTTGCACGAAAAAAACTGGTTTCTTATAAAGTTTGATGATAGCAGATGCATGGAGAAATATTTTAAGGACTTCTGTATGCCGTTAAGCAGCTGCAAAGGAAATGTTTTGTCGACAGATAAAAACGCACAGAGGCTGTTGTTTCGACTTCATAACATAAGTACAATCAGTAGTAGCTTGATTGCTGACAGTAGATGCTTGATCGCTATCACATTTGTAATTCCGATTCATCGGGGGAAATTTAATTGGGGAAATTCAGTGGGGAAAATTGTCATATTGTCGCCTGAATATTGTCGCATAATTTCATTTCATTTAACATGAAAGCACTTTGAGAGACACACTTAATTAATCATGCTGCTGTGGGGCTGAATGAATTGCTTGGGTAAGTACGCGCGTGATTGTATGTATTTACCTATGTACGTACGTAATGTTTTTTTAACATTCACTAAACTCTATTGTTTTGCACGAGTATTAGCTTTAATGAGATTTTAACATTCTCTTTCTCGGGATTCTAACATTCGAGAAAAATTACTGCTTTCGTTGTAGTTTTTTGCATTTCTGGTTACACATCGATATACTCTGAGGGAGGGAGAGAAAAATGTACTCTTTACACAGCGTATGCAATCTAATATACATTTTCTGCTCTTTCGTCTTTACTGAATGACTCAGAATGAGACGATATGCAAATTAGCAATCTACAATCAACAACATTTTTTATGTTGACATTGGCACATATTAATATGCACACATATTAGATTGCATTTTTTCATTTTATTTTGGTTTCAAATGAATGCAAAATGCAATCTTTTTACCTTTTTCCACTATAGAGATCATTCAATAATGCTTCTAGATTCTTGTTGCCACTCACTGTTTTAAAGTGAAGGCCTGACTCTATTTTACTCTTTATACGGTTATACACTTCCTAAGCATTATTTGACAAAAATAAAGAAAAAGGCGCCAATTCATACTAATACATTGTTTGCCATACGATGTATTTACGCTTGCTCGCTGCATCGTATTTTTGTGGCGATTGTTGGTAAACTATAATCTATAATACTTTGGTAGTTAGTCGAAGTACCTAGTTTGTAATCACGGTCGGTTTGGTCCGTGTGTGCTAACTTACACTGCTGCCAGATTGGATGCTGTAAAAAACATTTTAATTTATTATGGAGCCCTTACGCCTGCCTCATGGCTTCCACCACTGGCTTCCACTGGCTGGCCAGTCTTGTTGAAATGTTGTTCCATTCACCTTGCCAGAGAGAGATAAGCAGTAAGGGAGCAGGTATTTTGTGACCAATTCTTCTCTCGTCCTCATTTAATACAAACAGCACTTTATTTCTTTACTTTGTTCCATTATTAACGACAACTGCTTAAAAGGTGAATATTATGATGAGCAAAACAACCCAGCAGCCTTTGATACAACGTTTGTTTGTTTCGTCTCATCTTGCGGCTTGAGATATATTTTTTTTTGTTTTCTACAAACGGAAACTACGAAATACGTGCATGCATGCATACAAACGCGGAATTTGATGACCAATGTCCAACACTACACAACCAACGTCCATATCAAGTAGGTAGACATAATGTGATTGATTTTATGAAAAAAAGTGGAAAGGAGACTTAGCAAAGCATCGTTTCAATTTCAAACTATTATATAGTCAGCTTTAGGTACTTTACCAGAGGGACTTTTCTGTGTATTCAGTTTTTGTGGAGACTCATAGCTATTCATAGCACGAAAGATGCAGTTTACTACGAAACGAAAAGTAAAGTGGATGGGATGGATGATGTTTATAGGATGTGCGCATATTGTATACCTATGCACTATGCAGTTTGTAGTACAGTTTAATAGTTGACATGAGTTGTGGGTGCTTACTTAACTTGGATGCGCTTTCGTTAGTATTTCGTACTAACTAAAAACAGAGCAGAGAAGAACAAGAAGAACGACTGCGGTGATAGTGATCACCTTCGCTTCCCAAAAAATCCTTCTTTCCACCGTTGTCCGTCCAAGCGACTGAACGCTTTTTCTGCAAAATCGCTTCCGCAAAATTACATAATTTTCATTTCTTATATATGTACTCTCACGAAAAGTAGTACTGTTTTATAATAGTGCAGTTTTTAAATAGCAGTAAAATAGTCTTTTCTTAATATTGGACGCTAGTCAGGTCATCGTAAACTGCGACCGCTGACCTTCATCGTTCTTTTTTAATGCAGCCCTGTTACTCTGCCCCGAGGACTCTGTGACGGTAAGAATGATAATAATAACTTATCTGCTTGCATATTTTATAGTCATCATCACTCATCAGTAATCATTTTAAAATATTTCTAAAATTATGAAGGAATGGTCAATTATCTTATTTTTAATGGCAGCATCAGTTACAATATTAATTACTCATAATTAATACAGCCAGTCACTCGTTTTATTATTTTATTTTTTTATTACTGATGTGTGCAGTATTAATTGAAAAGGAAAGATTTAATGAAGAGAAAGACATGCTTGACAAGTGCTTGATAATTAGATTATTAACTTCGGTCCACACTAAAAAAGCCACAAATTAGCTTTTCATATTTAATACCATGCATGGCCGTTACTGTCGTCGTAAAAAATGAAACCGTAAAAAAGCGTGCACAATGCTTTTAATTATTGGTAAGATATTGCTGCATGTAATTTAGGTATATTTAGGTATGCATAAAATTATATAATTTTCAATGAGAGCAGACTTGAATTTGACGGGCTGTAAACAAGTCCATAAGTTGATTATTACTACCGTCGTTTTTACACTCAAAAACCAACAATGGAAAAGGTCAACAATATAAACAAAATCCTTTGGTTTTATTTGTTGTTAAAAAACATATACCTACCTAACAGCTCACCGGTGGTGGTTTTGGACCATAATTCATTTTCATCTCTTTTTACGCTTTTTTTCTTCTTTTTTTAAAATAACTTTTACTATTGTTAATTAATACTACAAAAAAATGCTAGTGCAACTTGTTATTTACGTTAAAAAATCAAGTTAAATTATATATAGGTACGTATTCAAATGGTCACAAGAAAAAAGAATATACTAGGTGTGTTGGTATTTCGAAATGTTAACTGCCCACTTTATTTACTCCTTTTAATGATGATGATGATGATGATGAGTATCCAGTTTTAAAACAGTTCTAGTAGCACAGTTCCCATCACACTTTGGTTCACTTAAACCTTTTTAAAAATTATGAGTCCATGCGTAGAACTGCGTGAGCTGGCTTAACTTGACGCACTACTTAACTTGAAGAGCTGTCTCTTGATCTGAAATTATTACAAACCAATATTAAATTACCATTAGAAGATTTTTTGCTACAATTACGCTCTAATCAATTTATATTGCATTTTGTGTACTCGTCGTAGTTTCATAACTCGTCACTTTCATATAAAATTTCCATTACTAAACTATATAATCATAATATAGAATTGAAGAACTGTCATTTAGCATGGTAATCATTTTCTAACGTTACCATAATGTAGTACAAATTGCAACTTCTGGCATATAGGAGTAAAAATAACGTTCCTTAATCGATTACGATCAATCATTTTTTATGCATATCAATAACTTGTTCATCAATTTCACGTATGGGTGACGAGGATAGTTCTGATATCAAAATCAAAAGAGTCTTCTACATTTTTGCATGCATTGCTATACTTTCTTACTTGGTGGCTTTTACTATTCAAAAGTTACCAATATGACATTTGTTGATTGTGTGCGTCCATTTGGATTTGTAATTTTTGAGTAATCCATTTTTAAATCAAGCTCCGAACATTTTAGATTGAAATCCTATGCTTGTTTTTAAAACTCACAGCATCCCTCTTTTCCTCTAATATTCATGATTACCTCTCTTACCTTAGCTAATAATGCTGATAATGAGTTTGTTCTTGAGATTACATGGCAAATTTAATTAATCCTACTCAAATACCACACCACCACCGCCGACCGCCACACACGCAAACAAAATAATATGTAATAATCAACCTTCTAAAATGCAACAGCCTCCATGTAAAAAATCAAAAACGAAAATTGTATAAATCCTTTGTGGATGCATTTTTATCAGGTGCACTAATACTTGATATTTTTTAAATATATTTTAATAAGACTCATCTATCAGAGGTGAGTCATCTCTGATATTTTTTGCCAACACGGTTTTCAAAAGGAAAAAAGGAAAAGTGCATAAAATGACACGGTGACGAGATGATTTAATTAGCGTATACACACTTGATTATACGATGCACTAGCTTAAGTTTATACTTTAAAGGGGCGTTCAGCTCAAACGGGCGTGGAATGATACTGTTGCTACAGAAAATTATGTAAAATGGACAGGCATGAGCAAAACCCCAACTCTGATTTTCTGAATTTCGTAGTTTTTTGTCACATGATTTACAAAGACTGATGAAATATTGAATGTTCTGTTAGGTACTTGACAGCAACTAACCGTGACTGATGGTTACTTAAATTATTTTCTAGAAAATGACATTAGATTTCTGTACTTAAAATTACCCAAAGACATTGCCAGTAACTCAATGACGCCAGGGGAGTTACTAACAACTCACACATGAGTCAGTGGTGAGTATGTATGCCGAGTCAGTCATAAATGACTCATTTGTTAATTTTTGAGTTAAGGTACCAAAATTGGCATGAAGGTAGCTCAAGACTCACTAATAAACGTCAATGAGTTAAAATTGACTACTAACTTCTGAGTCATTGCTGAGTCACAAATGACTCATTTGGCAATTTTGGAGTTAATCTACCAAAACTCCTGACTCCCACAACTCCGGTCGAGTCTATAGACTGTCGAGATGATTTCGTAAAGACCTGATACCCGACTCCGGCGCCTCCATTCGAGTCCTGTAACTTTCCATATGAGCCAGACAGGTATGATGCACGACTTTCGCACCTCGGCTCCAGTCCTGTAACTTTCCAGAAGAGTGAGAGACCGTATCCACTACTCCCACTCGTCGGGTCGAGTCCTGTGACTTTCCAGATCAGTCTGATTGCCTGATGCACGACTCCCGCTCGTCGGGTCGAGTCCTGTGACTTTCCAGATCAGTCTGATGGCCTGTTGCACGACTCCCGCTCGTCGGGTCGAGTCCTGTGACTTTCCAGATCAGTCTTATGACCTGATGCACGACTCCCGCTCGTTGCGTCGCGACCTGTGACTTTCCAGATCAGTCTGATGGCCTGATGCACGACTCCCGCTCGTTGCGTCGCGACCTGTGACTTTCCAGATCAGTCTGATGGCCTGATGCACGACTCTCGCGCGTCGGGTCGAGTCCTGTGACTTTCCAGATCTGTCTTATGGCCTGATGCACGACTCCCGCGCGTCGGGTCGAGTCCTGTGACTTTCCAGATCAGTCTGATGGCCTGATGCACGACTCCCGCTCGTCGGGTCGAGTCCTGTGACTTTCCAGATCAGTCTGATGGCCTGATGCACGACTCCCGCGCGTCGGGTCGAGTCCTGTGACTTTCCAGATCAGTCTTATGGCCTGATGCACGACTCCCGCGCGTCGGGTCGAGTCCTGTGACTTTCCAGATCAGTCTGGCAGACCTGAGTCGACTCCAGCGCCTTTAATCTAGTCTGGAGGTTGTCGAGATGAGTCGGAAAGACTTAATGCCTACCCCGCGCCTCCAGTCGAGTCCTGCGACTTTCAAAATAAGTAAGAGAGGCCTGATGCACGACTCCCGCGCGTCGGGTGGAGTCCTGTGACTTTCCAGATCAGTTTTATGGCCTGATGCACGACTCCCGCGCGTCGGGTCGAGTCCTGTGACTTTCCAGATCAGTCTTATGGCCTGATGCACGACTCCCGCGCGTCGGGTCGAGTCCTGTGACTTTCCAGATCAGTCTGATGGCCTGATGCATGACTCCCGCTCGTCGGGTCGAGTCCTGTGACTTTCCAGATCAGTCTGATGGCCTGATGCACGACTCCCGCGCGTCGGGTCGAGTCCTGCGACTTTCAAAATAAGTAAGAGAGGCCTGATGCACGACTCCCGCGCGTCGGGTGGAGTCCTGTGACTTTCCAGATCAGTCTTATGGCCTGATGCACGACTCCCGCGCGTCGGGTCGAGTCCTGTGACTTTCCAGATCAGTCTAATGGCCTGATGCACGACTCCCGCTCGTCGGGTCGAGTCCTGTGACTTTCCAGATCAGTCTTATGACCTGATGCACGACTCCCGCTCGTTGCGTCGCGACCTGTGACTTTCCAGATCAGTCTTATGGCCTGATGCACGACTCCCGCGCGTCGGGTCGAGTCCTGTGACTTTCCAGATCAGTCTAATGGCCTGATGCACGACTCCCGCTCGTCGGGTCGAGTCCTGTGACTTTCCAGATCAGTCTTATGACCTGATGCACGACTCCCGCTCGTTGCGTCGCGACCTGTGACTTTCCAGATCAGTCTTATGACCTGATGCACGACTCCCGCTCGTTGCGTCGCGACCTGTGACTTTCCAGATCAGTCTTATGACCTGATGCACGACTCCCGCTCGTTGCGTCGCGACCTGTGACTTTCCAGATCAGTCTAATGGCCTGATGCACGACTCCCGCTCGTCGGGTCGAGTCCTGTGACTTTCCAGATCAGTCTGATGGCCTGATGCACGACTCTCGCGCGTCGGGTCGAGTCCTGTGACTTTCCAGATCAGTCTGATGGCCTGATGCACGACTCCCGCGCGTCGGGTCGAGTCCTGTGACTTTCCAGATCAGTCTGATGGCCTGATGCACGACTCCCGCTCGTCGGGTCGAGTCCTGTGACTTTCCAGATCAGTCTGATGGCCTGATGCACGACTCCCGCGCGTCGGGTCGAGTCCTGTGACTTTCCAGATCAGTCTGATGGCCTGATGCACGACTCCCGCGCGTCGGGTCGAGTCCTGTGACTTTCCAGATCAGTCTGATGGCCTGATGCACGACTCCCGCGCGTCGGGTCGAGTCCTGTGACTTTCCAGATCAGTCTTATGGCCTGATGCACGACTCCCGCGCGTCGGGTCGAGTCCTGTGACTTTCCAGATCAGTCTGATGGCCTGATGCACGACTCCCGCTCGTCGGGTCGAGTCCTGTGACTTTCCAGATCAGTCTGATGGCCTGATGCACGACTCCCGCGCGTCGGGTCGAGTCCTGTGACTTTCCAGATCAGTCTTATGGCCTGATGCACGACTCCCGCGCGTCGGATCGAGTCCTGTGACTTTCCAGATCAGTCTGGCAGACCTGAGTCGACTCCAACGCCTTTAATCTAGTCTGGAGGTTGTCGAGATGAGTCGGAAAGACTTAATGCCCGACCCCGCGCCTCCAGTCGAGTCCTGCGACTTTCAAAATAAGTAAGAGAGGCCTGATGCACGACTCCCGCGCGTCGGGTGGAGTCCTGTGACTTTCCAGATCAGTCTTATGGCCTGATGCACGACTGCCGCGCGTCGGGTCGAGTCCTGTGACTTTCCAGATCAGTCTAATGGCCTGATGCACGACTCCCGCTCGTCGGGTCGAGTCCTGTGACTTTCCAGATCAGTCTGATGGCCTGATGCACGACTCCCGCGCGTCGGGTCGAGTCCTGTGACTTTCCAGATCAGTCTTATGGCCTGATGCACGACTATCGCGCGTCGGGTCGAGTCCTGTGACTTTCCAGATCAGTCTGGCAGACCTGAGTCGACTCCAGCGCCTTTAATCTAGTCTGGAGGTTGTCGAGATGAGTCCGAAAGACTTAATGCCCGACCCCGCGCCTCCAGTCGAGTCCTGCGACTTTCAAAATAAGTAAGAGAGGCCTGATGCACGACTCCCGCGCGTCGGGTGGAGTCCTGTGACTTTCCAGATCAGTCTTATGGCCTGATGCACGACTCCCGCGCGTCGGGTCGAGTCCTGTGACTTTCCAGATCAGTCTAATGGCCTGATGCACGACTCCCGCTCGTCGGGTCGAGTCCTGTGACTTTCCAGATCAGTCTGATGGCCTGATGCACGACTCCCGCGCGTCGGGTCGAGTCCTGTGACTTTCCAGATCAGTCTGGCAGACCTGAGTCGACTCCAGCGCCTTTAATCTAGTCTGGAGATTGTCGAGATGAGTCGGAAAGACTTAATGCCCGACTGCAGCGCCTCCAGTTGAGTCCTGTGACTTTCAAAATAAGTAAGAGAGGCCTGATGCACGACTCCCTCGCCTCGGGCCAAGTCTTGTGACGACCTTTCAGACGAGACGCAAACGGCTGAGCACAGTCGGATCCACTTGCGGCTACTATTCCGTTTCAGTTCCGCTAAGATTCAGCTCGCGCGTACCAGTCTCCGTAAGGTTGACCTCATATACCCTGAAGTCATAGGTCATGTGGTTACGTGACCAAACCCATTAAATTCCTTATCATCGAAAACCCATGTCACAAGTTTCTGCCCGCTAGCGCCTCGCACATATTTTTGTTACGTTTACTGTGGCCAGCTGGAATTTCCAAGACGCATTCATTCCGCATATATCTCTGCATTTATTGCTCAGATGCTACTGGTGACGTTCCGCTTTCAGTTTTCACATCTCATAGTGTACAAATTATCGTACAATGCTTAAGTTAATTAATTTTCTCTCCTCTCTATTGCAGGTTTCGCTGTCATGGAGACGTAAGTAAAAGACAATTAAAATATTTATTTTGGTGATATGATTATTTATAAACGAAAATTGGAAAATATTTTTTCAAACTTTTATAACTACAATGCTTTTCGAATTGCTGAGAATTAGAAAACCTAGTTGTGTCCACGCTGAACTGCGATTGACTAGATCTCGTGTCTATCCATTTTAAACTAGCAATTATCGGATTGATTCAAATAATGGTTTATATTGATTTTCTAAATGTTTTGTTTCAGGGACAAAAACAGGTGTATCATTCGGCCGTTTACAAACGAACGGAAACTCGCGTTATTGGAATTTAGAGACGGTGGTTTTTACACTGGGGGAGGTATAGTTGGCCGTATAAGCTGGCGAAAGGCTTTCTACGATTTTTTAAAAAACGTCAAGGGAGACCATGAGGCGTCCCTTGAAAATACTAGGCACTGGATACAGCACCATTACGCCGAAATCGACGTAAGCATTAGCTCTCACATCAATCATTGTTACGATATAAAATTTGCAAATAGTCATATTTACCATTAATTTAACCTAAAAATGTTTTCGAAATTTTTTTCAAATCAAGTCAGCTACTTTGGTTGATCATTTTTTTAAAAGCAAGTTGTTCTTAATTATTTATAATTACAGAGAAATGACTGGACTTTCTGCTTCCCTGAAATAACGGAGGAATTTCCTCACTGCATTCTCGATGAGAATGATAATGTGGTGGGAAATCCGGGTTTAGTGCCTCCTCGTGCTAATCCTCCATCACCGCCTCCATCACCTCCTCCTCCTCCTCCATCACCTCCTGCTCCTGCTCCATCACCTCCTGCTCCTGCTCCATCACCTCCTGCTCCTGCTCCATCACCTCCTGCTCCTGCTCCATCACATTCGTCGGCCCCAACTTCCAGCACACCAACACCTCGTGCAGGCCCCTCCAGCGGAGCGCCCATTGAGGTAGCTCTGTTCGAGGTGGTTGATGGCAAGCCGACCAAGGCGTACAGGGCAACGCCCGACAGCTCTGTTACGCTGCGTATGTCGCAAGGAACTTTCAATGCACTTGCAGACGCATTGAACAGTGGCGACGGAACTCCGTCGAGGCCAGTGGACGATGACGCAACTGAGGAGGCTCGTAAAGCAGGTTTGGAAAGCCTGCGGAAAAGGCTTAACTTTTATAGAGAGCGGAACAGGACGGAGTAAAGGTACGTTTTGCAAATCGCGTCAGTATATCGCGGTTGAAGCTGCAACAGAAGAAACATGAATTGAGTGTGCACAGAAGCAGAAGAAAAATGCATAAGTTACGTAACTTATGCATTTTTCTTCTGTTTCTGTGCACACTCAATTCATGTTTCTTCTGTTGCAGCTTCAACCGCGATATATTTTAACCATACATATTTTACTTTTAATTACTATTACCACCTATATGCTTTTAGTTCATTTCCTACTTTGATCACTACTAGGTACACGTAGGATTGGCTGTTCTTGGCGGTAGAATGATTGCGCAAAAGATATCCGTCCGCACATTAACTATAACCGGTGGTGTCGTTTTCCTAGTTTTCGCTGTAACCTCACTATTTTTTAATCCAGATGACATGTAGTTCATCATGTGTATATAGTTTAATTTTCTCAAGTAGGATAAGGATTTTTTTAAACTTTCTTGTCGCAGCGTCTTCGTCGTCATAAATAAGCCAAATTTTTATTATTACTACATATAATGTATAGCGTAATTATCTGCTAGTTTTAATTATTTATTGTCCTTTCAAAAAAGGTCTAATTCAGAAAAAGATGTGTATAAAAATCAGGAGAAAGGCATATTTGATGATATTTTATTTCACAGAGGTATTTCCAACCTTCTTGTATGCCTGATTAGTTAATTTAATCAATGATTATTTTTTATGCTCTGTGAATCCTTTATTCTTAATATTACTTTAAACAATCTCAAAAGGGGAATGGGAAAGGAAGGGCAAATCAAGTATAGGCTTAAGGAGAGTGTGAGGTAGGTGGCATACCATTTTACTTTCTTTTGGACTATTGGGGCTACTTGAGATATGGCGAAAGCTCTTCACAAAAAGGCAAATGAGAAAGCACATTTCAACTTCGGTCCAGGTGGATTAGTTATAATATGTAGTGGTTTGATGACACTGTTTTACGCTTGTAATTTCTGTTATATGAAATCAGGAACCATCTTTACTTTTAATTGATTAACCAAATCTGATACAAAATACATATAATTAACATATTATTTAGATTCAAATAAACGTGTTTTAAAATAAAAGTTACACAGAAACAAGATTAAAATGAAATTCAGTTACAGCTAAATTCTATCTTAGGGTATAAATGTAAATATGTATGTATGTTGAATTATTTACGGTAGTAAAAAATTAGAACTATCTTGTAACTTGTAAATCTAATTGTCAGCAGCGAATCTAATTAAATCACTTCAACTGATACAAAACGTATTGTATTTGCGCAACAAAACTAATATCTATATTTTGTAGAGTAATCCTTCGGCGAAACCACAAGACCTCTGCCCTTCCTAGCGCCTCTGTACACAGTCTCAACAATGTCAATCATCTCCTGTTTGTCTTCCAGAGCCCAGTTAATTTTGTTGTTGTTACCCGTTCCCAGATCTATCATGATGTGCTTATTTCGAAAGAAAAACATCACTGTGCATGGATCATACAATTCGTACCTGCAGACCAACATAAATACAAAATACATGAATTAGTAAAATTATAGCGCATAAATAGTACACTTGATTTAACGGATTATCAAAGTACTCAAGTCTCACAATAAGAGTGCCTACTTACATTTTATTAAAATCCGGAACTTGAGTGATGTCAACCAGATATATCACTGCAAAGTTTTTGACTTTCTCCGCTATTCCGTACAAAACTTCGTCCATTTTCATGCATGTTGGATCCCAGTCATGACCAAATCTAATGACCTGTTTGAAACAAAATCACAAAAAAAAACAACAAAAAATAAATACAAATGTCTCATCATTCACAAAGCACCCAAAAATCTAATGATACATATTTTATTAGCGTTTCTTTAAAAAGTTTAAAAAAATACCTACCACAACCCTGTCTTCCTCGCTCAGAATCGCTTGGTCCACTTGCCAGCCATTGTGAAGATGGGGTATCATGTACGACATCTTGGCAGTGTTTTACTTGTCCGCTGAACCACTGATAAGAAAATTAGTTAATTATTATTTTGCTTCAGAGTTTTAATCACCAACGAACACGACAATTAATTAGCCCCTTTTTCGTGCTCCTTATTAGTCGCCAATATTAAATCAAGTTGATAAGTACTGGAAACTTTCGAGTCAATTCAAAGGTCAAATTCTAATTCTCCAAAACTAAGCCGTGACCTGTGCACTCAGATCCTGGCAAGCGATATCACTGGAGACCTAATCGAGTTTGTACTTCAACTCAATCGACACCAAACAAAAGACAGCTGCTCATGTGCTCAAATAAGCTTTTGCAAATACGTTCGTTTATATACCCGGTATAGTTGCAACGTGCCCCAATAACTAAGCGGCATTTAAAATAACAGTGTGAAGAATGACGATGAGCAAGACAAGAGCCGCTGCTTCTCTGGATGAATGAGATGAGATATTTTGAAGTTTGATCATCAAACACATGTGGGATCACTTTTTCGCTAGAATTACTCATTTCTCTGCTCTTTTCCGTATGAGAAACGTTGTTTCCTTCTCCCTCTTCTCGCCTGTCGCTTCCGGAAGCAGTTTTAATCAAATTATCAATTAAGTGTCAATAGCATTGTTTGTAAGGTCAGTGACATTAACAATTATCCAAGTCCAAATCTCTACATTTAACAGCACTGTACAAGGGCTCAGTGGCCGCGACCGGGTGACACCTTCACTTTCAAACTTGACCTTGGTTTAATCGCGAATTTACTGAACAGATTTGCGAAATTTGAGCACAACAGTTACTTGTGAGTTTTGCAACTACCATGGCGCGTGACCCCGAGCAGTTTGATGGGATTTTGCTGGCGATGGCGCAGCAGCATGAAGGTGGAGTTCAGGATGTAAGTGTTGCCTGTAATATTGATGGCTACAATTTCGAGATAATTGAAGTACCTAGTCGATAATATGATATTTGGTAAATGATTTTGTCTCTTTATCGCCCACTATTTGATGTTTACAGTTGCTCGAGACCATATTTAGCTTTTTAGCTCGAAAGACTGATTTTTACACTGGAGCGTCAGTGGAGACAGCTCGTAAGGTATGATTTCAGCGACATTGGATGTAGTTAATTAAACTAATCAATGAGGTCATCAAAACATTTTCAGCTACTAAAGGAATTCATTATTTTTTTTTGTATTTCAGTTGGTCTTGGAAAAATTTGAAAAGTTTCAAGGGGACGCTTTGGCTGCTGAAAAGAAGAAGAAAAAAGAGATGGAGGAGGCTGATAGAAAGCGTAAAGCTCGGGCTGAAAAAGAACGCCAGCAGTTGGAAAAGGAGTCACAACAACAGCAGCAGACTGAGGTTGAAGCTTCCACGATCCAGGAGCTTACGGATGAAGAGGCAGAAAAACTTCAGAGGGAAATGGATGCGAAGAAGGCGAGACCTGAGGAAAAGGGACATGGAGATGGACCCTCAAAAGTGGAACCGTCAACGAGCAAAAATGCGGATGATGATGAGGACGATGACGAAGATGAAAAGGGTACGTTGAAATAGCAAATAGCAGCTAAGTATGTATTACATTAAGTAAATACTTTCAAAGGGACTTACAGTTTTCTTACACCATGCTTACTTTACAGATAAGGACAAGGTGAAACCAAATGCTGGAAACGGGTGTGATTTACCCAATTATAGATGGACGCAATCGCTTCAGGAGATTGAGGTATGATGATGTGGCTTTTATTTGTTTGAATCCGAACGTAGGTTTTTATGTTGTTTTGGTTTAAAAATGATTAATTGGGTTCTCGGTTCTCATTTCGTATTGCTACCTATAAAGTAAGCGCTATTAAAAAGATTGACTCGCCCGAGGCCGAGGATTCGTCCAGGCTAGTTTTTACGATGGTATGAAAAAGTGCATTACGGAAACTACAACAAAAAAATTCCAAGATAACGAATGCAATGAGCAATGCGACAACAATTTTAATGAAGTTTTATTTTTAGTATAAACTTTTGTTTGAACAAAAATGAGATAGTTTTGATGATGCAACTCTGCTTGCATTTAATGCATGCCTCCAGGCAAAGTGAACAGCTTTTTTGGGCAGGTCTGTGGTGCATCGATCGAGTCTCTCGTGTAGCATTGAAAGTTTAATGCAAAAAAATGCATTTCGCACACAACCAATAAGCAAAAGACTATAAAATATATCCTCCAAACGGCACAATTAGAAAACGCCCTTCTTCACTTCTCTTTCATCTTCTTTCTCATCATCATTAAGTTTATTTATCTCATCAAAACTTTTTTTATATTACTTTTGGTTTTTGCTTTTATTGAAGAGACAATATGTCACACAAACACTTGAATTTTTCTACAAAAAAAATTAGTCTAGAAGGTACATTACTTTTGCTATTACAAGATGAACTTAGGCATATTTTGTAGTGTATGTAATATAATAGAAATAATATAGTTTTTACTACAGTAAATATTGATAATATAATAATTACTTAGCTGCACATAATGAAACAAGACAAGTTTGATGGTAGTACATAGCATTTACTCCAACATGACACACTATAACGATCGATGGTGACGCGTTGAAAACTGAACATTGAACTTAATCTTGGAAGAAAAAAATGAGTGAATGAATATCATTCTGTTTTGAGCATTTACCCTTTTTTAGCTTCTATACCATTTTCAATATCGCCATTATCAAGAACAATGACAAGGTAGCTATTACAATAATAATGGAGCAAAACATATAACACTATCAATTTCATCTATCGTATTACTTTAAGGCACTCGTTTGCTTTACCATTATTTTGTCTGTAAATAAATATTACGTGGTGAATGCATGTTACGTTAAAAAGCATCGCAGCACACATCTTTAACTAACTGTGCCTTGTTGCTTGTTGAATGCATTGAGTAAAAAACATACCCGTAAACACATAAAAGGGTACATATTGCAGCAATAACAAATAATAAGACAGGTTATGAAGTTGTAATAATAATAAAAATCGTGCATAATGAAATGAATTTGAATTGAAGTGTATACTCTGTACTACAGAGTCTGTAGGTATAGTGCAGCACAGAGTTGCAGTGATATTGATATTAGTTTTGCACTTGTGCCGATTGCTGATTGTCTTCTCGACTTAGCAGTTTTGTAAAGCATGCATACGTACAAGATAATATGACCATCAATGATAAGGCGATTGAATAATCACATTTTTCTCTTTGTTGTGGATGATGTTGGTTTGTTTTATTGTTAAGAACTGCGTCTGCGTGCTGCATGTTGTACTCTGTTACGTGATGGGCAATTGCTGTTCATGCTGCTCATATATTTTGGCTAGGTTGCTCAATCAACAGTTTTGTCTCGTGGAGTGTGGTGAGTGCATAATATCTTTGTTGTTTTGGTCAAGAGTAACATATTTTTTAAAAGTTTGATTGAAATAAAGAATGACCATAAAGGAATTCGACTTGGATTTGTCTACGCATATACACTGTTTCGTTGTTACATTACATGCAACTGTGGGGAAGATTGTTTTGAAAGGATTTTTATGGAGAATGGACTCTACTTTTTTTGCGTTAATGCCGTCATTTGTCATGAAAAAAAAATATGTTTCCTTTTTTACTATAAACAAGTCGTCGTCTGCAAAAATCGTATTACTTTTGTATATTACGCTTAGAATAAAAAACCCCAAAGAGTAGTAGAATAAAATTAATAATAAATTGCCCGGCTGGGCTAGATTTTACGTAGGCATCATGTCCATCGTATCCATCATTCCACGTTCTATAATAAAAAGAAAAGGATAACATGATTTCATTGATATATCATCATATCATTAACTGTAAAGCTAGCTTTTTTGACTCACTTTTCATAAGAATTAGTGTAATTATAAGTCCAATGGTGACCATCAGCGAGAAAGTTGACACGACAAGAGCTATTTTATGACTGGAGCAAAATTTCACCATGCGACGTTTCTTCACTTGCGTGTTGTACTGTCCATTTAGGGTAAAGCCTCCTGCGGAAGTGAAAAGTAAAAACATGAACAATTATTATTGCTATTTAATTGGTTTTAACGCATGTTGCATATGTAGCGTTTAATTCATTTTTCGCCATATAGCGGATAATAAAAATAATGTTAAGCAAACGCCTCATCAACGTCATCACTGATATAGATTATTCTTGTAATAACTCTGGCTGTTTGTATGTACAAAAAGTTAGCATAGGTACTTATCCCAGATTGTGTACATTCTTATTCTTAAAGTTATTATTATAATATTTGCATCATCAATAACTCAAAAGCCTTAACGAACCACAAAGCCCAAAAAATTGACAAACCTTAAGAAGGACTTTTGAAATGGGAGATGAATGAGAGTATGTTTTTTTGTACTTGACTGTAGTCGCGGTCAGCCTTTATTTATTTAGACAAAGAATACACACGGCTGCTATGTAGTATTATGAGCGTAAAAAATATTTTAGTTAACTATATCTCTCTTTTTTTGTGAAGCACGTCATAACATTGTAAGTAATGAGTCACAATCATAATCATATCTCTGTTTATTTTTGGTGTTTAATTTTTTTTCTAGACTTTTTTCATTATTGTCGATATATGTTATTGTTATTATCTTGTGTAATAATATTATGTGATGTGGCAGTTTTGGTTTATATTTAGAGTTGCAGTGTAGTACAAAGTCCTCGTTTTCACTAACTGAAAGAATTTACCCTTGGGATTATATTTAAGGTAAATTGAATTAGCATAAGGCAAAGCACATACTCAAATACTCACACATAGACCAATATTTGTTATGATTCCTTCATGATGCATGTCGTCAACATGAGTATCGTGTGTAATTTTTAAAGATCCTTTTTTCCATGCTTTCATTCTCATTCCTTCACGTAGATTCTTCAAAGCATGGTCGTTAACACGTTTTGTTTGACTTTACCAAAAATATTTTTTCGTCTATCAACTTTACAAATCTGGCCTTAGAATAATGTCATGTCAGTCAAGTCACCACATAGAGTCTATCTTTTAAGCAATGAGACATTTTTTTTTCTGATTAAAATTAAAATCTTGAAAAAAAATCCCTATTTTTATCATTTCATGTGTCCCTCGTGCCATTACTGTTTCTCTCTTCCTTGCATTTAATGTATTCATGATGACATCAAAAAATGTGCAACAATCATTAGTATTTGGGGCCACCATTATTATTAGGGAAACGTTTTAGTTTACTTGACAAGTTTCAAGATTACCAGCCACCCCCATTTTTCAAATTAAGACATCCTCAAACTTCATTAACGTTATCATTCTCTAAAGAATACAAAAATGACCGTGGCGGATGTTGTGGATGCATTTTTGTGGTGACGGTTCATGTCACACTGAATAACTTTGAAGTATGTTATTTTGATGATGAGGATGAGATAATTTTTTGAAGTTTCCTGATTTTCAACAAACATAGTCCACAACACAAACTTACTAATTTGTTTAAAGGAAAGAGGAAGAAAGAGAAAAATGAATGAATTGTTGAAGGTATACATTTTCTGCTGTGATCGTTATTAGCTTGTCCCTGCAACTGAATTAAAAGCAAGGTAACGCGTCTCTCTCATCTTTTGCGATGGTTAGTTTTTTCAACAGTAATAAATTCGTCAGGAGCAACGTCAAAAGCGTCTAGTGAGTCTAGTCCCTAGCATCATCATCATAATCATGAAAATGTTTTTTCAAAAAAAGTCGTGATGATTTTGTCTGACAAAAAGCGATAATTTTATTAATAGAGTTAAAAAAGTAAGTAAGTTGTTGGCAGATGTAAAGAAAAATGAAACAATTTCCTTATTTGAAAAATGAGCCATGATCAACAATGTATGTACGTGAAGCTCTCATTAAACACAATTTGCATCAGAGATTTTGCGCGCAGGAAGTAAAAGGAAGAAAACAAGGTAAAATCCAAATCAAGACTTAACACATTTTTATAAGCCATCATTCTCTTTGTTAATATTTTTATACAAAAATTGTGTAAAATATTATTTATGAGAGAAAAATATTTTAACATTTTTTGACATTTTTCATGCGGCGTTTGTTTGCATTTGAGTGAATTATTGGAGCATTATCATGTAAATTAACAAAACTGCTGGCTGCGCGCGGTACTGTCGGCAGTGAAGTGGTCAGGGAGCCTGACAATTTGTGTTGGTGTATCGTGCACACTGTAAAGTGCTCCACAGTGAGTACATGTGTTAGGCCAACAACGCGAAGGTCATTGTCATTTACATTATTACTTTTTTGGCGAAAAAAATGCTGAAAAGCTTGAAGCTTTGTTGGCAGCTGGCACCATCAAACTCTCTTAATAATCATATCATATCACGACAGCAGCACGCGTTAATGTTTTGCGCTGTTTGTGTTGATAGGCTCGCTTAAAGGAATTCACACATTGTGTGCCATGCCATCATTCATTGTATTACGTATTTTTACAAAATTCTTTAAAATGCCTATCTGTAATCAGCATGTAACTGTGAAGCAAGTGTGTAGGGATGTTTCAAGGAATTTCCGGCGTTTTGCGTTAACGTATATATTATTGGTTATAAATAAAGTAAGTAGGTTATGATTATATATTAATGGTGACAGACGATGCGACGTGTGACAGGGACTTACCGACAGAATGAAACGAGTGGTCCCTTTGAAGCGGATGTTGGAATTTTGAGAAATTCCAAAATGCATTGTCAGACTTGTTTGCAGTGGAGGAGGTGATGTTGTGATGATACTGATGGGATGACGTGGTGTGATGGTGGTGGTGAGGTAGTCCCACCGTCGTCGTCGCGTCACTAGGGCCACCAAGACCAGCGGCGCTTAGGATAGGATCCACGGGGATCAAATGGTGATTTGTTGAGGACGAGGGTGGAGGCACCAGACCATTGCAACTGGGGCAAATACCTGGCTTCCGGTATCCAGTCTAGTGGAGATAAAAAATATATAAAGGAAGTTTTATATTAGGTACATATATAATTTCATCAGCTCAACTTGTTTATGATTGATTGATAAATTTATTGGAGCAGTTTTTATGACTGCGCAAAAGCTATATTTTTACATTTTCTTGGAAATGGTGTGTGTGAAATTCAATACATGTAAATACGCAACCTTGTGCGTATGCCTATCATAATCATCATTGGATATCATTTACAAGCAATTTCTCACATTCTCTCCATGAATTCAAACAATGAGCTTGAGGGTAGCAAAGTTTTTGTTGTTTTTCTATATACCAGCTTGGTTACATAATAATTTGCTGATGGTCAAATGGTCAGCATTTTCATAAACTCAAAACTCCTTGCAAAAAAGTTGTAGAGAGCTGCAATGCCGTTTTTTATGAAATGAAATGGGTTCAAATTCAAAATGCTGTTTTTTTTTCTCACAACAAAACGCAGGCATGCGAATGATCATTGGATGCGTTCGTCCTTCTAAAAATTAAACTGAAGATGAAACTGATGAAACTATATAAGTGGCATGTGAACACAGCGCATCGTGTTGTGTGCAATGCGCAACTTCCTTTTTTTATGCTCTCCCTTTTGCCACTCTCATGAAAAGTTAGCGTGGCCAGCCGGCCTGCCAAATCTCTACTGATCTACAAAATTTTTCATTTGTATGCAATTAGTTCAGCAAAAAGCTAATTTTCTGACTGACCGACTAAAATAATCCGCCATAACCACTTTCATTATTGCAAACAACTAAACTGGATACATTCTATTTTCTTTGGGTTTTCTCGTATTATGAAGTAAGAGGTAGCTAGAACTGATGACCGCAACACATCATGCATACCAAATAGCCTTCAACTTTCTGCTTATCTTATCATCAACCTGCATCTCTTGTTAAGTTGTTACCATTGGCGTGCTTATTGTGGTGGAGGTACACTATGGGTTTCCTGCGTTGGACATTGCGCACGCATTGTGAGATCAAGTTTGTCGGAATAAGTTGAATCATCTCA
Source organism: Sinella curviseta (assembly GCA_004115045.4). NCBI lineage: Eukaryota > Metazoa > Arthropoda > Collembola > Entomobryomorpha > Entomobryidae > Sinella > Sinella curviseta. Next base: position 66,001,167 of record CM023200.3, on the reverse strand, counting down.
AGATCAGCGCAACGTCAGGTTCAGGTTTATTAATTAACTACCTCCCACGTAAACACAAGTTCATACCGCTGGACCAAACTGGATAACCTGACAGAATGGTTTACACCACAGAACAATATATGGTGTGAAAATCTGAGCAGAGATTAGAATAATTCAAGTTCTCCTTTAATCGAGGACAGTATGTTACGTAGACAGGCTATTTGATACATGTTATGGCTTTGCTTTGTTATTCATCATTTTTTGTTTCACCTTTATTATTATTGTAGTCGGAAAAAATAATATTCCTGAGGATATAGATAATAATTTGTTTATTAAAAAAATAATACCTATTCAATTCAATTCAATTGAACCTGACCAATTTGTGAAATTTATCTATTCCTTGAATAAATATGAGGTATCGAGTTCAAAAGTTGTGGAGAGTATCAAGGTGCCTATTAGGTATGTCCACAATTAAATTACATACTAATTAGGTATGAAAATATGACGAGAGTCTTTCTGTGATATTCTCAGAGTCCTAAATTTAAATAAATATATACTTTCCTTTTTTCAATTCATTTTCTATCATGTCAGTAGTTTTTTTAACTGGCCAGTATAAATTGTATTTGGTTTGGTGTGGCTATAGAGTCATTAGACTTGAAATATTACAAGGAAGGGTGAAAGGAGTAAAAAAAGTGTTTTTGTGTCACCTTAATTTTGTGCCAGCTTGATATCAATTAATGACAAAACTTTGTAAATAATGTATTTAATTTTGCCTATGTATAACAGGTCCATATTATTAATTGTGCAACTAGGTTTTTAAAGTCTACAATTTAAACCCATGCATAACACGTTGGATGTATTATGACCATAAAGTTCACCACACCTTCAAATAACACTAAAACGAATAGACAAAGTCATCAGTCATCAGACACTAAACAGTGATTAACAAGACATGCATAAAAACTAACAGCTTATGATACGAAACGAACGATACGCTGCCTTTACACATTGTTGTGTTGTTTTTCGCTTGAATGTATAATTTCCATTAATATTTACTTAATATTGTGTCAGCTAATGGTCGCCTTTAAAGAGGTTTCATTCATTTTCTCTGTTTGCGTGAGAATGGTGTCAAGTATACTCACTTCAAGTAAAACATGAACATGATGATGATAAGACCAGCAGACGAACTGAAGATGATCACATTCTCAACGCACATTGTATTTTCTATCAAATTCTTTATAGTGTAAATGTAAAGGTCTACATTACAATAATATATTATTATGCATTTTTATAACACAGACGGCTGGCTATATTCGATTTCGATGTCACTTCATTCAGTCATTTGTCTCATTCATCTGCTTGACAATGAAACTTGCATATGATGATGCACGTTATTGTTGCGTACTCATTGTTTGCTTTTGTGGTAGGCAATCGTTAAAAAGTTGAAGGAACGGTGATTGGTGATGAGCGTGTACGAGTCAACATTGAATTCCGTAATAAATTTTGATAAAACCTCGTTAATTACACATTGCTAGTGAAGTAGTTTCAATGTGAAATTGCTAGGATGACTTTGAATTGAAATGTCATCGTGAATCTGCGTATTTCGAAGCGACGTATAATGTGCCATCTTCCCATTTTTAGCAATTTTTGCCATAAATGGTGACAATGACGAGAGAGAAGATAGGAGCGCATGGCAAGCCTTAAACTTCGGCTCATGGCAAAAACCTTGCTAAAACGTCTTTGATAGTAAAACGCATGTTTTGAAAATTGAATGGTATATTATGCAATTATTTTATTTAGGTAGTTTAAAGGAATTGCTTGTTGGGTGTTTTGTTACCGGTAAGTAAGGTAATGGGTATCCAGTCGTTGTAGCCACCGTCGTGGTAATTTGTGCGTTATCCCCATACGGCTTGCTGCTTCGATGATGGTGATGATTGCTGGTATTATTTTTACTATTGCTATTATTATTACTTGGGTCCATTATATTTGGATGTGGTGGCTTATTCAGAGATGACGGTACACTGCTGCCACGACTCTCGGAGGAATCAAACCCGGTAACGAAAGTAGAACCTGAACTGGCGTCGGAGGTTGAGCCACTGGAGGATGTGGACGAAGACGATGAGCCGTTGTAGTTATCTCTTGAAGAACCTCCTCCACCACCTGCCGCTGTGGCGTCACCACCATCTCTCCGAGATGATGATTTGGCATGAGCTCCTCCTGAAGACGAAAAGGACGCAATTGTTGTGGAAGCAGTTGTGGCACTGGATCCACCCCCTGACGACGACTGTGGAACTGCGGTGGGAATATCGTTATTTTTGGGGGACAATGCGGTAGGAGAGGGAGTCCCCACCCCAGAGTCTTGATGGTGGTGGGGATGAGATGGATTAGCATTGAGGTTGTTCATGGAAGCTCCTATGCTCATATTGATATGCATGTTTCCATATTGGTGTGAGTAGTATGCCTCCTCTTCTTCGCTGGTTTGTTGATATTGCTGGTGGTGGTGGTGAAAAGCGTGACTGCAGCCTCCGCTATGCGGGAATTGATTATGATGAGCGCTCTCGTGACTGTTACTAGTAGCACCGTCTGTGTCGTCAAAAATCTGAGAGATGGTTGATAACCGTTGTCTTCGGGACAGCGTTGCTGGAGCGGGGAGATCTTTTGGTAAAGCAGTATCCGACAAGAATCGCGTTTGCTGTGTGGGGGGTAGTGGAGGTGCTGGTGGCGGAGGGGGAGGTGGAGGAGGTTGATGATGGTTGCAGTGATGTTGTTGGAGTTGTTGCTGATGATGTGCGTATTGGTGTTGTTGATGCAAAAGCTCTTGAACTTGAAGTTGGGTCAACTCACTTTGGTGAGACTGACAGTAGTCGCTCCAGAGTTGAACATTAATTTGGCATTGAGGATCACGGCACCACAACTCTGCCCGGGGCAATGTCCAGTTTCTCAGCTCAGTGTCGAAAATGGGGTTATCCAAAAAGGAGGCCGCCGCCTGATCTTTACTCTGTTTCTTTTTACTTTTCGATTTCTTATCGTTTCCTGGATGGTGTTTGGAGGAAGATGAAGAAAAAAATGACTTGTCGACGAATACTTCCTTTTCCTTTGACGAACTTGCTTTGGACTTGCTCTTGTGCTTGGCACTGCTACTCGGTTTTGTTGTGGTTGCAAAGTGAGGATGGGGATGGTGGTGATTCTCTTGTTCTGAAACTATCGTCCAAATCGTGTCAGAATGACGGCGTCGATTTTTGGACTTTTTACGTTTGCCACCGTGCGTGCGCGGTGGAATGTAGAGGTTGTACGGAGGAGCTACATCACCGACTGGCTCTTGCGGATCTCCAAACTCATCAAAAGCGTTTGGGTCGATTACAACCTGGAAGTGAAGAAATAAAAAAATATATTAAGCGCAAATCATAAATATGTACCTATATACTGCACATGACATTACGCCCCCGTACTATGGCGACACACGTCATATCGCATTCCACACACTTCATTTTTCTTTCCAAGTTATGTTGCGTGAAATCTTTTTCATGCACATTGCCTACCGTAACATTATAATTTGTGGGCATGATGTTACGTGAATGCCTCGTGTTTGCACTTAAAAATTCATGCTCGTTTGTCTACCAAAAGTGCAACGATACCATTTTTCTGTCTCGACGAAGCTTATTATATTGTGTGAATTTTTTTGCGTCATTTGCAAAAGTAAACACGTAGTCAGTGAAGCTGAACATAGCCAAAAAACCATTACAATAAAATACCAAATCAAATTGATTTTAATGGCTATATCGATTCTGCAACTGATTTATGATTCAGTAAAACAAAACATTGAAACCAGATGCGAGGATTAGAATGCGTAATTCCCGTTGCTCTTAAAAATTCAAGAAATCTGACAAGATTTAAACTTTATTTTCTATCCATGCTGTAACATTACCACATATATCCGTATTGACATTTCAAGGACACAAAACAGGCATGTCTTGCTTATGTAAATTGTGACACTTGGAGTCAATGCAATTTTGTGCACTCGAAAAAGGTTACAAAATAGCGTATTGTTGACAATCAGCCAAAAAATACTATGCATTTTACAAGCTAGAGTTTGTTTGTTATCCAACAGTGCATTCGAATGATTATCACTTTGTATGCACCGTCACGAGTTGTATGCAAAATTAGGTAACAAAGAAAATCGCATTCTTGTTTCATTTTTATTCAAGACGAAAAACTAAATTGTGCAAAAAAATGCGTGGGGGTTGACGAGAAAAGCTAATTGGGGTTGATTTGATATATGTACCCATAAATCATTCCCTTTTGCTCTAGTCTGAAAACAAAGGGAGGCTGCTGGGGTATCAAGTGTAATTTGGTAATTTATACTTTACTCGGGTTTTTACAACAATACTTTGGATGCTCTATTGTAAACAGATATATCAACAGTGTATGCCCATTTACTTGTACCGTTGATGATACGGTTAATATTGCCATATCTAGTACAACAATATACAACTACTTTCATTCTTCTTATTGGGGTAGGTCCCATGAATGATGGCGACGAGGCAATGATGCCCATCATATGCCGTACCATCCCATTCACTTTTTTTTCTGTCATCATGTTCTCTGCTCATGTAAAACCATGATCGTCTCATTTCTTCACGTTTTTTGCAACGCGATGCGTAAAGAACATGAGCATACTTAAACATGAAAGATGAGCGACAAAGATAAAAAGTGTGAAAAAACTATCCAAAATTGCAATATGCGTTACGTTACGATTTACGAACAAGACAACAAGGTAATTTTAAAATTTAAATTACTTTAGTTGCTTTTGCTTAAGGATATGAATGACATGTTAAACGTATTAACCTGTAGTGTGTACCCTACATTATAAAAAACAAAAGAACTCTTTCGCATTTCGAAATTTGTCCCCGGAGCTGGTTTTCATTTTATTATTGCCATTGCGTCGTTTCTTCGTTGTTGATGGCATTGCTGCATCATCAAACAATCAACGCCACAGTAGTGCAAAGGCGCATTGTTGACTTTGTTAATTCACGGTGGATTATGACGAATGATAGTTAGGTATCTTCTGTTTTGTGTGTGGTGGCTCGCAGAAATTTTGATTGTTTTCTTACGGTGGAAGAATCAATTAACCGGCTAACAATGATAGTGGACTCTGCCAAACCACCATACTACCAGCCAGACGTTGTGGTTTTGTTAATAATGGTTAATAATGACTCACTGACTCACCCCTTATATAATTGTTAGTAGTAGTGCTAGAAGAAGCATAAATCAACCTCTATGATATGCTATCAGGTTTATGCAAAAACGCATCATCACAATTCATAAATCTTGATCATGAATTCGCGCAGATAATGTGTTTTGTTTTGAAAAATTAAAGTTGCGAAAGACGGCAACCAAAAAAATGTTAATTGATTGAATTGCTATTGAAGGGCTCCTTTTAAAAAATGTGCAATTTAGCAGTAGTCGTACCAAGATTGGACTAGGTATATGACTCGTATGGGTACCGTGAATACAAATGTCAATTGAAGTTATTATTATTGTATCTATAGACTGCGCAGAGGCACACCTTCTCGTCGCTTTTGCATATTTTTGCATCGTTTTTTTTTGTCTTTTGGCACGGTTGATATAATTAAATGGGTGCACGCATGATAATGGCATTAGCCCACGTTACGCATCCCTGCCACTGTCTTCTAGAGAATGAATGAATGAATAGGTCATTTAACTCTTTTGGTCTTGAATGATTCTGATGATTTTTTGGTGATGATGATGAGACTTGAGCACGTTGCGTATGCATAAATTGCAAAGCTGATTGCAGCAATCACAATGATTATTATTAAGGCCACTGTTAATTATATCATCAGGATGATCGGCGCTGTTATGTTGTCTGCATTATTGATGCAGAGTGAACGCTTACAATCGCGGCGGCGTAATATGTGACTATATTGTAGCGCTTGTCTAAAGAGGATCTCTTTGGTTTTTTAAGTATTTAAGAAGATTCGTTTTTGACTGTTTATTCAAGAAATTATTCAAAAATAAATTATTATTTACCTAAGTACCCTGATGTGTTTGATCATGATGGGGGTGACCTGTAAAAATATTGCGTATTGTTTTGTCATTTGTCATGTTTTCACGGTTGAGCCGAGTGATTATGACGGATTGAAGTGCCTAAATACTGCAAATACATGTATGCTCTCTAATCTTGAGAAAGAGATGCCTTAAGCCATTTTATTTTTGCAAAGATGATAGATGATAATGCTCTTTTTTCATTATCATGTCCTACGTCTACGTGTGAACCAACAAATAAACGAACAAGGTCAGTAAACACTGTGATGATAAATGAGTTGGATTTTTGCAGTGGTAAAGAAGAAGAGCCTTAAAAATGCAGATGATGATAATAGGTAGTCTCTAATGCACATCTCGTGTACAGTTTGGATATTATGCGACTTATTTGTACATCATATCAAAAGTAATAAAATGTCTACATATTTACGGCTTATATGAAAGCTGTAGGCATTTTTTATTATTTGCCTGTAAGTGATTATTATGCAATAATAAAGCAATCAGTGAATTTGTCACCAGAGTGCTCATATGCATTGTACACACAAATATAATATTCTCTCCTCTAGTCTTGTCAAAGTCAAGTAACAACAATGAGAAAAATATACTCAAATATGTTATTGAACACCGAACATACAGCAGGCTGCAACAAACAAAAGTAAAACAAATATATATACTGGCACAGAATGGATAAACGAGATGATGATGACGTGATAATGAAGGTTATTGCTAGATTACTTGTTTTCCAGAGGAGAGGTCATTAATAAACTATAATATCGCATGTATCTAAATAAGTAAATGCGTAAGTGGTAATTAGCGATACTGTTAATGCACTGATTATAAATGCACGAGTGATGATAATGCGTTTAACTGTCTAGTTGTCTGTGTAAGGTGATTAATATTGTTTGGGTAACTCATAAGTTTACATACACAGAGTACTTTTAAGATGAGAGGTTAGTAGTGCTTAATTAAAAAAATGTTGATATAGATTATGGTCAGTAGTGCTCATTCACTTGATAGTAGATGAAAGACGGAGACACGTTTGAATGGTCTTTTCTGATTTACTATCAGTGCGGTCAACGATCAATTATAGTGAAATAATGGATTCTAAACATTATCCGTTTAAATGCTTCATTCGTGAAAAATCAGTTTTAACTGTTGACCACCTCAGCAATTTAATGATTTAAGAAATTAATTTGACTCGTACATACCTTTAAACAAGATTGATAATTTTGCAATGTAACATTATTGCTGCTTAATTGATATTGTTGTTGGTGTTTTAATGTTTTCTCGCTTAAAACTCAGATAATAAACAAAGAGACGTTAATTTTTGAATTAGCAAACATAAATTACTAATTTGTAAAAAAAAGTTACAAAACTACCAACTAGCAAACTTGTGTTGTTACAACACAACAAAAAGTAATTAATGCAATTTTAGGTAAAACTATACGTTATAAAAAATAAAAATAAATTGTTGAGATAAGATCCTTCAAAAAATTAAATGAACACGATGAATTTCATGTAAACACAATAGACCACCATGCATTTCTTAAAAAACGGCTCTTATCAGGAGTTTGATTCATTCTTTGTTGTAATATGCATTTTTTTAAAGAAACTTCAGTAGCTAACTTTGTTCAGGTAACGTTTTAAACAAAACAAAAAAAAACTTTCGTTTTCATGTTACATTTTATGAGTTTAGTCGAGTCAGTAAAGTTGTGTTTCTAAAGTTTCTGATGAAACGTTGGGTAATGCAACAAGAGAGAAAGGGGGAAGTAGAATAGTATTCACATCTAGAAAAAAACTTTTCTCTCATTTAACATATTACAGAGCACTTTATTCCCTCATGCATATACTGCTGGTGCTGATTGTTATGATACCTGGATAATATGATCTGCTCGTGACTTCATTCGACGCAAAAAAATGGAAAACAAGATTACCTACGTAATACAATACGTGTATGCAATGGATACCCTTGACTTGAAGGAAAAATATACTGTAAACGTGAATGAATGAATGAATGCAAACCCTGCAAAATAAAGCTAAATGCAGCAATCATAAGCGCCAAGCGCTTAAATAGAATTATTAATAGAATGATAATTGACAATTTGATAACATGTAAGCCCACTGCTGGTATACTCAAGTTTAGAAACGGAAACAAACATATTTTGTCGGTGACTACTGATTGGAGTGTGCGTGGTGGCTGGAAAATATAGTAACGTTTAGCCTCTAAATGCATTTTATACTTTGTTCACTGCTGCTGCTGTATTATTGAACTGGTTTTTTTGTCAACATCAACATAAAATCTTGCAGCAAATCGTGCAGTTTGTTGTTGTCGAACATTGTAGATGATCTATGTGACATTTGATACTTGACGACACATGTGCATTGCAAGTTGCAATTTTGAGGAGGTCGTGTCGTGATGTAATTGTATTTTAATAGGATGCGTGTGTCGTCGTGCCTTTTTTTATCTGAACTGCTGTTGCATTTAATGTGGTCATCACACTCACTCTACAAAACTCTCGTCAAGTAAGTATATGGACATGTTTATGGACAGGTGTAGTAACGGACGACTTTTGCATTTCAACGAAAATGACAATGAAAACTTAAACGGTTTTTGCGCGAACGTACGCATAAACAAGTCAACACTGACTTTTTTTTAGATTTTTAAGCGTTGCAAATTGCACTGCATTTTATTTTATGGGTTTTAAAAGTAAAAGATGAAAGACAAAAAAATGAACAAAACTTACTTTTGTATGCTTTGCTTATTTTCTTCACAATAAGAATGCATTCAACAGTTACAAAAACACTTAAACAATGTCACTGAATACTTCACAGGGACACACAACAATGTTTTTTCCTCCACTTAATAAAAAATTAACAAAGTTCATAAAAGAATTTAAAAAATGGATCACGATTTTTTTCAAGAATGTTTCTATTTTCTTGCTAGGACGTTTCCCGCACGAATTTTGCACAATTTTTCAAATAATTTGGAATTTAATGCGAAAAAATTAAATACTAAAATACAATAAATAAATAAATAGACCACGTAATTGCATTGACACTGCTGCTGTCAATTTGTATTAATTTTCGTAAACGGTGGAAATTTTTCTGTGGAACGATATGTAGTGTGATTTTTTGGTTTTAAAATGGCAGCATGCATCAAAAAATATTAAAAAATGTATTTACAGTAGAAAAAATTGCAATCACAGTCACATAATTTGTAAGAAAGATTATTGCACTTATTAAACACAATACACGGAGAGAAACTGCTTAGAGAATCAAGTAGATCACATTATCATCATCACATCATGTGAAATGTTCTTCAGAGAATATTTGATACGAACGTACCTCTGGTATGTATCTAGTCGACGAGAGATAATGTTTTACGAAATAGTAAAAATGGTAATTCTTGTAGCTTGCTCATCGGCAGCGTTAAACGCGCAGCACACACAGCGTCGTTCTCCTTAGTGCAGCTCTAAAGCAATACTAACGACTCTCTTATTCGTGTGACTTGTTGTAATATGGAATGAATGAAAAATGCTCGAAAGCAGCAGCTTCGCGGTAAGGTTAGTGTTTGCAATAATATCGTTAAACGTACATAACATTAAAGATCATCGTCGTCGTCTCATATTATGTAGCGTTAAAATGTATGCGCGCTTTGCTTACTTAACGTTACCTTCACAAAAATAATATATTCAGCTTAGCGCTGTCGTCCTCCTCCTGAGTAAGTTTTCGTACAGAACACAGGTTTATCATATCAAAAAGTCTACTATCATCACATCAGAGATGAGCAAGTACCTACACGGCATAGTTTAGAAAGGGAGAAGGATTCATGATGATATGATGATAATGGCGAAACATTTTTTGGAATACTAGCTTTTACTTATCTCTTGAACGGCTTACGTGTTCATGCATAGGGCCCATCGGCAAACTCGAAATTTGCATCAAACTGTCCCGATGTTACGTTACGGGAAGTTTTGTTGATGATTAAAATTCCACTACTGGAGACTCACTATAGACGAATTATCGGAAATTAGTGATAGTGCTTTGAATACAGTGTCATTTAATACCCATATACCTACTTTTGCATTTCATTTCCTCACTGAACAACGAACAACAAGTAAAAGTGGATCACATTCAATATTTTTAAATTGTTCGTTACACGCCCCCATCCTCCAACAATGAGGAACAATCTATGTAGGTCTCGTATTATACCTTATGTGATGATACGGTATTTTCTTAAATCATGCTTGTATTACAATAGTGATAAAAATGCCGGTATTGTATGTCATCAAGATGATGATGTCTGGCTGTATACACACAATACGCAGAGTAGTTCACCCACCACTGTTATGTTATTGTCATTTTGTCAGTCTACAATTATTGCTTAGTTTTATTCTTATCCTCTCATTTCATTTTCCATCGTGATGATTATACTTTACTTGGTACGTATCAGTAGAGACATTGTGCTAAAAATATTACGCAATTTAAACCGCACTCACGCAGTGGCAGTACAGAGAAACAGTTTGCGTGTGAATGTGTCATTTCTGTTTTCTTTAGAGATGATGACTAATTTACTTTGCTGAATGTTGAGTTACCAAAGTGGTGGTGGGGGTGGTGTAATAAATAAGAATACACTGACACTTGTCGTGAATATAGGTACTCTTACATTTTTTTCTAATTTCAACCCTGTTGTCTGTTCGGTACAGTAGCCGAGTGAGTATAATGGAGACAGTATTCATAATCATGATAAATTGTGTGAACGTTGAGAAAAATGCATACGTTTTTGTGGTTGGTTTGAAGTTGGTAGGCTGAAAGGCATTTTTTACATCGCAAGATTGCTAATACTTTTATAGATTTACTACCTTGTTTATTTAATGGTTACATCACTTACGCTGCGCTGTCATTTTGTTTCAAGTGCTTCTATTGCGGAATTTTTGAAATTTTTTTAAAAGAAAGACAAATCTGTCACTGGTGTCACTTGCTTAACGCTCTTGGTACTTGGTATGGTGCGCTTGTGCAATGAAAATGATCATTCACGAAAATCTGATGCTGTATGTTACGAGCCCGTTGTCGCTTTAGGGCATATCTTGTTCCAGTTTCCAGTTGTGTACGTGATGTGTCTTTCTCCATGAAGATGAGATGCATTTTTATGCATCATTCATTTTTCACCTGGTTTCTAACGAGTCATATGGATTGTTAGTGTAGGCTGGGTTGCGGTACATCCTTTTCAAGACCAAGGTCACTAGTCCTACAAACTGGACTGAGCTGGTGTAGATTTTTACCTACGACAACCAGTTTGATATTTTTTCTGTCTGTCTTTCCAGGCTTTCCAATAACTGATATACTAAGCCAGTCATGATCATTTTCAAGGTCACTTCCGTGTTTACAAAATGGGATCGGGCAGGAGACCCTTAAAAGGGTCTTGTATATGCATTTTGAAATTTGATCCCGAAGAATTTAACACAGCAGTAATACATGTTTTGTGTCTATTGCATTGTTGCTCATGCGTTTCTAATATATGCTTATTAGTATATGTAAGGAAATTCGTTTTTATGACTTCCCCAACATTGCAATGTATGAAAGTATTTTGTAGAGAATAAATTAAATTATTTATAATTAGTTACGCATTTCGATTGTTTAATTGAAATCGGAAATTGCGGAAGTACACTATAAACTTTAGTAGAAAATATTTTTAGGAGAGTGAATAATAGGCGTAAATTGCATTGCAGTTGCAACGCTTTGTTTGTTTTAGTTAAAAAGGAAACGCTTTGCTGGATGAGTTCATTTTGAATAGATTTTGAATAGATGTTTGGTAGTAGTAATATTTGTACTAGTATAATTATGTACCTAACAAAATAGGAGGTACGTAATTACTGAAACACGCTTCCAATTATGGTCGCTATTAATGTAGAACGATTTCAAATAAAATGGTTGTGCACTGCCTACGTATTTACTTTTAAACATGTTACCTGTTACGCACTAGCAAATCTAGTCGTGTGTGTTTTATATTGTTCGAATAAATAAAATCTGAATAGTGTAACATGACAAATTTTAATCAAAATCGAATCACTTTCTATAAGCCATCTTACTTTTTGTCTAAACTAAACAGTTAAATATCTTTGAGAGAATTGGTCTTTTCTTGATCCTGTTGTCCATCTATTTATCTATGCATATCTCTCTTAATATGATAATCAGAAAGAGACATCGTCTCTGCTGCTCAGTTGGTGGTGTAGGAGACCTGTGTCACTTGATAGTATATTCAGTTTGGTTTGGCGTTTTTTAATTGCGAACGTGAATGAGGATAATAATGACTGTGGTGGCATTCACAAAAAGTCAATCGTCTGAAAAAGTTGTGCAGTGCAGGAATATTCATGAATATGAACCCAGCCCTAGTTGTAAACTAACTGCAGTAGCTCGCATTTTCAAAGATGTCATAAGGATAATAAACCGCAATGGCGTTTTTGCCCCCTTTTCACAGAAGGCACTGCACTGGCAACTGGTAGGCAGTAGGCAGCACTGTTGCTCATTAGTAATTTTTGTGAGTGTGCGTAGGAAAGTTTTTTAGATAAAGACTTAATGGATGAAACCCTGTCAAATTAGTTTGGGCGTATGCCTTGCTGCTGTGTGCTATTTGAATCAAGCTTGTGTACATTATCATCACCATCTATACTGCATACAAAGTTCAAACTTATACTAAAAAAAACTCGACGCAGTATTGTCAGGCTTATCGTAAAGTAAATTATCAACAACGAGCTTGTTCATTGTCTGTCAGTTAGTTACTATACTTATTAGTACTTTTTTTTACTTGAATAGTTGTCTTCTTAATTATGATTCTTGGGGTTTTATGCCGCTGCAGAGCACCATTAAAACGATTACATCAAAGATGTCATCATATTTCAAACATGTGAAGTGGAATTCTTTTCGTTTTCCCTAAAAAATCATGCCGCTTTTAGATGATGTACTTCGTTATGCTGCACTGGGACTATTGTCCATGCAATGCAATTGGCAAAAAAATCTTTTGTATGCAAAATGCAGGCAAAGATAAACGAAAGGCTTGGTTGGATACTTGCACGAAATATGCATCCAACATACATGATATACGTAATACGGCATGTTTATAACTTTGTTTGTGGTGGTGTCGATGAAATGTTTTACTTAACCTAAATACATAAAATTATTGGGGCTGAGTTTTAAGCAAGCTTGCCAAAAAAATATAAGAAAGATGAACGTTGAAAACTTTTACTTGAAGAAGACAAGTCGCAAGTGGATATATTAGGTACATGTAAGAAATGGCGATGTTGATGATGCGGTCATCATCAACAACGTCATGTAATATTTGGCGCTTGTTAAGCCTTTGCACGATTTTGAATTTTTTATTTACGATTTTATGACTAAAAATAATTAAGGGTATTTATGAATCAAAAGTATTGTGCTTGGAGGGATATTTTAATGGGAAGGAAAACTGTAGCTAGTTCAGCTATAAAAATATAACTGCGTACATAATTTTCTTGCATGTAATGCAATCAAATGAAATATGGGTTGCATCAGTGTGATGGGTAATGCAGTTTTTAAAAACATAATTGATACCTGTACGCTATGAATTTCGTACTATTTTTATTACAAAAAGGACAAAAGATTGTGTGAGTACCTTTTTTGAAGATGGATGCAATGCAAAATGCACCTTCAACCTTCCTTTTTCAAAGTTTGACATGTACCCAAGTAAACTTTTTGGATTTCTCTAGTCGTTCATCAGTGTGTGTGCACAAATTTTTTATACTGGACAGCAATTTGGCGACATTGCATACGAACAAAAACTGTTAACTAGGGACGCATTCACATTTCCACTTTCCAAAATAAGATGGAATTAAAGAGATTTGAAATAGGAGTTAAGACCCTCTTAATTTAAATAACATTCTGTTTTTGTTTACTGAAAAGCACTTGACACAAGTTAACGAGTTCCACTGGTTCCGGTTTCGTTTTCTCTGTGATCGGTTATTCGGTAAAACTGTCCGTTGATGAAATAGCGGAAACTTTCCTTAGTGCGAATTTGCGACCATTTCTAAACTAGATGAAAGAACACACACGTTTTGGCTTGGTCTAGTTTAAAGTGACTGATTATTTTTGCGAAATATTAGAGAAAGTGAAAATTAATTTCAAGTCGTAAGTTTGTGAAAATATTGCGATTTTACTATATCCTCGTTAGGAAGTGAGGTGTGAATGGAAAAGTTGTTTTTTGGATGGGGGTTGAATTGAAAGGTGAGTTTTTTGAGAAAATCAAATTTAAAACCTTGTTCTCTGTACTACTCTCACCATTTTACTTTCTTTCGGCCTTCATTCTAGAGCGCTGAAATACTAAACCAACTTTTCAGTTTAGATAAGAATAATAGCTGTCGTCATCAGTTTTTGCTAACTGTTCAATAATTTGTATATATACCTACCTATAATATCATGTGGTAATATGTATATAATGAGTAAATATTATACATTCATTATTACTACTATTTAATCATCGTTTTAAATCTGATTCAACAAGAGAATGGCAATCGTAAAGTTGGGATGAGTCTGATGGTCCGTTGTGATTGGGATGAATGGGGTGCTCTGATACTGATTCTGATATAGGTAATCTTTGTAGTTTGAATATTTAATCAATCATCAGTAAAGTTGAAAATACTTATCTTCATTTTTTTACACTTAAGTATTTGCATTCATAATACCCATAAAAGTAATGGTTTGGTTTTATGAGAACGGGTGCCAAAAGAATTGATAGCTGATATTGTTGAGATTGTTCCGGCACGTAAATTTGTAGATGAAATGGCACTTTCATTAATTATTATCGCTCGTCGTATCTGACTTGCTAAGAAGCTCAAAAGACAAAGGATACGAAAGCAAAAGTAAATTGTAATTAAAATATATCTTGAAGAACGTTTGTAAATGATTTTCAATGTGCATCTTAAGCGCAGGGTAACTACAGGATTGAAAGATGTGAAACTTGCGTAAAAATAGGAACTTCCCCGAAATTTTCCCGAGCTTGAAATTCAAAATTTTGCGATACTTGTGGTTTGAATATATTAGTAGGTATATTGATTTGGGAATGTATAAATAGTTTTGTTAAGTTTGAAAGGTAGTTTTTATTCTCGTCAGTGAGACGTAAATATGATTTGATTACAGAATAAAAAATTATTGCACACAGGTTCAAAAATTGCCAAAGCTAAATTATGCCTTGCTACTAATTTGTTCAAAAGTGCAATTAATTCTTTTAAATCTCGAACTAATACCTTCTGTCTCCACTTTTTATATTTCCGTCAAGTGTTTTATGTTTACGTCTATGTTTAATGGAGGAGGCGACGACGTAATAATTTTTATTATTATAACAACTTACGTACCTAATCTAAGCCGCATGGGCGGTACTTTACTCTACAATTAAAGCAGTAAATGATCTGTGTGATTGGATATTTGCACGTACAATAAATTATTTTATGTTGTGTGGTAAATTGTTGCATAAAATGTAAGGAAATATTTTTTTCTGCATCGTATAAAAAGTATTATGCTCGTAAATTCATTTAATTTGCTCGGAAAATCAAAAGTTTGAATTTTCAGGGAAAATTGTGGAATTTACTCGGAAAATGTCTTTGACTGAAACTTGATAAATAAAATCAATGGAAAACTTGAGAATGCTATTTATCAGTTGAACGTAAAAATGGCAATTCTAAATGTTTAGGAATGTATGCAGCTAGTTTGTTTCGTTTAGTCATAATTTGGATCGAATGCAAATTAGTTAGGGCCCTTCTCTTGAATCCGTAATGACTATTACAGGAATGATTTTTATTCAATTTACAACAATTCCGTCCAGACACTACACTTTTGGTTGTGTTGGTGAGCAGATATTTACAATTGCAGGTTTAGGGAAACGTAAGCGCCTTCAACAATAGGAGAATAAAATAAGTGTATCTTTGAGTGACCTACATAACAATTGGAGGAAACATAAAACTAAGAAAATTTAATTACGGCACCTCCATAGTATATTACTGTTCATTCGGGGCTATGTGCAGTGTTAAGCTCAAATCAAAGTTAAAACTTTTATTGAGAGACAAAAATCTCGTTTACCAATAACTTAGCTCATAACAATCTTAGAACAAACCAACATGGAATTAATCAGGAACAAAGAAATACCGTTAAATAACTGTGCTTGGCGAAGGTAGATCGCCCCACTGATGTAATTAAATACTTATAAATTAGTACCCCTTTTAGCAAGCAATAAAATCTACCAGCAGCGTTATTGCCTTATGCATTAAAATTCTTTGCTATGCAAACGAAATGTATTTAAATGGATCCAAATAACTATACCTAAAATGCAAAAACATTATAACGGCGAAAACGTTTAGATACATGTGACTGTTGCGCAAAATAAAAAGTTGATATTGTAAATGCACATGCGACCCCGACCTGCACCATTTAACGAATGAGGCTGTCAACCAGAACACCAAACCCATTTATTTTTTATGCACATGATAAATGCCATTCTCATGTTTCCCATTCATTGTATTTATCAAGTTTCAGCCAAAGACATTTTCCGAGTAAATTCCACAGTTTTCCCTGAAAATTCAGACTTTTGATTTTCCGAGCAAATTAAATGAATTTACGAGCATATTTCTTTTTCTACGATGCACAAAAAATACTTGCCAAAATGTAAATGGAAGTGTTCATTCACTTTCACAAATACAAAGGGCATTTATAGTATTGTTTACTTAAAAAAGTACAGAGGGACAACACACTTGCCTTGTGCATTCTTGACTGTTTTGTGTTTTACACCACCGCTAATAATAATAGTGTGCGTTGGTGTTCAGTTTAATGATGTTTAGTAGCAGAGAAGCAAGTGCTTCAAAGAAATACTGCGTCTGCGTGATGAGCTTATGGCATGTTGATGCCGAGTTAGTATATCCGTTTTTTAGTCTGTCTACCTATTTATATATATTATGAACTTTAAATAGAAATCTCTGCTGAGAGAGAGAGAGAGATAAAATCGCTAACATAAGATGCTTTGATAATATAAAATTTTTATGTGTTTATAGCGGCATTTGGCACTTGTCTTATCGATCCAACAATTTTTTTTTATCCTGTGTAGATGTTCACTTTACAACTCTAGTTCATTGTTGAATGTACTTTTGGAAAAAGTGGATCATGTTTATATAGGTACAATTGCTACAATTACGGAGTTGACGGAGTAATCAGTTAGATCACATTTAACTCTATTTTCTCCACCATACATATTATATACTATCCTCAATACGCTTCTGTCTACACCTGCAACCTGCGCGAAGCCGCCGAGTCAGCCAAGTAATAAGTAGACGTATGGCTGCATACGTACTTTATAAATTATTTAATTGAATTCATTTCGTTTTCAATTTCATTGTAATAATATGATGATAATAATGTCATGACCTTTTTCAATGAGTTGTTTTTTCTTTTATCGGTATATTAACCAAGATCTATAGATAGAAATTCTGTTTGTATGCATTTTTGTTGTTCTCAACAAAACCCCCGCACAACATGTTGTGTACGTATTCACTTTGATCTTTTTGTCTCTATTTTTAACCTTAAAGAAAATGATCAAAATTGATACAATTGAGCTTGCTTGACATGATCGTTCAGAGAGCGCAAACGGTTTTACTTGACTGTCCCATGTTTGGTCCTATGCTCATTGAGTTGACAGTTTTATTTGATGATTACTTTTTCTCTCTCTATTGTCTTAAAATGAAAAAGTTATCATTGAATATTGAATTAACAATCTGTGTGTATAGCCAACAGCTCTCTCTCTCCTCGAACCTTTTAAAACTGAAATGAAAAATTATGCGCAATTTGATAATACAAGCTTCAAAAATTAACGACCCTGGCAGGGTAACGAATAGAGACTCAGACCACCCTGCGGCCGATCGCGCGGCGACAAAGAGAGTAAAAAGGAGAGGTTACTCATCACAGTCAGTTAAGTTGAAATAGTCAATTGATTATTTTGCTATAATGCCTAATATGTTATCTGTTAAGTTAAATAATAGACAAACATGACACGGTAGGTATGTAGATGTAGGTAACTCAAATTCAATAGTGCCAAAACACATTTTTCACAAGAACATTTATACTTGTTAATATTTTGTTCACGATCATGATATAATCCTAGTTATAGTACACACACAGGACATTTTATAAATAGTCATTTAGTCTTTAAACCGTGACCAAATTTAGGATTTGAGTTCAAGGTGAGATGATGAAGATGTTGACTTGTGATGATAACTGATATACACACATATTTAGCCTGTCTTGTTGTTGTAGACTTCGTAGCTTTGTCTTGTGTTAAGCACGTTGCATCTTTCTCGATTTGCATTTGCACTGTTAGGCATACAGTAATAATGATGCAATTATGGAGGTGGATGATATGATATGACGATAATAACAACAATGTTTTCCGTCTTTTCATTGATTCATTTTAAATGGACGTTGGTTGAGTGTTTGTCTTCGTATAGAAAAACTTCACCTCACGCAAAGTACACTGTAAATAAATAGGGATATATTTCGAATTGTAAAATTCTTACCTTGTTTATTTTCTCACTCTCCTGAGGTGGTAAAAGAGTTATCAAGCTCTGAAATCCGGCGTTGACACTTTGAATCCGCCTCTTGTCCTGTGAATTGGCGTGACGAGATCGTTTATCCTGGTCCATTGCCTCTCTGTCGTCCCACTCTGGTGGGGGTGGGGCGCCACCACTTGCACTCACTTCCGCAGAAAAAGTACTGGGTATGGCAACTGATACTGATTGACTGAAGGTGTTCATCATTCTTCAGAATTTCAAAACAGTATAGCAATATAACGTACAGTATTGAACCAGCAAGGGGCAGTTGTGCTTTACCCAAATAAAACACAGTCTGGCAAAAAAGAAAGACCGACTTGCTTTAATAATGGTGTCTGCTGATGCACAGTTCACATTATTAGTAAAATCCTTACCACTATTACTCACTCGTCCACTCCTGAAACCAAAACTCCTACTGAAGAAGACTCCTCTCTTGCTTCAGTTTCTGCTGCATGAGCACTCTGCGTGTTTCATTCACTTGCGCAGGGCCTGTTTCAATTCCCTTGCATTTGGTACAGGTACTGCTGAAGGCATGATGTTTCATTCCCCACAATATTATAATGTTGTGGGAAGCAATGCAATAATATACGCTTATGCTAGCCTGGTTTTTCCAGATATCAAGTGTGGGATTCTCAGGAACGAGGATGATGATGGTCGAAAGACGTTACCAAGTAGAAAGGGATCATGTCATGTAAAGCTGATTATGGTGCCCTCGTACCTGCTGCCCTTTGCTAGCACAAGTTGCTTGCTTGTAGGCCGATTCCGCAACTGACAGTCCTATGCATAAAAACAATATTTAGTACAATGATAGAAGTATGTAGATTTGTCCAGCTTGAAGGTAGTGGATACTGAAGGAAGAGCTTATTGAAGAAAAGGTTTTTTGTCATTGTTGTGTTTTATGTGCATGTTGAATACATTGATTTTATACGAATGTTTGTATATGAGACCAGGATTCATACATTGTAAGCACATAATGATTTCTTTCCTTCCTTTTTCTATGCATGCTGCTGTTTTATTCTTTCTGGGCGCTGTTGTGCGTGTAGTTTACGCTAACTGTTTTGTAGAATAAAATATTATGGTAATCATCGTGAATCGTAAGGATGTGCATTTTTTTACTTGGTTGAATGAACGGTATGGCTTAAAAATGAAGAACTTGTTGTAATTGACATGGACATTTGATTCTATAGATGACCTGTTGTGATGAGTCGCTTTATAAGTCGAGGCGTAACATATTTTTTTCACGAAAAAATTGATTTGCATTTTTATTGATTTCTCTGTGTTTTTGACGTGGACATGGTGGGATGTTTTATTATTGTTGTGAGTTGGCGCAGAGAAAACATGATGAACAGAAAGGGAATGAAATGGGGAAACTAGTAATAACAGAGATTTTCAATTCGCATCATGTTTCTCAGTTGTCTTTTCGTGTTTTTTGTTAGCTGATGTGGTTTGTTGCGTGTACTGTGCGGTCTTAAAAATCACGGCAGTTTTGTAGGACTCATATCGAGAGGAAGAGAAGGAAACGCGCACATAATACGATGATTTCCATATTAATCCGGAAATGCAAATTTCTTGTGGTTTTATAGCTTTTTGCCTGTGGTGGTGGTTGCGGTGGTAAGCTCGTAGTATGGTTTCTGTGCGGCGGAGGCGATGCTGCAGTTTAGTATCTTTTGAACAAGTGTTTCAATTTTCTTTTGTTTTTTTATGATGATGATGTACGTTTGCCATGCTTCGACCACATGCTTAGAGAGTACATGATGATGACATGGTCTACTACAGGCATAAAAAACAAGTACATATATTGTATTGGAATTTTTGAATGAATGAAATATTTTTGTTTTGTTTGATGAGATAATAGAGAGACATGTTTTAATGCTAAACGCTATAAACTTTCCGTTTGACTGATTCCCATCTTCCGTGTATCCACATTCCTTCACATTGTACAAAATACAATAATACATAATGTGTAAAAAAACATATCGTTATTGAATACATCCTCTGACAGCCAAAGTCAAAGCCCTTGCTTACACCCTGTATCAATATACATGCATATGCATTTGCACTGATTTAGGTAACTTTAAGTGAAGTAACTTTTACAAAGGAACTATAGAGCGGATTTAGTCGTTGACATTGCATTAGTTACATGTATCAAGGTATTTTTTTCATTACGTGTATTCTTCATGGTGTATGCATGCAGTTGGAGTTGGTCATGAAATATGGAAATCAATCTTACTATCCTTAGTTATTGTTGGGAATTATCCAGACGACTGAGCATAAAAGGGAAAATGCGAAGGTTCACGTTGACCTTTGTTGTTATCCCCTATGCGAAAATGTGTTTTACACTTGGTAATAATTTGATGTGTAATGATTAAAACGATTAAGGATTAGCCTACAGGAATGTTGAAGATGAGCTACATGAGGAATTTTACAAACACATTACACATTTTATGCTTACAACAAATGACAAGGCATTTCTGGTACTCTCTTAAAAACTCGTCAGTTATTTTACATTACATTTTTTGGAGCTTTGGCCTAACGGTACCGATTTTCTTTGTGCCCCGTCTCCCGGTCAATTTGTAGTAAATGTCTGAATAATTTGGCAGAGGAGCAAGAAGGCATCAATACCAAAAATTACCATCATCAACACCCAAAAAATCTAGCAAGTTCAGGTTCGTGGCAAAAGCGAATTTTGTAAAAGTGTAGAGTGTAGAGCAAAGCACCGGTAGTTTGTTCATGAATAATGAATGTCACGTATATGCAGAGGGATGAGATGGCACAAAGAAAGAAGACCTCCTTTGTAACCTTGGCCTTAAGTAAGGTATTCTTACTTTCAGCTGACTTCTTATAGAGTGGATTCGTTATTAGCAAGTTGAGAGGTTGAAAAATGTGAGTCAATAATAAGATTACTAAATTTGAATAGAAAATGGACTTTTTAGCTTGCTCACACAAATTATACCAAATGTGGGTAACGTTATAAACGGGTATTTTGTATTCATTATTGACGACGATGGTGGTTATATGATTGATGCCATTTTTATCTGGGATAAATTTAGTAGGTAACTACACAAAATAGGTGGCCAGGCCAAGTTACTAAACGAAGGATAATAGTAATGATGATATCATTTAATGGGAAATTTAAATTATGGCAATATACATGTTTATAATTGCAGTATAGCGTCCTCATTACTGCCTCACAGCGAGTCATTCATCCCACCTCTCTACCTCTAAAAAAGCGATTATATAAGTTGCTCAATTTACTACTTTTACACCTTTTGGCAATTGGGGAAAGCCCAAAAATACCTACGAGACTGGTCTATAGTTTATGCATTTTTGCATTTTTAGTTGGTTGGCTGATGGCTGGAATGTTGCAACAATTTAAATGGAGAGTGAAATGATTTCTCGTGACGCACTTTTTTCTCATGACCATTTAGTGCAGTCAACAAGAAGTTCATGTTACTTTGTACGATTTCTGTCAGACTGATTCATGGGCTGGTGATGACGGGCTTTTAGTTTCAGCTTACAGCTCTGCATACACAAATACGGTGCGTCGATGATGAGGAAAGATGCAAAAGGAAAGGGTGTCAACGGAAAGATGAGGTCAAGGAGAGCAGGTTCTCTCCTAAATAACATGTTATACATCGTTTTTTTGTATATATTTGCTGTTTGTACTCCAAATATGTTTTGTATAAAACAGCTTCCATTTCCACTTTTTCTTTTTTTTACAAAACTACTTGTGATTTCTTTCAAACGTTGTAGGATGTTGTTGTTGATACCAAAAAATGCAATATTTTATTACCATGATTGTTGCAACGCAAGCAAAGAGGACGAAATAGGTAGCATGATGATTTCATCCATGATGAAATGGCTGGGCCAGACTGTCAGTGCTGTCAACTGTAGACACAGTAATATGCAGCGAGTGCACTTATGACTTACCAAAAAACACAAATAAGAATGAACAATAATTTTTGAACAATTGCCTTCTGAAAGAGGAGTACGTAAAGGTAGTAATGATTATAATATGCAGGAATGATATTTGTAACTTGGCCAGTATCACTGTTTTCTAGGGTCTACATAGAATAAAAATGACTTCACTTTCCCATCGCAACAATGGCAAATGACATTGACATTCACGAATGAGTCTGATAAAGTGTGTGGGTATATTTTTGTGACTAACCAAGAATTATTGAATGTCATTAATAATAAAAAATATATACTTTCCATCTTCAGCGAAAGTCCGGGTTGTACCTTTTTTATCGACATTTCGTTGGGATGCATGTCAGCATACATTTTTTTGTCTGGAGGCATTTTCTGATGATGAATAGGAATTCCATGTTATTAAACGTTTTTATATGACCTTACTCCAGGCTAAGGTCGCATGCTAATGAATATTTATAAATTAAAATATGTTTATAGTAGTTCTTAGAATTACAGCTAGAGAAATGAAATGTCATCTTTCATGAATCTTGACTCATGGAATGTTAAACGTAAGCGGATATAGCGCACCCTGTGTATATTTCACTTTGCCGAGTCCGAATATAGTGGCTAAATTTGATTGATTCAATTGAGTTTTCAAGTTTTTATGTGTAATGTACAGGAACTTAATTAGATATATAAAAAATTCGATATTTTAATGTTTAATCCCAATTTACTTGAACACCTAATTACCGATAAATATAATTGGATTCTCAACATAAGTAGTAGATCATGTAACATTATTTTGCACGCAATGATGATTATCCAATTTCACCCGATTGACTTTTTTTGCTTGGCATGCGTGAAACAAGAAATTGGGAATTTCATTATCACTAAGCATGTTTACTGTTTACCACTTATTATTACGCAATATACAGCCATTCTGCCACGTAAACAAACTTGTATGCAACTTTACTATCTTTTGGCTCGTATGCATGATTTTGAAAAAAAAAAATTGAAAATGTCAGGACATAGACCTTCTCATTAATCAGTCACTAATTTATAGTTTACGTTACATTGGCATTGGAATTGTAATCTCTTTGCTTTTATTGTCGTTTTTATGATGAATTATTACAAATAGCGTGACAAGTTGTGTGGCATTAGACAATAAGACGCATTCTTAACTCCTCACATTACAGCTTTTCGTCAATCATTTATGTATGCAGGATTACATAACAAAAACGCATTTTTTTACTTTGAACACTAAACGGCAAAGAGAGATAGTGAACTGGTGAAGTGATAAATATATTGTGATTTTGTAGGGTTTCCGTGATTGCTTTTTTGGCTTGTACAAAACGTATTGCAGTTTTTATGGTTATAATCTCAAAATAATACTCAATCTCAATCTCTATCTGCACATCGTGTCATTACCGTTATTTGTCAGTTATCCATATTATATTTATCATTATGCAAATATAGTATTACGATTTATACTGCATTTTATACTTGCGAGTGTCCGACCGTGTGAGCATTTTTCTTTCAAAACGATATCTGCAACAGTGTAGCCGTGCAAGAGCAAAAAGCGAAATAAAAAACTAGCCGCGCAACTTCATAAAATACAAAAGTTGGAAGATTGAAATTAAAGATTTGTGATTTTGAATTGCTTTGTGGTTTGTCAATGGATTGTTGACTGATTTGATTACAAAAAACTGCACAATATAGCAATTGGATTGAAATTTTTAAAGAATTACATTTTTGTGGAGGAATTTTGCAACAGGGCTTTTATTTCAATTGTTGAATTGCCTTTGAAAATGGAGTATTGTTAAAAAATAATATTTAACGAATTCACTTAATGAAGGAATACATAATTCCAACAATAAGTAAATCATATTTTATATGATTCATTGACATTTATAAGTTTACCTTTGGTACATTTGAAGCTAATTCAACTTTTCATTAATTTGTTGATGTTTTCTAGATCAATCTAGTATGGACGTATATCAGTACTTTTAGATGGTGAATGTAATCAATCTCTTTTCCTTATGTACGACATATGCGTATTTCATTTTCCTCTTCCGTAAACAGAAAGTGAAATGATCATTTCTCAAAATATTTCAAGTTGTAGGTATATGCAGTCATTACGGATTACCCGTTTTGGTGATTCATATGAGAATTCATGAAAATTTGTGAACTTTTGTATGTATTTCCGACTTCCCCATGTTTTCCCATTGTCAAATCTAAATTAAATGCTTCATTCAAATCGTATGTAAAAATACACACTGTTTTGGTGTGCGTGAAAATAGCACGGAAATGCTGAAAGGTATACCTTTGGGTGCATAGATGCGAGTATTAAGGTTCTTGGAAAGGATTCTCTCTTAACATTGTTTCTTTTCCTTGTATTCTTGTTTGCCAAGTGTTTACGGAAACTCGTATCGTAAGATAACAAATAAGACACTGAAACCATCGTCAGCGGATATATAGATGTAAGCCATAGAATTGTTATTTATGTCACAATGGGACTTGCTTTTCAACTTGTTGACTTTCGTGGAATTCTAGAAGAAAAAGGGTTTTACGCGCAGTTCTATTTTTGGGCGTTTTGTTCAGGTTAATAGACGCTCCTCTGAGGAGCCTCCTCACCACTGCCCCGTACCTTTTTCTCTTTGTGCAATCCATGTTTATGAGCAACAGGTTGCTTTTGTGTCGTCACATTTTCGGATAACTGTTCCCCACCACAAGTTTAGCTAGTGATCAATCTCATTAAGCAAACAAAAGTAAGTAGCCAACCAGGCATTAGTCGTGGTTGGGAGACTACATTGTTGCACTGCATTGACGCGTTTAGCGGTACAAGTGCAAGGTACAATATCATCAAGGCGAAGGTAAAAGCGAAGCAGGTCAAATCAAAGGACGCGCACTCATTAACATATATTCTTATCCATTTCAATCTAATTTATCCAGAGAAGTAGAATGACAGGGATCTCAAAGCAGAGAAACAAATCTGAAATTTCTCTTCTCGGTTTTTCTAAGCTTACACATGGCATCTTGTTCAAATATGATGATTATCCGATAATCATAAATCCAAGACACTCCCTAGAGGTGATTGTTGACCTAAAAGTAAAATATCGTTTGAGGTGGCATAAAATTGCTTGATTTAGCTTGACATGATCTGTCAATTGGTTGTCATCGTTGAGGCAACAATGACAATGTGCCAATCACTATAACAATAAATTTTAATCCATTTAATCTAGTATCGAATGCAAGTTTTATGGCTCATCTGCACAAACAAAAAGGCACAAATTTTGCCATCTCTTAAAATAAAATGCAAAAACGCATACAAAGTCGTCAGCTTTTAGCCACTTTTGTTTCTCTGCTATTACAATCTGTTAAAAGTGTGGGTATTTAAACATGCAGCATTGCCGTTACTGTTGTAACAGACAGATTAACTACATATGGTTTGGTTAGATAGGTACAAAAAATGATGTGGCAAAATTATATGGTACTTATTGCTAATTATGGGTAATTACTATTACCATCCTATGCAAATGTAAAAATGAAACTTGCTGCACGGTCTTGGTCTGTTGTTGTAGCGGACAAACTTTTTTTCTTCATAAAAATTCACTCCTTTTTTTATTTCTTGGAACTTTATGGGGAATGGACCTAACCAATCTGTGCAAATCTTTATGTACGTAATTGATAAGCACGTTCAAAATGTTCAACACTCAAAATTGTCATGTTGCTGTGTAAAATATTACAATTATGTCTGCTCAGCGACAGGAGTACCTATATCATACCACAATTATATATTATAAAAATTCATAAAAATATGCTGTGCTGGCTATATGACAGGCGATGATGGCGAAACAGTTTATAAGAGACAGTCACTTCTCGCAGGTGTCAAAAATGACTGGGATGACTAAATAGTCATGATTGTATCTCAACTTGCCAAAGCCGATTGTTGAAAACTGGATGTTGCAGAAATGTAAATGAAATTGGTTGTACTAGACTTTACGAGAGGTTATGTCACTCATGTTTCATGATGCTCGTGTTTATATATGCATTGATTTTGACAAAACGAGTAAACTGGATTAGGTTAATTGCCAAACTAAGCCTTGGATGTTTAGGAATATTACTAGGAGGGCAAATGTAGAGTTATTATTACGGAAGTTTTATTGCAACAACAACTTTTTGCATTATAGTTTATATCTAATTTGGTGTTTTTCCTCTATTTTTTGTATTGCAGTTGCGAATTCCAATCAAGTTTGCAATAAAGTCTGGCGACGTGATCGTGGAAGTGAAAAAGAAGCATCTGAAAGTTGGATTGAAGAACCAGCCGCCCATCATTGACGGCGACACTTACAATGAGCTCAAGGTGGAAGAGTGCACCTGGGTGCTGGAAGACCGGAAGGTGATTTTCCTCACTTTGGAGAAAGTGAACAAAATGGAATGGTGGACACGGCTCGTGCTCACGGATCCGGAAATTAACACTCGCAAGGTGAACCCAGAGCCATCAAAACTGAGCGACTTGGACGGGGAGACACGCTCCATGGTGGAGAAAATGATGTATGACCAGCGTCAAAAGGAAATGGGACTGCCGACGTCAGAGGAGCAGAAAAAGCAGGACATGTTGCAAAAGTTTATGCAGGCTCATCCGGAAATGGATTTTTCAAAATGCAAATTCAACTAAAAAAGTCCAAAATGATTCGTATATGTGATTAAAGTAAAATTCTTCTTCTTCGGCTTCTCTTATTGTAGCTTTTTTTGGTATATTTTTCAATAAGAATATATATAAGTTGTTTATTATATGTATTTACTAAAAATAAGCACCGTTAAAATTTCCAACAAGAAACTATATTACAAATTAAATTTTCCAGTTTCCATTATATATTTTTTCTTGATGAAATAATAAAAATACACTCATTAATTCATAAATGCATAAAACATGCTTTAAACTTTGGACTGATCCCGCAAAATCATTTGTTCTTGTAGCATAGCTTTCAAGAGGCAATGTTCCATAACGCCAATTTCCACCTCCATGTCCCCCAGCTCTTTCTTGAGACCTGTGAGGGCCTTTCGAGTTTTCACGACAGGAGCGCCGTCCGCCATGATGGTCCCGCGTTCCTCCAGCTCGCGACGGGTTTGATCCAACTCATCATTCAAGTGCGTTAACGTCTTGTTTTTCTCGGCCACCTTGTTGCTCAGCTCACGGTGCACTTCTTTAAGCTGGGACAGTTTTTTCTAAAGGAAATAAAATAAAAAAATCAGTTTTAACATTTCATCATTCTTGCCAAAAAAAGTATGATTGGATGGAGATATGAAACTCACTTGAGACTCGTGAAGTTCTTCCAGTTGACGGGAGAATTGCGTGTTCAGGAAGTTCTCTCTGCTGATCACCTTCTCAGACACATTCTTGGCTTCGGTAACCAACCGCTCCAAAGGTTTCTCCATTTGATCAATCGCGTCTTTGATCCCTTCAACGTAACTCTTCATTTGCTCTTGTCGCCAGCGCCAATCCTGTCCATCTTAATATTTTAAATATAAAAATATTTTTACCCCATTGAATGAATCATGGACATGAAAGCCTTCAGAATGTCTTAGGAATTGATATTGCACACATTCTTGGAAAACTATGCACATGCACATACCAGACTTGACCGTGATCTTCAACTGGGGTAGCACGCGCTCCACTTCCAATCTCCACTCTTCCGCGTCTGTCTCAGATTTTATCATTTTTTGTTGGATCGCATCCTGATTATTATAACGAGAATCAAAACAAATTCACGTCAAACAATAAATTCAGTTTCATCATAAATATCTCAGCAGCGCTAACAATGTAATCAAGCCGTTGAGAGACCGACGAGCAAATAATGCCGTGTTGTTGTAAGACATTATTTTTATGGGAGCTTCTCAGCAATCAAAATAGTCAACTAAATAAATTTTAACTGTCAATACCAATAAATATATTTAGATGAAGTAGAATACACCTTCAACATTAATACATACAACATGCCATATATAATATATAAAGTTCTATGAATAGACCATTCTATAAATATGAAAGAGTTGGCAAATAAGTTACCTGTCCGCCTAAAGCATCTCCTTGGACCCATGCCACATCATTATCATCCTCATCAGATGACACGAGATTCTCGATTTCCTCGTCTATTTTCGAACTGTCAATTTCGTTTACTTCATCATCCGGAAGGTCCTCCACGTCATCGTCGGCAGGTTCACCTGGAAGCTTCTTCCGTGGAATCCAAACCAACCTTTTTTTGTGCAAAAAGTAGAAAAATATATTAAGTCAATCTATACATTTTCGTGGTCAAATCAAAGTAAAAATATGACCATACTCTTTCCAAGAATGTCCAGTCGCTTTTAACGCCTGATCCGCCAGAAAGTTCAAGACGTAGACCACTTCCGCACCCGAACCCGACTTGACCCTATTTGGAGCAAAGTCAATTTGACCTCCCATATTCTTGCAATGGTCCAATATGCCAATCGTGACCATGTTGGGATCGTCCGACTCTTGCGGCATGGAAATGTTCCTTTTGCATTTTTGAACGAGCCATGCAGCGATGGACACAAAGTTGAAGTACTGCTCGCCCGGATTTTTGGGAACTGCAAAGTAGTACTGATGAATGGGCTTGATGCGGACCAACTTGGAAAATTCGGAGCGGTAGCCGAGGATAATGAGCTTATCGTACAGGCTTTTCATTTGATTAAATTGCGTATATTGGGATCCTCCAGAGGCACTTTCATCCTGGAAATCCATTTTTATTTCAAATCTCTCAAAAGATAAGTCAAATTCACACACAAATACTCCAAGAAACTTTGTGGCCTACTTCGTCCTGGACAAAACATATTATTATTGATCATTGAAAGAGTAGTTGATGGAACGGCTGGAAGAAGGGAACAATAAAAGGCCATATTCCAGCATGCAACTGCTGGAGGAACGCGTTGTCAGGGAGTTGCTAAAGCACAACAAATCCATGCTATTCGGCTGGACATGAAATAATGCGAAACCGTGAATTGGACAATAGTCTATTATGGCAATGGGGTGGCTACATGATAATGGATAGCATCTAGGATAGCATACGTCTCTGGTTTTCGCAGACAATTTTATAGCTTTAAAAGTGAAATTTTTAGCGTCCACAAAGGTGAGGTGTTAATGAGGTCATAGGTCATCATAAAACGTTATGCTATTTGTAACTCTAGTTTTGGTTCACCACGCTAAAAAAGACTCTTAAATTTTTGATAGGGATGGCAGCAAAATCAAGAGTTTCATTTTCTTCCACGGGTCGCGGTCCTCCGGTTGAGGAGACTTCATCCACCAGACGCCGTATTCAAGATGTGCTCGGTCAGGCCCGCGCTGCACTTCGTCAAAGCCAACAGTTTCGAAAAATTCCAGCCGACAGTAAAAATAACAATGTGAGTAACAAGCTGCAGTTCCAGCAACAGCCCCAGGATGATTACTGGAGTAGTCCTGGAGCGGGAGGGGTGGTGTCGGCTGCCACTGCCGAAAAAGAAAAGATCTCGCGAGCAGCAATTGACCATGAAGGTGAAGACAGGAGCAAAGAAACTTATCGCCAAACACACCAAAAGCCGGGTCAGCAAGATGACTTTGGAATGCCATTTCGGGACGCCATGAGAAAATCCCCTGTGACAACTGCTCACCCGCGAACACCATCTTTACACAAAAGGCCCCAGTTTTCTGGAACGAGCACCGCAGACCAATTAAGCAGTGATGCGAGTACCACGTCCATTTCAATGAGTACCAATGACCTGAGAGTGTCGCCTGGTTCAGAGGACTACTCCTCCTCTGAGGAATCCCAGGAGCTAAACTCACAGGGATCGGTGGTGAAGAGAACGTTAAAGACTGCCACGACAAGATCCTCCAAACGGGAGCTGAAATTGAAGGAATGGGAGGTGCCTTCAACGGTCAAGTTGACACCACTCAACACTGCAGTGACATCAGTACCATTTGAAACTTTTGACGTTGGGGCCCATGCCAAGAATGCTGAAGGTGGGGGTGGTGGCGCTGAAGAGGAGGATGATATTAATTCGGTGTCTCTTCCACGACCACCTCCAATGGCCGCTGCGACTGGAAAGGTGGCAACAGACGATATGGGATTCAGTCGGGCGCACATTACCAAAACAGACGAGGATCCACACTGGTTTGAGAAGGCATTGTTGGCTCGTGGCGAAACGATATCTGAGGCTGCGTACAAGGCGTTCAAACAAACTCAATCGGTTCAATCGAAGCAGCAGGCGGAGGAAGTGGTCAATAAAAGCGTGGCAATGGCCGTGAAGAAGACTAAAGGGAAGCCCATTTTTAATAATCTCACTGATCCCGAGTACACCGCGGACTGGATTAGCGACGGTGGCATGACCAGCATGAGTCTTCTCAGCGAAGTGGACGTGCCAGTGTCGGATTACATTAAAGACGAAGACATTGTTTCCAAAGGGGAGGTGGAACTGGATAGCATTGTGGATGATGAGGTCAACACGGAAAGCATGATTAAAACAGCCACAGAGTTGGAGCAGAGTGGAGTGCTGGATGAAATATCGGAGAATCTGCAAAGCGTGCTGGACATCTCGGACCATCCCGAATCCCAAAATTTTTCGGGGATGACGCCAGAAGAGAAAACATTTGCGAAGGAGTATGATGAGCGGATGCTGGACGCTGACGAGCCTCTCCAGAGCATATTTTTGGATGAAGTGCAAGAAAGTAGTAGTAGAGGAAGTAGGAAGGCATCTCAATCCTTTTCCGGGACCACGGGGCACGATGAGACTACAAGCAATCAGCGATACACCGGGACCGGAGGTGATAATGAGGAGGAGCAGGATGACTACGATGACAACACGTTTATTCAGGTGGACTCGACAGTTAGCAGTTTTACAAAATCCAAATCCATCTCGAAAAGACGCTCCAGTAAAAGTCTTCAACAGTCATCGTCAACATTGACACCTGCGGCTGTTGTTTCTGGGAAGGAGAAAAAGTCAACGTCTTCCTTAAACGCTTCCGTGAAATCAAGTAAATCCGTTAAAGTGAAAGCCAGTAGCAGCAGCGGTGGTGGTGGTGGGAGTGCCAAGAGTATCTCGGAGAAATCAAAGTCAAGGTCGGATACCAAATCAAAGTCTTACGCTTCCACATCCTCGTCAACAAGCAAGCGTTTAAACTCTCTCCCAATTCCTCCGGATCCGCCAACCTCCCGTCACCAAAAGAATATTCAAAACCTGCTTGAAAAGGAAGTTTACCAAAAAGAGCTGAAACGGATTCGTTCGGAAAAGATGCGCGAGGAGCGGAGTCAAGAAAAGCAGAAAACGATAGCCAAGGAATCCCTGGAAAGGAATAAGAAGGGAACCTGGAAGGATCCCGACTACACGGAAATTCTTTTACCCGAACTGTTCAAGTACAAGTCTGTGAGCGGATTGCAAGCTGCAAAGGCGAAAAGGTCCTTCTTGGCCCCTTCAATGAACTATGGAGCTCCTTATTTCCAAATGAATGGTGCAATTTCGGGGGCAGACGGAACGGAATCAATGTTGGCTGCTGCAAAAGTGGAATCGCTGGACATTCCAGATTTGGTGAGGGAGGTGCTCGCGAGCAATGAACGAATGTACAGAATGACTGTGGAAGCGAGTGAACAAATGGCCAAGAAGGCGTACAAGGACAAAGTGCGGAAGGAAATGAGTAGGAATGCTAATAACAAAAGACGATGAAAAATGAAGATAATTCTGTGATAAAAATACAGACATAGTTTTTAGCATCAAAACGATAATTAATGTTTATTTCCACATTCACAACTCATGTGTATAAACGCCTATATGTATCTATAAATCTATAATTGCGAATGGTAATTTTATAATAGCTAACTTTGACAAATTACAAGAAAACCTATAAAATCAAACTAGCATTTTCTATCTTTTATACATACAAGAATAATATGTTTTTATTTTTAAATAAAAGTTTTATAACTGGATCTGCCGATCTCTACGTTTTCACAATATTTTTTTCATGCAAACATGTAACTTAACAAATCAGTTTG
Source organism: Sinella curviseta (assembly GCA_004115045.4). NCBI lineage: Eukaryota > Metazoa > Arthropoda > Collembola > Entomobryomorpha > Entomobryidae > Sinella > Sinella curviseta. The sequence continues at coordinate 65,968,562 of CM023200.3, read as the reverse complement.
AAGACTGGTAAAACAAGCAATACAATTTCTCTCTTTCTACCACACAAAATTAAATACTAACATATTTATAATTATTTAATACATGATACATTTTAAATCATCGCTCAAAATACGACATTATATTTAACCACCATATAAAAATCTTCAATCCCCTTTCTTGGGTTCGTCACCGCCGTCGAACATGTCATGAACCCAAAGACGCCCTTCCTCTCGACCTGTTTGTACAGTTATAAAAATATTTTCACATAATTTCACATTTACACGTTTTACAATCCATTACCAAAGTCTTTACATACAGTACTACTACATACAAGAAAATAAGTAACTCAAAAAATAGAAATTACAGAAAAATTCGTTAGTCACTAGCTTTGACATTTGAATTCTATAGCCGAGCATTATTAGGTAAAGCAAACACGTAAGAGTAAAAGCATATTGACAAGAACGGTTAAGACAATTAATATTATACAAAAAAATAATACAAATTAACAAACACAACACATAAAGCTCAAGCGTGGAATTTTTGGTTAATGTTTCACAGAACACAAAGAGTACAAGGAAAAGAGTGGTAAAAGTAGTGTTAATTTTCATTTAGGCGAAGCTTTGGTGTCAGCAACTTTTGGAACGTTAATACTACTCTTCAACTTTGTTTTAGATAATCCAATAGCTGTGCGACGTGCATTTGCGATGCTACCACGTTGCTTAAAAGGAAACCGAACAGTTTGTAAGTGTATTGCTCGTATATTTTTACCTCTGCCAGATCTACCCGAGAATCCTCCACCCCGACCTCTGCCCGCGCCTCGTGACGGAGGACCACCTCGTTCTCCTTTGGCTCGTTCATCGTGCTGTTATAAAAATGTGGATCAATCCACGTGTTTACAATTTACAGGTTCACTTTCTTTTTGTCTGTTAAGCTTGGTTAAATACCTCAATCAAAAATTTTGCAGGTCGTCTGCTAAGAGAATTTCTCAAGTCTATGTTTCTCTGTCGTTCAATCATTTGGCGTCTTATCTCCTCGGGCATTGGTGGAGGTGTGACCGAGTGGGATCTTGAACGTCTTCTCAATCTCATGTCTTCTCGGGCTACCCTGCTGATTGGACTGCGAGACCTGGCACGATGCGGTTCCAAGCGATCGAGGGGATGATGATGAACCACTGCTGGAGGAATCCCACCCCCGAATCGAGATTTTTCGCGTTGGTCACGTTCACGGTCCCTTTCTCTATCTCGATCACCTCCGCGTATTTCATGAATTAAATCACGTTCTCTTTCGGGATGAGGTATCCGGTCTCTCTCTCGCTCGCCCCTTCCGCCCGCACGACCAATTTGTTCCCTGTCTCTCTCTAAAGCGCGCTGAATTTGTTCTCGATCTCTTTCTCGTTCTAGAATCAATCTCTCCCTTTCACGCTCACGTTCCCTGTCCCGCTCCGAAGAGCGAGCCAAGGTAGACAACTGGGGTGGAGGAGGAGCAGGCGAAGGCCGTCCGCTTTGTCTAATACTTCTGGAAGGAGGCGGGGACGCAGAGCGACGATATGACCGCAGATGTGGTTCTGGAGAGAGACGTTGCAGAATCGCTGAGGCACCTGTGGCGGACGAAGTCACTTTGGATGATGTAGCTGCAAGAGCGTGATGCTGGAAGGCAGGGTCTTTTGAGGCCAAATACAAGTCAGCTCCAACTGGTTCTCGAATAATGGCTACAACGCGCTGTTGCGTTACCGTTGGCTCTTGGATATAAGTATTAGCTTGAGGAGGGTTCTCTTCATTGTCGTTAGCTCTCATTCGACGAATCATGGCCTCGCGCAGCTCTTCCCGTTCAAAAATTGCCTTTGATCCTTCACCAACGCGCCTAGGAATTTTGACGTCTTCAGGATTCAGAATACTTCGGATTATTGATCGGGAAAGTGAGCTTTCAGATTGGATTAGACTGATGGAAGGTATTGCTTCCAAACTTGAGCTGGATTTTGTGGCTGATGAAGCAACAGTCTTTCTTGTATCCCTATCCCGGTCTCGATCTCTTTCGCTCCTACAGAATAATAGCAAGCTGTAAAACTGACCCCCAAATATATCAGCGTGTATTATTGGTTAATAAAAATTACGGTTCTATTAACTAACCTGCTACCACTTCCATAAGGACTCGCTGATCGTCGCCGTTCCCGGTCCCTTTCTCTATCCCTTTCCCTCTCCCGATCAACACGCTCTCGCAAATCCCTGGACTCGCGTTCACTCCGCCCACCACTTCCATGGTACTTGCTACTACTGCGAGGAGATCTGGTTCTGGACCGACTACGGGAACGAGATCTGCCGCTGGGCCTAAAAATACAATGACAACCACTTTATAATTAAAAAACACACGTCACACATGACTGACGACAATATTTTTTTTTTAAATAATTTTAAACACTCCAATTACCTGGACCCAGACCCACGGGACCGAGACGTCAACAGAGGTGGTGGAGGTGCTACCGGAAGACCACTGGAGGGCCCTCCTCGATGGTGATGATGCATAATGACTCCACTAGTTGCTCTACTAATTTCCTTTTAATTAATTCCAAAGTGTAAAAACTTGAAAGTCAATCCAACCCTGCAGCGTGCAAGGGTCCTTCAAAAATTAAAATGAGTGCCAGTTTTTTGAACGACTTCCGGTTCCAGGAATATCTTCCAAAATCCAAACAGAGAGGCTGATAATCCAAAACAACAGCTAAGCCTCCTCCTCCTTTTCTCACTTCCTACTTCTACTTCCTTGTTTGGAATCCTGGAATATTTTTCACCTGTATACAAACAGCGCGTTTGAAAGGACGCGCCTTCCTCTCCCGAGTCCCGGGGCATTGAGAGAAAGTGGTGACTCAGTTACGAGATGGGAATCATCTGATCAGAGCGAATACGTTTGCATTTGACGTCATTCAACTGTCCGTGAAGATAAACAGAGATACCTCGAATTCGAGTGTACGTGTTTACTTTATTACGACGTAACACAACGTATTGGATTGCAGCAACATAGCAGCATATACGGTTGGTAGTAGAACACGTAATGTTGAAGTAAACGCCTTCTCTCTACTTGCCTTTTTGTTCGAGCAATCCAGAAATCTCCACTTTCCAAAGCGAAGTGTTGTCCTCCAGTTGACTTTTTGTGTCGCAAGTTTAGTTAACGACCACATTTTGAAGCTGTGGTTAGTCAGTTATTACTGCTGCGTGTTTAATTATAAAAAGGGTAAGTAATTTTCATTTGTTACTAGTTTATACAGTTATATTAATAACTGCGGTGGGATGGGGGATGATGAATCATTATCTTGTGATGAGAGAGTATAATACCTAATTAATTTGTTGAGGGGAACATGAGTCATTGTGTTATCGCTGCTGTCAATTCAAGACTAATTGAAGATGTTTTCGAGTTTTATAACTGATAACTTTAGTTGAATTAGGTGACATTTTAAAATTGAATCAATCTGTATTATTTTTTCGTCTAGGAATCAAATCAGGATATATTTGGAAGGATGTCTTTGAATTCAGCTCATTGTAACGGAGGGGTGCTGATTCATCAAGGAGAAGTGTAAGTCTTCAAAAAATGTATTTACTGTGTTGGCATCTTATCGGATGAAGTAGTCCGAGGAAAAGTTAAGTTTAAGTAAACTTACACGTTAAATCTTGTGTATTTTAAAATTTTCAGAATACTGCTCCATGCGTCAAACGCGATTCTCTCATTCTCGGGAAGCGACGAGCTAAAGTTTGGAGAGAAGAATGGAAACGCCTACTTGACGACACATCGACTGATTTTCCTCACAGGAAAAGGTTCCAATACAGGACCCTTCCAGTCCTTCTCGTTTCCATTCTGTGTCTTATCGGAGGTGGATGTGGAGCAGCCCATGTTTGGGGCCAACTTTCTGAAAGGAAAAGTCCGCGCCCAGCCTGACGGAAACTGGCGAGGTGAAGCAAAATTCAAGCTGGTGTTTAAGAATGGAGGTGCGATTGATTTCGCCCAGGGAATGGTACGTGCCATGCAACTTGCGAAACAAATGACTGCACAGAGTGCATTTTGGAATACACCTCCACCGTCATACTCTGCAGCAACGGCTCCTGGAGCACCGTATCAACAGGCTCCTCCGTCGTACTATGCCAGTCCAAACAACTACTATGGATGGGCACCGCCCGCATACAACTTTCCACCTCCAGAGGGTACTAGAAATAAAACACTTGCATATCCCATGATTGTCCCTGTTTTCTTTTGAAATCTGTATCAATCCTTTTGCTCTATATACTCTAATTGCGCAAACAATGAGATTTGTAAAATACTGAATATTACTTTGCATTTATTGCTTATCTGAATCTCCGTCTATATTTGACGTTTCGTTGCTTTTTGTCTTTTTTCTGTATTATCATTAGTGCCAAATGCTTTGTAGGCCATTTTGTGAATGTCAAGCTTGTAAATAAATTATCAATCGCAACGCATGATTTTGGGAAAGTTTATTTTGCACATTTTCATTATCATTGCTAAATATTCTCTTTTGATCTCCTTTCATACAGCTGGCACAGTTTTCGTCTCTGAAGCTCCACCACCATACCCAGGCATTGGAGGTCAGCAACAACCACCACCTGCATATCCTCAGCAGCAACCCGCAAATCCGTACGGTGGTGGCTATCCTGCTGCAGGTGGATATCCCGCTGCTCCTCCACCGCAGCAGCAGGACGGATTTATGAACATGAATGGTGGATACCCACCGCAACAGAACGGATTTAATATGAATGGTGCATATCCACAGCAGCAGTACGGATTCAGCAATGGAGTAATGGGAGGAGGAGCACCTCCAGCAGCAACAGGCTACTATCCACCTCCTCCAAATCAATATGCGTATGCGAATGGCACTCAGGCATTTGTGCCTCCACCGACGGCATCTGCGCCTCCGCCATATGCGCAATATGATCCCAACTCAAAGAAGAACGACTAAAAAAACGCGAACAAACTCCCCTTCCGGACAAGCAGATCAACTGAAAAATTGTGACTCGACTCGGAATACTAAAACTGCAATTTCCATTTTTCCTGTCAATACTGTACATAAAAAATCGTTTTAAAACAGAAACTGGAACACTAAACAATGATAATAAATTTTTTGTGAAGTAACTTTTATCCTCAAGTGTAGTAGTTGAATTTGTACCTGTAATGTAATCCAAATTAGGAATTACGTGCAAGCTTAGCTTATTAGTCTTGTCACGTCAGATCTGTGTTGCGTTCCTTTCAGTTCTAAAGTGTCAGTATATAATAATGCAGATTTATAAGTTAGGTATTTTTTACATTTTTCCTTTTAACTGAACCGAAGTGGCGAACGTGGAGCGCAGGAAATAACTCTCTTGAGGACGTCCGGTTTACGGTCAAGTATAATGGTGCATGCATAAAAATACGATTTATATGTTTAAATAAAAGTTGTATCTACGATTTTGTATATGTAAGATAATACTTTATACTAAATGTAAAGACTACGTTATTTCCAAACGTTTGCATAAATAATGGAAAATGAATTTTTAAAGTTATTGAGTGTGCGTGTAAAAATGTTCACCAACTAGATAATTTGGAATGTTATAAAAGTACACATATTTTTTTCTTTTATCTATCGTTCTCGGATTTTAATAGTTTGTCGTATTTTCGTGTATTTACTCATGTAATTGTATTATGTATGTCGGTTTAATTTCAAATGTGTGTAGGTAGGTACATTCCTATAATTAAACAATCATAGTTGATAGTATAGAACATCATCCCGTTACACTATTGATTCAAAATTTCTAGTTTTAACGGTAAAAATTCAAAAATGCAAATATTCCTATGAGAAATGTGAAGTAGATGGATGATGGATATGATTTACTTTTAAATTGTACACGGAAAAAACTAATTTTAAAAATAAGGAATGGAATTCAATTGAAATCAATGTCGTGATATTTGTGGCATTAAAAATTGACTAAATTATACAAACTTAATAGTCAAGATATTATCGAACTATGTGTAATTAGGTAAATCTAAACCTATAACTAATAAAATGTTATTTGTAACTAATAGTTACTATAGTTTTCAGGTCGGTAGCATGTTCCCTCGTTTGTATGCATTGTGCAAAGTTCGAGAAATCTAATAAAGTCGCACTTGCTAAAATAATTTTTAATCTCAAACTCTTTTTCGTATCTAGATAGTCATTTTAGCAGCATGACAAAAAATTTAATACAATATGTAGTTCTCACATTCTGTGCATTTAATTTCATAGCCACATATTATACAAACACACAATCAGGAATCCTGATTCAGGATATAAATTATTCGATTATGCTTCATATATAATTTAATGAATAGTTTCCACTTTTGAAGATACAAAAACCTGAAACTTTGTCTGAAGTGTAATATTAACCCCAAATCTTAATAGTACAGGCAAATTATTCACCAAAGATTTTAAATACTTGGCTCCGTATAACTTTAATAATTTTTTTATTATCTCAAGAAGTAGAACTATAGCAAGATATTCTTAACTGTAAGCACATTTTAACTGGCATCCTGAGACTCAAACTTTGGAAAGATTTCCATAACCTTTTCCCATGTTAGTGTTCCAATGGACAGGTCACGAACAGTGTCACCTACTTTGTCAATCTGCAAGCAAAAAAGGAACATTTGTTTATTTTAAGTTTCAACAAAGACTCCATTCACTGCTGCTGGTTGGTTACATTTTACATATCTCAAATAACTTACTGGTAATCGAACTTGAAGAGTAGAGTCCCGTTCTCGTAATGTCACAGTTTCGTTCTTGACAGTTTCAAAATCAATGGTGATACCGAATGGAATAGCAATTTCATCCGTTCTCGCATATCTTCTGCCAATAGACCCGCTGGAATCATCCACTCTCACTGATACCTCCCTCTTCCTCAACTCCTGAGTGACCTGCGTTACCTTCTGTAGCAGTTCCGCTTTGGTACTCAGGGGCAGCACGGAACATTTTACAGGAGCAATAAGTGGTGGTAACGAAAAGTACTGGGGAAAGATACAAAAAAAATATTCCAAGTTGACGTCATCAAAATGGCCAAAGATCAAATCGGTGTATAATGGTTCGTATGCGTTTACCGTTCTTTGAGCATCTTCCGGCCTAACTTTGAAATTATGTTCGAGAATGGAATACAATATCCTTCCCACGCCAAAACTGGGTTCAATTACATTTGGAACGAATTCCTCGACGTGGATGGTCTTTTCTTGCTTGCTTATCTTAATCTCCGCCGGAGTCAGCTTGAATTGTTGGTTGTTCACCGTTATTTCCATTGCGCTAAAATTTAAAACATTTTTTTCAATGTAAATTCCACACATCAATAATTTCAGTCTGGAATCTACAATGGAGACTGAAGACTACTCACCCTTCTGATTCCAGCGTTTTTGCTAACTGTTCCAATTCGGAAGTTTCAATTTTATCAAAATATTCTGCGATAGGTTTCGCATTTTGCTTGAATTGTTTTCCAATGACAGCTTTGTTCAAAGTGGCCACTAACTGCTCAACTTTCGTTGGTTCAGGAAGACGCTTCTCAGCCACAAGTCTGACCCCGGTTGCTTTGGTGTGTTGGTTCAGATCAAACGCAGATCTGTCGGCACAGCCAACACATTCAACCCATCCATAGGATGTAAGAATTTCAGCATCCCAACAATCCCTGGCGTAATGAGCCATTTCGTTGCCCATGTGCTGACGGAATCTCAGCTTTTCTGGATTCACTCCGACCTTCAACAAGAATGTTTGGATTCTTGCCAAGAAATAGCCAAGGGTTTCATTTGCCACAAGGCCCTAAAAATATGAAACAAAAATATGCAAAGCAATTAATTTTAACCTGTCATCAACAAATATTTCAAGAGTTATCATAGTTCATTTTTTACCGTTGAAACAGCCTCTCCAATGGAAAATCTGCTTGGTTTCGTCCCATCCATTTGATTACAGGCCGAGTAAAACGTCATGACTGAATCCTTCACATCCCCGAACCGTGGATGAGTCAAGTCATTAGGATCACAAAAGTGTTCAATCTCTGCCATCGTAAACTCTCTCACCCGGAGCAGCCCTGACCTCGGAGAAATTTCGTTCCTAAAGGCATTCCCAATTTGTGCAGCTGCAAAAGGCAGTTTTCCCTGAGAAAACTCTAAAAGTCTCTTGAAGTTCACAAAAATTCCCTGAGCCGTTTCCGGACGAAGGAACCCCTTCACCAAGCCAGTGGGGCCAATGGACGTGGAAAACATGAGGTTGAACTCCATCGGAGGTCCCACTGGATTCCCAGTCGTTGGACTCACGACATTGAATTCCTGAATTAGACCCTCCATTTCCTCCTTGGAATATCCGTCCAACTGGGCCAGAACTTGAAGAATGCGCTCCTGCTTGGTTTTATCAGTTCCCTTCTCTTTCTGAAGCTTCTCCACTGTTGCCTTTATCAAATGATCCAGACGGAAACATTCCCCAGTTTTTGAATCCTTCACCATCAAATCCGCAAAACGGTCCACATGCCCAGAAGCTTTGAGCACCGGCTCGGGTGTCAGGATGCTACAGTCCACCTCGTACATGCCCTCTTCCAAGACGAAAAATTGACGCCAAAAGTTAAGAAAGTTGGCCTTTGTCGCACAGCCCATAGGTCCAAAGTCGTACTGCCCCGTGATTCCTCCATAAATGGCAAATGATTGGTCATAAAAGAAGCGCCGTTTGAGGAGATCCTCCATTCGAACTCGGTCAAAGGATTCCTCCTTCTTGCACAGTTCCAGTTCCCTATCCTCCAACATTTTCTTCTTGGCCTTGAGTTCCACCACCGCTTTCTTGATGTCAATTTCACTGTCACCGGCTTCCTTCATTTTTCTCACGAGATCGCCCTGTCAAAATTTACAACACATGATTAAATTTAATGAAAATTCCCATAGCTGAGAGCACAAATTTCCTCATTTAATGGTGTACTTAATTATTATAATCTACCTGTTCCTTCACAGCTGCTCTCAGAGGAGCCAAAATTTCCTCAATTTTCTCATCAGTCGCCATCTCGATCACAATTTTAATCGGTTTCTGTTGCCTGCTCTTCTTTTTCGAACCCCAGTTATCTGGAAGACTCTTCCCTAATGACTGATTATTTCTTTGCTGACCAGTCGAAAAACTTGTGCTAATTAGTTGACAGGAGGAGGAGGAACCACTCGAGCCACGCCAGCTGTCGCTTTTACCTGACGACCAAGTAAACCAGCTGCCAGAAGAGGAGCAGTAGTACCGGGGATAATGGTGAAGATAATTAGCAGCACAATAAGGAGTATTAATATTAACTATAGCCGATATGCCACCACCACCACTACGACTACTAGCACTAATTGCTTTAGAAAGTTTGTTACTGTTGCTACAAAATACACTTGAAGTCGAAGAAGACACCACTACAGCAGTATTGCAGAAGAGGCGTCCTGTTAACCACATTTGATATTAAAAATCACAGAAATTTGTGTAGAAGATGCTGCATCACAAAAAAATACCCGATTCAAGTTTATGTTAAGGAAAGGTGTATTAACAACATGCATGCATGCATTCTGTCCGTCTGTCTACAAAATCCGGTATAAAATGAATGGGGTACCGTATGCCTTACGTTATGCATGTTTCGCTATTCATTCGGCATTCTCTGTAATAAGCTGCAAGAGAACATTTTTGTTGCATCATTCATTCCCCTTTTGCACAGGTGCCTGATATAAGATCCCACCTCCCACTACCTCCCACCCACCCAAAAGGTTCTTGCTATAAATTCATAGAGCTCACTACTAAAAAAGTTTTTGCTAATTGATTTGATTTATTGCATTTGAATTGAATTGTACATTTGAATTCATTGTTTTAGTGGAAACTTTTTAGCACGGCACACGGACGGATACTCAAATGTCATTTTCATGATTACCATAGCCTGAATGCACTTGCCACTTTGACAAAAGTCATTGGTCACGACGTCATCGGGAATCTGGGAGTTTGTCTTCAAGTATCCTAGGCAGGGATCCTGTTGATGGTCAGATTCAGATGAGTTGTTTCTCACTAGACCAATGTTGGTTGGGGTAACGAGAACATTTTCCGTTCCGAGAACCGTTGTCGCTTGAGAAATTGCTGGACAGCAGTAGCAAGTGTTACTTCCGGTGGACAGCCAAGTTGATTTGGTGACGCGAATCTTTTCCGGGAAGCAACAGGAAGTCCCTTCTGGACCGAATTTGGAATAGGCACAGTACCGTGTGCAGTCCTCATGCTTTGTACAGAATGCCCCCACCTAGATAAGTATATTTATCCATCCATCATTTGATAAAATTAAAAACTTTTTTTCCTAACGTGCAGAATGTAAGTTTTGATTCTTTTACGTGTATTTCGGCCACAACTTGAGACAATTTTCCACTCCAGAATATCAGAAAAAATAAAATCGTCCGTGGCATTTCCGAATTTTTGTGCGTTTATGCTGTATTTGTAAGGGTCGTTTCTCTTAGAAATCTATCAAATCGGATTTTTTAGAGTCCTTGTGATATTTACAAGAGAAAAGTTTATATAATATTATATTGAATGAACCGATGAAGTGGATTTGTGGATTTAGCAGGTGTTTTGTCTTTACCTGAAGATGAAGATGACATTATTTATACATCTTGCGTGATGGTTATTTTGTGCATGGTCTACTCACAATAAGGGACTTGAATGGAAGCGTAAAGTCCTTATAAATATTAGTCCCTTACGGAAATTGGGATTTTAAGTACACGTTACATCTGTTTTATGGAAGCATAATTATAGCCCCTTGCAGCTAAAATCCCTTATAAATCGGTCGCTTAAAATGAGGGTTCATAATATTAATGTCAATTGAATGAAATGGGGTAACAGGGTTCGTGGTAATCCCAATAATTTGAAAGCCGAAAAAGGGTAAATGAATGTGAGTGTACTTAGAAATATCACGATGAACGGAGAACGGATGAAGACTCCGTTTTCTGTCTGGAAATCCAAATACATACATACCTATGTACCTATTTAGGTTTAGGTTTAAACTGTTTAGGTATGTGATAATGATGACGATGACAAACAAGAATGAGGAAGCCTACGTATTGTACCTACCTGTTGAGTGAGAGTGAGTAAATTCCAATTTTTCAATTATCTCTTAGCAACATGAAAAGAAATACATCCTGATTAGGTATATAGTATGAAGAACTGAAGAAGGTTGATAATTTTTCTCGGATTCCAAATCTCAAGACACCCCAAATTTAACAATGCATCTCTCTCCCCCACTGGAAAGATGAAAAATTATGATCTGGCTAAAAAAAATTAATCAGTTTTCTGTATTTTGTAAACTTTATTGTGATAGATTAATATGGCACAGAATGCAGACAAATTGAAATAAATACGATTGTGATTATACAATACTAACAAATCATAAAAATGTGGTTTAACTAAAAAATAACAAATGCTGACATATTATTATTGTGTGAAATAATTTCATCCTCACTAGATTACCTAATTACTTTTGGCTTTTAACAACAATTGTATACAACGAACAAATTTTAAAACTTTGTTTTTTTCCTTCCTGTTGCTGTCATGTCCCAACCAAATTATCGTTTCCTCCACGCTAATAAGTTTTTACTATGAAACAAGCTGTTAAGCCATTTGCTCATATCGTTGCACTGATATCGTGACGATTAACGACGAAACGGTAACTTTGTCTACTTTGCAGTTTGTTACTTTTTTATAGTTGAGGTAGTCCTTGGCACTATTCGCACGTCACTGCATCCCCTTTAAAATTAAAAATATAATATTTCGTACTAATGGGATAGGATAGAGTATGGTATTTACAATTAAAATTATTATATACATACATACCTGAAAGTTTCTTGAGGACCGCATCCAAGTTTTCCCCCTCCATTCGGGCAAAAACCCCAATTGTTTCCTGTATCGTATAAAAATGCGAGTGTAAAAATTTTAATTCAAAATGTAAAATATAACTTAGGTAGCTAGCATATTTCTCTTACCAGCTCGGTAATTCCTACAAATTGTGTCGCACAGTGCCCCAAAACGTAAAAAAATGAGAAAATTTCATTTATAAAACTATTCTAATAATAATGAATGCTTCGTAAGTTGTGATTGTATTTACCAGCTTACCATTGAATGACACAATGTTCGCATACGACGCCTTCAGGCAGCTTGACTTTGGCCCAAAAGATGCCCGCTTGCGACCCAACATCCAGTCTGCTTCCTGACCCATCCGCGATTGGAAGAACGTAACGATCAAAGCATTCCTGCGTTTCCCACCTCCCGTCTGGACAAAGTCGCCATTCCATGAAGCCCATGTGTGGAGCAGTGATCTCGGCCGCCACGACAATCACGTCGCCACTTTTGTACTCGGCAGTCAGAATCCCTTTGTAAAATCTCCCCCCGACTTCATTATCTCGGGGTCGCTGCTGATGCACTGGATCCCCACACACGCCACACTGCGTGCCCGGATTATCACGCTGATGAGTACCTCCACAGTATAATTGGTTATCGTTGTAGTTCGTGGGGGGCTCCAGGTGGGCAAACTGAGAAAATCTCCACAAGGAGGATCTACCTGGTGGCTTGATCTGTCGACCATGCCCACATACGAGTAGCAGTCCACTAAAATCATTTAATAACGTTACTAATAATACTAAATGCACAGCTAAATTGTATATAATAAACGTAAACCTAAAACTTGTCATCTTTGCTGACAAAATGAACAGTCAAAAAATTCCTTTTTTGAGCGTAGGATAATAATAATTTTTATTAGCGAGTTTTTCTTAATTCAAGGCATCTTTCTCCGTCTGAATGCATATCGCTTCTGATCAAAGTTCAAACTCTTTTTTCATGTTTGACACATCTTTGGGTGTTTTTTAATATGAAATATATTTACGTTGTTTGTATTTACGCTTGATAATGTAATAACTGTGTGTGCACAGTGCACATATTGTGCGGTATCATTCACACCATAGGGCATTTTCTCTGTATAAACGGCAAGGGCGTCATTTTTTTATAAGCTGTAATTTTTATGTAAATTGTAAGAGTTAAAATTGCACCCAAAAAAAGCAGAAGCTTTAACTTATATTAGGAAACATTGAAGTTGATGTTATGTGACCATACAATACATTATTACTACACACCAGGATATTTTTTGCGAGTTCATTCATTTACCGTTACTATTACTTGATATAATATCCATTCTTTGTTTTTTCTCAAAGCTTATTCTTTCTGCATTTTGTAAATTAAACTATAACAGTTAAGCTATTTAGTAACGTCAACCGTTTTAGTCGTATTTACGTTAAAATTTATAGTACCTAAAATATTAGCTCTAGAGTTTAGTCTCATCCTCGTTTTATCGCAAAAATAATATGCAATTATGTGCATGAAATGTGAGGTGAGAGGAACTTGTCCTATTTGTCGCGACTCGCGAGTGCAGTTTTATATGTAGTTTTGCAGCATTGTGCCTGTCTTTGCGTCTCCTATAGTTGTTTTTGTTGACCTAATGCCTGAGAACAAATTAAATATTGAAGTTTTCCTTCATTTTCGTTTTTTTGTTCGTTCCTTGATTTTTTCATTATCGCCATCATTAAAAATTTTTAGTCTAATTTGTTTACCTATGTAAACTCCCCATCGCTTTGAAGTTGACAAGCAGTCATATAATTACTGTACATTGTACACTCACATATACTTGAAATCGCAAAGTAAATATACTTTTGTCAGTTGAATGAAGTCAAAGTGCAATAAGTAAGCAACTTATGCGGCTATTAATTATAACTGATGATCGCCGAATGACAAGGATGAGGTGTTGGCGTCTCCAACCATTCGTCTAGCTTTTTACTTGGATTTTATACACGTTTTTTTATTTGATTTTCATTTCGTTTAGTTTCATATATTTTATATAAATATCCTCCAGCAGAAGTCCTTTGAAAAGAAGTTGGATGATGTGACTAATAATGTTTACCCGGGGCTTCCCCTCCTCAACCTTGCCTTTCCGGTTTGTCCTGTCATCAAAAGAATGTTAGTTTGTCGCTGTCACGACTGCCACTTGAGTTTGAAGAATATAAGAAGGAATGTCGAATTCCTTGTCCTTCATCCTTGTCCTTTCGCAGTGCAAAGGTGACACTCGCGAGCGAGTCGCGACGGTGTAAATAAACCATAAAGTCAAATCCATATTCCTCCTCTTGTTAGAAGCGATTAGAACATTAAATACGATTACAGAGTTGTCCAATCGCTGGATTTTTGCATTCTCGTGCAAAACACCAATGAAATATAGGCCAACCAACCAGTCACATATGTACATACATAAGCCAAAGCTTTTTCTTATCTTTGTCTAGTCTGCGGTATTATAAAAGTTCTCAATGTGAAATGTATAGCAGGCATGGCATTTTCTCCATAAACTCACACTTTTCATTTTAATTCTACAAAAGTGTACTATTAGAATTGGGCTTGTTGAAGACTAGGTATATATTTTTCCTGTAAACAAATACAGGACGCAAACGCAAATGCGAAACAAGATTGATTGGAATGGAAACAGACAGGATGCGCGAAAAAGATATCATTAATGATGGCTGACAGGAAATAAGATAATTCATATGAGCCACCAATTAGACTTACACCCGGTCGAACATCGTTTATCATCCCATATCCCCTAACTAAGTTTTATCATTGTGATAGTCTTAAAATAAGTCCTCGGTTTTTTTGTGGTAATGAATGCTAAAAACTATAAAATAAAAGATATGTATTAATCGCAGTGTCAAGATCATGGATAAACGAAATGATGATCTCATTCGCTGCATCCTGTTTTTCTTTTCGATTTTTGTTTTGATGATGATTATCAACGATGTACCTGGTAACTCTGGTTCTCGGGCTGCATCAATTATTCAATCGCTACATCAAATAGCAGTAAAACTTACGTCAACATGTAGCTTTAAGCATCTTTTTATTACACATTTATACGATCATTAACACGCCAGAGGTACATGTTAGAATATATATGTAGCAATATTTTACTTTTTTGGGTGTTTAGTTGAGTACTTTTCGTCATTATGCCTATTATGATGCGATGCTTCAATAGTAACATAGCAAGTAAGAGAAATGGATTTAACGGAAACCCCAGCAACTAAAAGCTGCTCATGAAGCAGAGAGTTCTCTGGCAAAACAAAGAAAGAAATGCCATGCCGACTGTCGATAATGCGAAAGAACCCATAATAACCCGTCAAATCATCACACCACCGCACCACTAACTCCACTAACCAAACATTACTCATATTCATTCTCAGGCTATTGCCATATATTGATATGTAGTTATAAATTTTACTCCTTCCTCCCAACGTCCCAACAGCCACACAATATATCAGCATGCACTGCACGGTTCAATACTATTCTACAATTTTTCATTATCCAAAAAACAGTAGCTAGCTGCAGTTCTTTGACTTTTGCTTTTCTTGGTGTAGTATGAGCATGTATAATGGTCTTTTTGTCGGGATATGTTTTTTTCATTTTACTCTTTTCTGATGTGTTACATATTTGTACAGAGTTTTTGTAGGGAGTAGTAGGGAGAAGGAATAAACGCAATCCTATAAACTAAAAAGGAGCTTTTTGGCTTGATGGCGAATGATGGTGAAGGTCGTTCATTCCTGCTCCCTTTCCTGAGTTTTGTCGGATGGATAGCGTAAAAGAGTCCAATGCTCTTCTACTATATTGCCTATTATACGTATATGATGTACGTGTGCATACAATGCAATGCCCAGTAGCACAAATGTAAAAAAAATTTGAAACCATACTGCTTATACTACATATACGTTAGCGTATACGTATTCCTACCAAATTAGGTGTAAAAACTAACAGGTCCTTTCTTTATTTCTTCCTTTTCCCGATGCGATGCGATGCTAGAAGCATAAGTATACATATATCTAATACTTACTTTTGTACCATGTCAAAATATATAGCACATCATCAGTAGAAGACTGCCATACATGCCTGTTTAGACTCGAAAAGTTCTCCCTTTCTCGTTCTCTAGCTGGAGTAGTGGAAGCTGGAGTTGAATCGCCAGTAATCCTCCTGGAAATGGAGTAAAACCAGCTGAAAAATCGAGGCAAATCCATGTCTGATTCGGTGTGACAGAAAAGGAAATCTGATTCCTTTGTGATTACTTTTGTGCATTCTTCACTTGGTCAAGACTCTGTTGAAATACTTGCTTTCTCCCACGCGTACACTGTGTTTATCCAGAGAGCTTTATTCAGTGATAGATAGTTTATATTACTGTGAAGTACATTTTACTTTCTCTCTGATTTCAAGAGAAAAACAGAAGCTGGTGAAATCGCATTTCATGCTCAAATATCAAGAAAGAGCCACTGTATAAGCTCAAGTGCATAAAAAAGCACGTACCTATTCAGTTTTCTGCACGCTGCACTTCACTTACCTACTTGGTTGCTGTTTGGTGCAGGCAGGCGAGCAAAAAATGCAGTTTTGCATTGTCTCTTCTCACACACAACCTGCAACGATACAAATACAACTCTATTGACTTGGATGATGATGCAAGAAACAGAAAGTTCATTGTTCTTTGAATCCCCATTGCCATTGATGATGCTGTTGTAGTATAGTTGTTGTCCAGCCGTTGGACTGGTGTTTCGTTTGCATTCGTTTCAGAGATGTTGTTGTGACAGACTTTCTTACTACACATGGACCAAGATTTAGTAAAGCTGACCCAAGATAAACTCTAGCCTATCATTTCACCGTGATTCTGTGTGATATCAGACAAACTTGTTGTATGAAGTGATCATTTGGTGGACAAGTCTTTATGAAAATTAAATTGCTGGTAAGAAAATAACTTTTTACACTTACATATAATTGCATAACATTATTTACATGTCCAACTAATACATCGAACTCTTGGAAGTTCCAAGTTGGGTCGAATAGATACGTATGGCAGGATTTGTTTGGTGGTTTCATCAATCTTATATTAAAATCTATGATGATAAGGTTTATCTTCTGAAAAGGCTGGTAATGGTATTTATAATGTTTACTGCTACTGCTTATCATTATTTTCTGCGTTTTAAAAGTGTCATGAAAATTTTAAAATACATGGAAGACATTCTACTTTTGACTTTCTAACGTTCCTACTCGACCAAAATGCCCATGCTGAGAGGCTTGAAATTACTGCGAATAGTCGGATATTCCCATGTCTTAAGTAACTAAGTATGTATTTCGGGTCAAAAGTCATCGTTATCATGAGATCATGAAACCAATCGTTCTTAAACTATCTGCGGTAATGGCAATGATGACAGCACACCTTTTTTAGGCTCTAGAATTAGACAGAATTTATTGTACAAAATATACGCTTAGCCTAGGCATATCATTCTGGTAGACTATGATTAGGTAACAGTATTCCAGACAAATAAAAAGTGTTTACTACTACTGCAGTTGGTAGCTGGGATTTTGAAGACTAGGTTTTGGTTTTATAGTAAAGTTTTAATCTTCCAGTCAATTTTATGTATCATATCAATTTGCACGCCTTTATGCTGTGGATAATGTTTTGTATGAAACATTATCGCACCTAGACTAATTTCAGTGACATTAAAAGGTGTTTATATTCAGTCTCTTTGTAAATAGAATTATTAGAATCAAACGTGTCGCATATATCACATCCTTCAATCAATCCTTCAGATAAGGATTATTGGCTTCTATTGCAGCATGTCAAAAACAGCTTAAAAGAGAGTGAATCCAGTATGTCGCATCTCGTATGTCAGTGCCTTCTACGAGACAATATTTTATCCTGGTCAATGTTTCTAACTTTAACCGATTGCAGTGAATGATAGAAGAAAGCTGGTGGAGAAATAAGAATGGTACAGATGAATTTTTAGTTGAAAGCTGTACACATTTTCATATAAAACTGGCGTGATCCAGACAGAAACGTGAATTCACAATTTTAATATCATTCTTGCTCACAGTATGCAAAGCAAAACAAATAATATTATGAGAGTTGCAATCATTCCAGTTTTGTACATTTATCTTCTTATTATTGCTCTCGGGACAAATTGGCGTCACTCCACTTCCATATAGACAGAGATATCCCGATCTAACGTCTAACATTTTTTATCTCTATTGTGTTTGATTTGGTGACGTAAGTTGCACGGGGATCGCATTACGATTACCACATCTCATTGGACTTTCCATACATACACATTGTATTGTAACATTAATATTAATGGGTAATATATGCTTTAATGAAAGAATGCTATATTTAATTTATTATTAATAAATACCAAATGTCAAAATGTGAATTACTGGGGCTAACAACCGCCGCCACCATAATATGCAAAACCGACAGTTGGTGTTTGTATTAGAAGCAGGGTTGGGAATGATTACAGATTAATATAATCTGATTAGTAATCAGATTACTTTCCATGTAATCAATAATCTGTAATCACGAAAATGATATGCTGGCAGAGTAATCAAGTAATCTGTAATCACATCTTGTAAAATTTGATTAATGTAATCTGTAATCATTAATCATAACTTCCTTACGGAAGTTAGGCAATCTGTAATTTCATTACTCCTTCAATTTATTACTTTGAAAACATGTGAATTTCAATATTTCAGTGAATGACTTAATCAAAATTTCACATACCAATTTAGTATGCCATGAAATGGCTTGCTTTGGTAAAGTTATACAAAATTTTGAGTACGAAAATTCATTTGGGCTAATTGGTTGATTCAAATATTCAAATCTAACGCGAATGAAGATGTTCAAAATTATACAAAAATTAGTGATAGATTAAATAATGCATCCAGTTAATCCTTTTCAGTATAAAATATGAGAAATTTTTATCGAAATTAAATACTGGAAGATCGGCCACCTTTTCGGTAATCATTAATCTGTAATCATTATAAATAATCGGTCTAGAAGTAATCAAGTAATCTGTAATCATGAGATATAAAACTCGATTATCGTAATCAAGTAATCTGTAATCACGAGATATCAAACTCGATTATTGTAATCAAGTAATCTGTAATCAAAAATCATGATTTTCTACCAAGTAATCTTGTAATCATTAATCAAAATCACGATGGCCTGTAATCTTCCCAACCCTGATTAGAAGCTTCTTGTATTGATTCTTCTGAGTAATAGATCATTTTAGGGTTATGAATCGCAGATCTTTATTGCTCTGTAAGTACAGCATGAAATTATGCTAATCAATAAAGATTGTGTTGGTGAATAATAAATTGAAAGTATAAAATTGAGTTGGTGATAACCCTAGGACATTTAAAATGAATGCATGCACCAATTTGTCAAGTAAAGATGACCTGTTCAACTCATCCGTGAAATAATTGCAAAAATGATGCGCAATACAAAAGATTAAGTTGCGAAACTGCTTTCGGTTCACTTTACCGTTTTCAAAGTTCATCTTTGTCCTTTCTCTCATTTTCTCAACACTGCCGACGGGAGAGACCCATGTCCAATTGCACTCGGTTGCATCTTATTTTGCTACCGTTGTTGCTTGTCTTTAATATACTTGTAGCCTAAAGTTCCGAATTAGCAGATTAGGTTGATATTATTCAGCATCCATTGTGTATGAATGTTTTGCATAGATTTTTATTACCAAGAACTGATTCCTTTAAACTCTTATTATAAAAATTATAAACGCAATATACCTCAAGTGTACTATTTTTATGCCATCCAAGCAAGCTCAACTTTTGACCCAACCAACTACCAATCCCACCAGCCAGCAGCCATTCACATTCTTCTCAACCTATCCACCCACCCACCCACCCATTCTTACACCATCCCCACCACATTTAATTATTTATATCTTTGACGTATTTACAAACACAATGTTTCGTGCAACTGATTAACATCTTTCAATCAATCAGCGGAAAACATTTTTTGGTGACACTATTTTATTAGGTATTATTATAAACAGATAGCAATCTTATATAATACCTACAACCTACGCAATTGAATGGTATAGGATCCATTCTAATTCAGAACTGTTTGCAGTCTGTAAACAAGATAATGTAAAACTATGTATTTTGCGAGTAATGTTTATTTTCATTTTTTACCTCATCATGATGATGATCGTGATGACATTTCTCATCCTACTGTCATCATCATACATACAACGTTTCTGCTATACTAATAATAAAAATAGATCACCTTAAAATGGCCTTTTCTTCCTTAAGCTTCATCTGGCCATTAGGCCAAACTAAACTGGAAACAAATGGATTAAAATATTCCACTCGCAATTATGTTTATCAATAGGAAGCGTAAACGTAAAACGAAGCCAATCTCAATCTCCCCTGTTATCAAACATATAATTCATCATTTTTAGGGACAGATGAATAGACTTTTTTTTAAACGGTTTTACATTTTCCATTCATTGTGACAATTCTTGACATTTTAGTCATTCCTTCAATAGGTAGGTACTTTTATGCTTCCTTGTTCCTGTCATTTCTTATATAGCAAGTTGGGCACATAAATACCGTATTTAAATATGTACATTAGCAATACGACTATATTATTATTAAGTGGCGTAGCCACTTTATAAGATCGAGATGTCCGTCTGTCCGTCCGTCCGTCTGTCCGTCCGTCCGTCCGTCCGTCTGTCCGTCTGTCCGTCTGTGCGCGCTCTAACTCAAAAACGGTTTGACTTTTTTAAAATCTGTTTTCGGCAATCGATAACTGGTCACCTGAGAAGGGTCCAGCGTGATTTTGAAATACGTAGGTCAACGGTAACCGTTAGAAACCGTTACTAGGTCAAATTTTTTAAATGGTAATACATGGAAAGTGACATATCATTCAAATCGTCTATGACCATAACACATAGATATGAGGTCATTTCGGGGTTGACGGTTACTGTTTAACGGTTACAGCGATTTCAAATAATTTTACACTTTATGCTCTCCTGCTTAAGTGGTTTGGAATTTTCCACTTCTGTTTTCGGCAAACGACTTCTCATCACATGGGCTTTACCTGACATGTTTACCAGCTGCAAAGGTCAACGGCAACGGTTAGAAACCGTTACGAGGTCACCTTTTTTAAATGACAACATATGGCAAGTGACATATCATTCGACTCGTCTAACAACGTAATACACAGATCTACGGTCATTTTGAAGGTGACGGTTACGGTTTAACGGTTACGACGATTTCAAATGGTCCTGTTTAAATGGTCTTGAATTTTAGACTTCAGTTTTTGATAAACGGCTTCTCACCACAAGTGTATTATGTGAGAAGCTTGGCAGCCATAACGGCCAACGGTAACCGTTAGGAACCGTTACGATTTCGAAATTTTTAAAAGTCACTTAGGGCAAGTGGCATATCATTTGACTCCCCTGAGTGTTCGTTATGCAAATTCGAAGGCATTTTAATCGTAACGGTTGCCGTTTAACGGCAATACCTGATTATTGGTTTTTATGTTCTAACTTGATAATGGAATCAAGTACCTATATGCATTCTGTTTTTAACAAACGATTCCTTATAGTGGTGCTCAGTGGTATATTTTGAAAGATGCATGTTAAGGGTGTCCCTGCTACGCCACTTTGCTACATGTTAGCTTGCTGAGTTTATTGCATATACACACAGTGCCGGCGCCTGTCTCTCGTTAAATCAAACAAACGTAGATGTCATTTCCTCATCTCGATCGCATTGCAAATCAAATCCAATCCACACTGTCATCGTCATGATCACAGGGAACAAGGTAAATCAGAACATGAAAATGGCTCGAGATTTTCATTTGAAACAGACATGTGCTCACTCATCACGTTGTGCTTTCCGATCACTCATTCCTTGCTCCATATGCCATGTTGATGCCGAATGCCGACACACCTCTTGTAACAGCACGTATTTAGTTTTATTATAGCATGTACAATGTACACTAAACTAAAGCTGCTGCCAATACGCACCTCGTTTTCCTTCAAACAAAATTGACATTTCTGCCAGTGATTTGCCAAAATGCCAGCTCAATATGCGTATTGCGTACACCATGTAAAACACAAGATCTACATTATAGAGTACATAAAAGTTAGTCATGTAACATGTACAGTACAACCAAGAAATTACCAATGAATTCATCAGGCAGTGGATTTTCACTTGTCACAGACAGTAGCAAAAAAAATCAGACAAATAAATTCCACCGTTCTTTGATCTTCTGGCATTTCTCCTCTCCTTGCTCAACTGCTGGACTATAATATGTCGTTTCTAGAAATCTGCTGGCGTCTTTCCAAACAAAAGCGTTTTCTTTGTTCGAAAAATGAGCATGCATGAGTCATGTTGATACATTATTTTCAAGTTGAACGTATTTCTTCGTCTTCACTCTCAGCATCATCATCGCCTAGAAAGGGAAAACCTTTTGGAAGTCGTTGGTTTGTTGCTCTGATTACCGAAAGTCGTTTGCTTTTTAATCCTTTCTTATTTTGACAGTAGAAGGTTTGAGTAGAAAGAAAGAAAAGAATCCGACTATCCAACGTGTTGCAACGGAGAACCCGAGACTGCTAACATTACTTATAGCCATGCCGTCGTTAAAACCATGTGGTTTCCGTTTCTCCGACAAATTCCGTTCGTGGCACATTATCATTAGCTCTGCCACGCAGCAGAAGAGTATTATCGGAATGACCTATGCTATGCATGGAATCATGTGGCATAAACGTATATACTAATATTATTATTACGCATTACACACAAGTTCCAAAGTACTTGGAATCGGCTCGGACTATTCGGACATAAGGCCAATTTATATAAAGCTAATATATAGCGTGATAGCTTATAATATGAGTACATTCTGCGAAACAAAAGGCAACATTGCCAAAATAGAGCATGTCAATGCCATCGTCGTGAATACCATATCACCTACCAACCATAACACATACTGACTCACCACCACACCGCACCGCCGACGCGACCAACACTAACAACGCGATGATAAGTTGAAGTTGACATTATAAATTATGCCTGCAATAGTGAATTGAATAGTACAATAAATACTACATCTGAAATTAAAAGAATTGTCTGGCAAGAAATCACTTTGAAATCAGAACAAGAACGCATGGTTTTCATTCGATATACATATATCTCTTGGAAAGTGATTCTGTTCTGTTCCAAGGTGTTGGAATAGATTTGTCACTCTGGTTGGATTATAGGAATAAGCCCAACATAAGCTTACCATCATCACACACTCCGCCGGCACTCTGATACATAATGTAAAAATTGTTGAGTTTTCCCTGCTTGGTGAGAAAAGTAAAATGATTGCAATGAATCGGCTAATAAGACTACCAATGCACAACAGAGACCATTACAATCTCTTCCGAGCCAAAAGAGTACAAAGAGAATAGAAACTGTCGCCGTTCGTTTTTTGCCCCGCGCCGTGCTGTACCGTTATCCATACCACATTTCCTTCGTGTATAGAGTTTAGAGAGATGTGTAATATTTACCCATGTACCAAAATACCGAGAGAATCGACGAAGCGTCGGCGTAAAAAAAGTTTCTCTCTTGAGTGTGTACATTTTTACGTGTGTACTGAAATGATATGTAAACACAAGGAGAAAAAAGCAATGTGCACATTTGTTTAGACTTTCTTCTCCGTCATGCCGTTGTCCAACTCACTTGTCTCCTCTCCAGACCACAGCATCTCTCCTATTTCCCATTACCATCCTCTTCACCCCACACCACTATCAAAATCCAGGCCAGTATCCTCAACTCCAATACAAGCAGTATTAAATACATGATCCATATTAATCCCCGCAAGCAACACTTTTTTTCTACAGTATTCTTCAGTGCCACTTTAGAATTTCCTCAGAAGTGAAGACTGGTCTGGTGTTAGCTAGCATTTTATTTTGGGAAAAGAAATCAATTCGGCACACTGCGCTTCAATCATTAAAAACTCTGTCATTTCGCAATAGCCACAATTGAATTGAGAAACACAAAGGAAGGCAATTAATTATATTTTCGGCTCATGTTGCATAATATCAAGAAACACAAAAGAAGAGGAAGTTCCTATTTTCACTTTTTTCATATATATTATCCTAAATCACTGCTCTGATTTCCATCTGCTCAAATTTTAATTGGTAAAATAAGCCTTGTCAGCATTTTAAACTTCCGAACTCCATATTACCATATTTATTGCAAACAGGATACCGCAGATACCTATCTTAAAATAATAATATCATTTTTTTTATCTTTTTATCCTCTTCCCCGTCTTTCTAATCGCTGTACTTAAATATGATATTTCCGTCATCGTTCATTGTGTTTATGTACGACTATTACCTTATCAATTAGGTGTATAGGTGCAGCCTGTTGCTCACACTGTGCATATGGCACATTAGACTTAGGATTGAAAAGTTTTTTTTATATACGCAGTATTATTTATTTTTAAAATATCCTTTCATTGTCCATTCTTCTCTGAATAAAAAACATTAAAAGTTTTTTGTTATGTGTCATTTTTCTACATGACGTCTGTGTAGCAAGAGATTATTTAGTGCTGCTAATCTAAATTATTCTGCCAAACGGCAGATTGAAATATGTGTGGCTGGTTAAATGGTTTCTACATTAGCTAAGATAAGCGGCTTATAAAAAAGTTAATAATGTTCAACTAACCATTTTATTAGTTTGCACGTTGTAAACTCGCTGACATCAGTAAAAAGCAGAGAGAGAGGGGAAAGGAGAATGCGAGTGACAGACGCGGAGAGAGAAGTTTAAAAGTTCATCAAGAAGTGAAGATCATCGCGACAGGAGAAGCTCTGATATAATTTATGATAAGTTTATAATGTGTTAAGCCGGCATAAAAAATACTTTTGGTGTCTTGTAGTACTTTTCTTTATTAGTAAGCAGAGAGGCATTAAAGACGGCAAAAAAGTGTTCAGATTACTTTTGTGACAAGGGAAGGATAAGGTTTTAATAAATCACTTCTGGCTCTGCTTTTGCTGGAGTCGTATTAAATGACTTGTCCTTAAAGGAGACGAACAAGAACATTATAATTTTGTGCTTGAATGACGGAATATTTAGTATCGAATTGCAAATTGCTAACTATAGTGGTCTCATTATAATTTGCCAGTACGAATTTGACTACGTCTGCAGTTGCCATTAAGCACTTTTTTTTTCATGACAGAGTCTTAACTGCAAATGCAATAAAAAATAGGAATAAAATTAGTCAAGGAATTTTTTCGCTGAACAAGAAATATTGCAATATATTCACTTCTTGGTATTGTTTTTTACATAAGAAATAAGAAGGCAAAAAGAATAATAGAAACTGTGCCTAAATAAGAGTAGAAATAGCTTTACATACACAATTACGCAACGATGGAGGAGATGGATAATCAAATCACAATAGCCACCATTACAACATCCACCGCACCGGTGAATCCATCATCAATTTTGAAGCAGAAAAGTAGCAGTGATGGTAGTGGTGGTTTGAGTGCTGGTAAAAAATTGACAAAAATTTTAATCCCGAAAAGTGTGGTGGTAAATACCAAAGATCCACCAAGCTCTGCTAGCTCTGAAAGGTGCCCATGAAATTTATAAAGTGTAATCACTAATCATCTTTGGAGTGCAGATAATTTTTTGAATATGATTGAAATTGTAAACATTTTTTGTTTTTTTTAATGTTTTTAGCGGAGGCTATGATCAACTGTACGAATACGACTCCATCATAAAGACAATGGCTCCAGGACCTCCCGGTTCGGTTGAGACGGATGACATGACGGATGAGAACATTTACCTGGACTCATCAAACGTGACCACAGACACGGAGAATGAAACGGAACTGATGTTTAATGAGGACGAAGATGATGTGATCCTCGTGCATGACGACGACGAGCAATCATCCGCTTCCAGTGGAAGCAACGCTCCAGAGTTGATCAAGAAGGAGATGGGAGGAAAGAATTCCGTGTTGGCAGCGAAGGATCAGAGAGCAGCGCAAGTGCTGAGTCCAGAGGGTGGACCAGTTGGCGGAACGCTGATTGCTTCCAGACGAAGGCAAAGGACACTGTCTTCAAATGGGGCGTTGCTTGGAACCAGCAGTTCCAGGAGGCATGATGGGATACTGCGCACGCTGACTCGGACAATTTACACGGCTGGCAGACCACCATGGTATGATGCAGCGGGGCAACATGTGGAGCCATGTGTGATTGGTACGGAAATGAAGTGATTATTTTTATGCATCCGGGGCAATGTGAGAACATGTCAATATTTAACTATGCTAATTATTTTGATGTGCAGGGATTTGTGGTGGTTCCGCTTCCGGCAAGACCACTGTCGCTGACAAGATTATTCAAGAGCTAAATGTCCCTTGGGTGACACGCCTTTCCATGGACTGCTTCTACAAGGTTCTCAATGCCGAGCAACGCGCCCAGTGCCATCGGAACGAGTACAACTTTGATCATCCAGATGCGTTTGACTTTGAAGCGCTACTCGAAGTGCTTCATCGGCTGCGGGATGGAAAGAAGGCTGAAGTTCCTGTCTACAACTTTGTGACGCACAGTCGCGAAGTGAATTCCAAAACCATGTATGGTGCAAATGTAATCATCTTCGAGGGCATCTTTACATTTCACAATCTTGAAGTATTAAACCTCCTCGATGTAAAAGTATTCGTGGACACGGATGCTGACACAAGACTGGCACGCAGGTTGAGAAGGGATATCTCAGAAAGAGGAAGAGATCTGGACGGGGTCCTTAAGCAATATAACAAGTTTGTCAAACCCGCGTTTGACACTTATATTGCACCTCAAATGGCACATGCCGACATTATTGGTAGGTTTTACGAGAATTGCAAATATTTTTTGTACTTACAAAAAACATTCTCATGATGCTACTTTTTTTTTAATTTTAGTTCCCAGAGGTGGTGACAACGAAGTAGCCATTAATCTCATTGTCCAACACGTACACAGCCAACTTCAAGCACGTGGACTCAAGGTCCGAGAAAAGTTGGCTGAAGGATGGTGCAAGGAACTGCTCGAGACTGCTGTTGACCCAGATTCACTGTTTGTCCTTCCCACAACCAATCAAATCTTGGGTCTCCACACATTCATACGTTGCACGGATACTCCACGAGATGAGTTTATCTTTTACTCCAAGCGTCTCATCCGACTGCTTATCGAGTACGCGCTTAGCCTGTTGCCATTCAGGGACGTGGTAGTGGACACTCCGCAGAACGTACTTTACAAAGGCAAACGAGCCTCGGTGACAAAAATTTGTGGGGTGAGCATTTTGCGGGCTGGCGAGACCATGGAACAAGCTTTGAACGAAGTTTGCAAGGACATCCGCATTGGTAAAATCTTGATCCAGACAAATACGGCTACGGGCGAACCCGAGGTGAGTACTTTTGCATTTAAAACCCTGCTTTTGTTCTATTGGAGGATAATGAATTAACGTGTTCCCTGTATTGGTTTCCAGCTCTATTATCTTCGACTGCCAAGGGACATTGCGGACTACCACATATTTTTAATGGACGCCACAGTAGCCACAGGTGCAGCGTCAATGATGGCCATCCGAATCCTTCTCGACCATGACGTTCCAGAAGAGAACATTACGCTGTTATCCCTTCTCATGGCGCAATCTGGGGTCCACTCGATAGCTTACGCATTTCCAAGAGTGAAGCTCGTCACAACTGCAGTGGATCCGGAAATTAATGAGAAATTCCATGTGATGCCAGGTATTGGCAATTTCGGTGACCGCTACTTTGGAACCGAACCATCCTACGATGACGACGACGTCGGATTCTAAAAAAAAATAAATCATCTACTGGAAAAACAACTATTTACAACTTGATAGCTCTAGTATTAGAAGAAGAAGAAAGCGCCGATAAAAAAAATCTTTTTTATTACTTGAAAGTAAAGATACTGAGATAATTTAATAAGGTACCTCTATAGTTAAATAGTTTATTACTGTATAAAAAATATTCTATATATATCTATATTGCATAATATGGCAATTTTATGCGATAAAACTGTCCAGTCTTTTTTTCCTTTTTTGGAAACAAAATCAATTTAAATACGACTCTATATATTCGTTTCATAATATATATTCTCAATATATCTATATATATATAAAAGTATATATAAAATAGCATAACAGAATTTCTATTAAAAATCTCTATAATTCAACTGTTAATTATAACAGTAAACTCTAAATCTGAATTACTGTTATCTTACTTAAATATTCTTAAAGATTATAATGAGAATGTGTAAAAACGTATAACTGAAGAAATGATAAATATGTGATGAGATTGAAAGAATGACACAAACGCTGCAAAAAAATGAATATTATGATGATATATGAAAAGTACTTGTAAATGATCAATGATGGGTATTTAGTTACCTATTAAATGCAAAAGATGAATGACATGATGCTTTGATGTATGTAAAAAGTTATAAATCAGCGCAATCCACAGAAATTTAAAGATGATTTATTAAAGTCTAAATGATTTTTTTTCTAATGATGATAAATGATAATACAACAAATTATTTACCCGATTCGTAATCATGAAAAATCTGTAAACTGGCTTGTTCCACCGAAGCAACAATGAAATCAGCAATTGGGAACTACGGATATTGATAATGTCAACTTGCCCCAAAATCTGCCGGCAACTTCAACTTGTGCCAAGAACAGTCCAAAATAAGCTGTGTCGGTAGTATACTTTTTTTTGCTTTTACTGTTTTTGTTTTGCAAAAAAGTAAGTATACTTCCTTCGTCATCCGTCGTCCGTATTAAAAAAAGTACATCTACTTCAATAACCACAAGTCACACAAAAAAGTACATGTTCTTTTTCTTATTGCATGTTTTTCTCAGCTCTGTTTTTAGTACGTCGTGTTAATTTATACGCAGATTGTGCCAGAAGAAAGTTTGCAATTTTACGTTTTTCTACCAAAAATATCTCACTTTCCAGACATTTATATCATCTTCGTCAAATTGGTAATTGCACGACTTGCTCCTGATCCGCCGCGGACGCCGAAAGAGAAATCGGAAATCAGGACGGAAGTACTAAATCTGTGGCTGCTCTGCTGTTAGCATACAGCGTACACGTATTATTTGTGTGGACCGTCATAAAAAAGAGTCTCGTCACTTTTTTTCTAGCTTATCTTGTAGCTTATCTTGTGTGTCATTGAAAATCCGGTATCCCGACAATTGTTGGTTTTTTAGGCGTTCCTGTGTCACATTCCTGCATGTTAAGTAAACAGTCATTAATTAACGTCATCATCATCAGTGTCGTTTAGTATTCAGGTGTGTTTTGAGTAGGAGAGTAGAAATGGAGCCGTCGGAAATTGTCATATTAATACGCTAATCTTTTTGCAACCGTAGTAGTTACAAAACATTGTGAATTGATCATATTGACTACTTTACGATTTTGGAAAATTAAAAGTGCGGACTAAAAGATAATTGGCAGATAAGGTGTAGTGAGCAAGATCTTGATTTTTTTGAGGGCGTAGAAAGGAGTTTAGTTAGAAAGTTTCGCGAAAAGGCAGCAGCAATGATTGACGTGACGGTGAAGACGCTAGATTCGCAGAACCATGTTTTTAGCGTGGAGGAAGATGTAAGTTTTAATTAAAAATTTAATCACCTTTTATATATATTTATGGAGTCATACAAGAATTTTCAATGATTTGTGATATTGATTTTTCGTTTCAGATAACTGTCCGACAGTTTAAAGACCAGATATCGCCAACCATTGCAATTCCAGTGGATCAACAAAGGTTAATATTTCGAGGCAGGGTGCTACAAGATGACAAGAAAATTAGTGAATACAGTGAGTACAAAATGTAGTAAGATTACTAAATAATAGCTGGTGCATTAAAGATGTTTTTAACAATATGTGTTTAATAACAATGTAGACGTGGCAAATAACACCATCCACGTTGTACAACGACCTGCGAATCAAAATAATACATCCAATGATGAGCCACCAGCCCGGCCCAGTAGCCAAGCCGGCAATAGGATGGGAGATGGGATATTCATTGCTGCTGATGACGGCGCCGGTGGAGGTGGGGGCAGGAATGCCATCATTATGGGTGCTATTGGTTTACCTACTTTTGACGTGGAGGGAGGCCATGGTAGTGAAGATGGTGGACACCAACCCAGGAGATCTGGTGCACAAGTCCGATTGATGGGTAAAATTGTTTATCGATTAACCGTGTCAACTCATAATCGTGTACAAGCAAGGCTAAAGAGTAATCTTTCATAATAATATTTTCTTTCTAGTCGGGAATCAAATGCTCAACCGTGCCTCCAATTTACTTCAGCAGTTGGAAGATGATGACTCTGCAGTTGCATCTGTTGCTGCTTCAAGCTCTCCATCATCTTCAACGTCTGCGTCCGGATCAGGTGACCATGACTCACCCGAAAATGAAGTGGCAGCACTTTTGAACGACAGTCCTATGGAAATTGATGATGACGCCGGTTCGATCGAGCGCATGATTTCCCAAGTAGTAAATGTCTCTTCAGCCGCTGCACTAGTTGCGGCAATCCGGCAAGTTCAACCGGGAGCCCCTGGGTCTAATCCCCCACCGTCACCAGCTCCCACCCAACAACCAACAAGTGGACAACAACCTACAACAGACGCAGCCTCAAGTGGACTTAATGCGACTACTGTCAACGTTGGATCCATTCCTGCACCAGCTGCCGCCGCAACCGACAGACCATCTGCCCCACCGGCTCCAGAACAGAATCAGTATCCGCAAGCAAGTCCTTCACGAAGAACTGAATCACCACGTATCCGTGAACTAGGGACGGCCTTGCAAGATTACCTTGCACTCCAAGATAGACTTACTCCATTCTTACGGTTTTTGCAAGAGGCGCTACGACAAAATAGGCTGTACACCGAAACCGGAGAAAGTCAAAGCACACAGTTTGTCTTTGATACAGTTTCATCCATTCTGCATCTGCTAGGACACTCACTTCACGCTTTCAGCGAAATTATTTGCGATTTCGGTCTACCACCCGAAGATCGACGTCTCACTGCTAGTTCATCTATTCTGGTAGAACAGTCGACAGTAGTCCGCGCCACCATTCCTGTTGCAGTACCCGCAGCAATGATGGCAAATGCAGCAGCGGCTGCTGCTGCTGGGGCAGGAGCTGGGTCAAATGCCGGTGGGAATAGCAATAACGCACAACAACAATCAGGAGCTCCACCGTCACAGCCATCAGCAGCACCCACAGGGATATCATTTTCAATGGGGCCACCACCCACTTCGGCTGGTGGCGGGGGAAGTGGTAGCTACAGTCCATTCACAGCCGGAATTAGTGGTATTCCAGGATTAGCCATTTCCATGTCTGCTGCTCCCGGAGTTCCTTTGACGAACATTGGACCCATTTCCGGTATCCCTGTGTCAATTCCTGGCTTGCCTGCAGGATTAATTCCAACTCAAATCAATCGGCAGTGGACTAATCCTAACGCGCCAGGAAATGCTGGTAACAATAATGCATCAGGACAGCAGCCGCCGCCTCCAAATCCTGCTACTAATAATAGCGCACAGCAGCAGCAAGCGCAACAACAGCCCAATATGCAGTTACCAGGAGGTGGAATGTTGCCACCTGGTCTTCAAAACTTGGGTGCTCTGTTGGGTGTTGGTGGTCCGGGAGGGCTGGCCAATCTTTTTGGTGCCGGAGGTTCTATTCCAGGACTGCAGAATCCATTTATGAATTTACAACAACAACCTCCAGTTGGAAGCAATAATAACAACAATAACAATACAGCTGGAGCAAATCAACAGACTTCAAATGCTGCATCCGGAACACCTGGTTCTGGTCAGCAACCAAATGCGAATGGTACAGCAAGGCCGGGTGGCGGCGTCACTGCAAATAACAACAACAATATTGGAGGGGGTATGCTCCAAAATCTTTTGAGAAACGAATTGAATCGTCCTCAATTTGATGTACTATTGCCTTGTCATACCCATCATTCCGGACGATCTCGATCTGGTAGAAATCGCCCTGTGGAATTCCATCGTTTCGTAAATGTGGAGGGAGACGCTGCATCCAGTGTAGCTGCTCAAAATGGAGGGATCCCCGAAGGGGAAACGGTTGAGATTCTTTTGGATCTGTTGAGGAACTCTAGACTTGTTGATTTACTCCAGCCAACGTTGAAGGACGTTGTTTTGAACTATCTGATGAGAGGAAGGGACGCCAAAAACCCTGCTCACATAAAAACGTGTGCCAAGGGCTTGGTCAAGAAAATTTTACCGTTTTTGGTCCAGTTCTCTGTAAGTCCGCAATAAAGCATACATATTAGATATTACCAAAGAAACATTAGGTAAAAATGATCAAGATCAAGATGTTGCAATTGTAATGCGTTCCTTCTTGTTTCAGAGTAAAGTTGGTGGGACTAATGAATCCGTGGATGTCTCTGCAACATATTCAAATATTTTAACCGGATTTCTCACCAGTCTTATGCAGAGGGTGCTTGGCCAAACTCCAGGTAACGTGTTTGACGTATAATATGACTCGCCATCAATATGTACTGTTTTGTGGCATTCATTGTATTTAACCGTTTGTATTTTTTAAGTAGGAGGCGACGGCCAATTCAAATCAGAATTGATAAATTCGTTGACTGAACTTCAAAAGCAGCTAATACAAGCATTTAAAGTCTGTTATCCTAATTCTACCAACGTTGGTCTTTTGTTTGTAAACTATTTGGTGGTAAGAATACAATTTAGCTTACAATATTTTGTTATTCAGTATGGCATGCATATTTATGTCGTTTTTATGCACATTAATAATGTTTTATTTTCATTTTGTGATGCAGGAACAGTGCCTGGGTGGAATGTCGATAATTTTCAAAAATCAAGTCCGGCAGAAACTTGTCGACCATTTGAAGCATCTTGAGACAAAAGTGGACGCGTCCTCTGTCTCCTCACATATTGTGTACAAAGAGTCACCACCTGCGTCGGATGCACCTGCTGTCGTCGCAGTCGCCTCAACGCCAATCGAGTCATCCGGTAATAATGTACCTACTGCTTCAGCTGCTGCTGCAACCACTCTGCTTAGCTCGCGTTGTGCTGCTTCATTTGGTAATACGTCTTCTTCCTCCTCATCCACCTCAGGCATTGCCACCGAAGCATCTTCTTCGGGTGGGAGCACTCCCAGTAAGGTTCCTTGTACCCTTCCAACCCCGCCACCAGCACCACCCGCTGAAACAAACAAAGTTACAACTGATGATGTGGATATCGATGAGGTGCTTCAGTTACCTCCTTCCATGGCGGCTGCTGGTCAGCAAGAGGATGGGGCTGCAGCACGAAGGTGCCTACATTCTGGTGGGCCAAGCGCCCAAGGCCATGCAACTCATCAGACTGATTCGATTGCGTCACTAATGAGGAGTCTTCCTAGCGTACGTGTAAAATGTCAAAATGTGAATGCTTTCTAATGATTTGCATGCCATGATATTAATGATTAATAGATAATCACATGAATGAATCTATTCATCCTTACAGGAGTGGGCTGAAACTGTCCAACAAGACATTCGACGTCAAGTAGAAATGCCATCCCAGCAAGCCTTTAGTCCTGGATACAACACGCTTTTCCCCCGAAAACATTAACACGTTTTTTTTTGTAAAAGTCACTCGCGTAAAAAAAATATCAATAATAATAATAGTGCTTTATTGTTACATTACTTTACTACAACATCTTTAACGATTTACAAGTGAAAATGAAAACGCATGTATTTTACCTATAATATTATTAAACCTCACAAAAAATTTCGGTTAGTCATATAAGTTTAGTTTGTAGTTTTGGCTGCTCATAATATGGGAAGTAGTGAAAGAGCTAATTTTATTCAACCGTTTTTAATTGTGTTTCATGATTTTTTTTATCAATTAAATATCATACAATGCCGCAATACAAATAATGTGCATCAAGGTGTATTAACAAACAACAACGACTTTGAATTGTTTAAGTGTTGTGAAGGTGTGTAAAGACCGGTTGTTTCTGAAAACTGGAGTTTTAACAAAAAAATATTCTAAATACTATTTATGATATATGTAAGATGAGTGGTGAAATATTTTTAATTTTCAAAAAAAGGCATGATGAAAGATTACTTGGAGAATGTACTCTAAAGGCTAATATTTATGGTACATGATGCAATACACAATTGTAAGACAGAGTGATTATATTTAAACTCAACAGTAATCGTAATGCTTATTATTAACCTTTAAACGTATATAAAATAGAATATTATATAATATTAATCCAAACATTCGTAACAATAATTATCTCATCCATTATAGTTTATCTCTGCAATTGAATTATTGTAAAGTATTCCAACGTAGAATAAACTTGCCTCTATAATTCAACCTTGGAAATCAACGGTGTTGAAAACATGGCATTAATATTTCACATACGCACTCATGTTACAGGAGGGTTAAGCATTTCCAAACTGCTATTTGGAGGACTGTTCAGGAATTGTCGTATTTTCTCAGGAATCTCGTAATCCAGAACAGTTCCCAACTTGGGCAGCACACATTGCATTAGAGCAATCTCGTCTTTTTGTATCACTGCAGATGTGACATTGTGAACAGAATCAAATTCTGCATCAACTCCGGTGTGTACATGCTTGTGCCAAGTTGGAAGATTTCCGCAATGATGGGAACAAATGTGCGCATCCTTCTTTCCAACATGCCGGGCGCAATCTATGCAGAGGTTACCGTGCAATCCTTTAAGTTGACTGGTGTCAATCTTTTTATATCGACAGCCATGCAACTTGTGAGATTGGTAACAGATTCGTTGTCCAAAAAAGAGTGGTTGATGAGAGGGACAAAATGTAGGCTTTCCTCTGCAGTAGCTGGAACAGGATGTGGAGGACGCCAGATCCGCTCCAGCGGCACAGGATGCACAATCTTTCCCACAGAGTTCGGAATATGGCACAGCTTTATACAAGACATCTGGAACATTTTGTATTTTGGAAATAAGTGCAATAAGTTATGGAATTTCAAAATGACATTATTTTAGGTGATTTCATACTTTCACGGGTGTCAGCTTCGCAAATGAAACATTCAGAACGAAGGGTCCCATCTGAAATGACACTACTCATATTATAGATTCATTCAAAGAGCAAATTTAATGGTGGGACGATTGGACTTACTGAAATTGAACTGATACTCGGTACACAATGTTGGCTGTGAGCATTCCAATGAACAGTTTCTGTATCTCATAAAGTCTAAACGAATATTAGATAGAAATCAAATTAATATTTTTTCTTGGAGTAAGCATTTTATTTGCAATCAAGTTGAGAACTAAATGAACTGGGTACATTTATCTGAATTTCTGGCCATGTTGCTCCCATTCTGAATACAACGTGTGCATTCTGTTCCATTTGAAGGCACAAGCCACTCCGCCGTTTTGAACAGGCAACCGTGCCATACAAACGATCCGTTAGGATAAAGTTTAAACGAAAACTTTCAAAGGCAAATACACACCAATTTATAACTCACGTCAAAAGTATTTTGACAGTTTTTAGTACTCATATATTTAAATTATTTGAACAGATTACCTTTACTGCACTCAAGTCGGTTATGAGAAATAAGAGGAATGACGGTAACAATGAAAACTTCAAACTTTTATTACCCATAATTTCAACAAGGGTTCAGGTTTACTCGTCGTATGTATGTAATTTATAATAAATTGCACGTGGTTTCTATAAAATGAGCATAATCAATAATGAAAAATGTAATTTAAGCGGTAATGTTGTGTTGTGGCTTAAGAATGTAAATTCTTAGAAATCATGCATACATTCTGTTTTCAACATTCTTTGAACGTTTTAGGTAATTATTTTCTAGCTAATGGAACAGCAAAGGTAATTAATGAGCATTCTTTAAAATCACACAATTAAAGCTAAAAGGTAAGTAAAACATTCATGGTGTAGTCCGTTAGCGTCTGATTAAACGTTACTGGTGTGGTCCTCTTGAAATAGTAAAAGTGATGTCCTTTCACCTTGAGCGGTCGCAAAGACCGATATAATTTCCTGGCAAAAAGGAAATTGAATTGTCCTGTTTTAGGAACAGCGTATATTTCCCATTTGATAACCGCTAGCAAGTCGAGCGCCTCCACATTCACCCACGCCAACAATTTAAAGAGTTGGAAAAGTACAGCGGATCCACAAATGGACACCAGTGGACAGTTTATCCAGATTTGGAACTTCATGCTGTTGAAGAGTCGAATTGCCCCATAGTTTGTGCCAAGATGCGACCAGAATCCTGCCACTTTCACACCGACTGTCATTCGGAAAGCGACGCTGTTGTATTCTGTCGTGAGCACCTGGAGCTTCCGGTACATTTTCATGATTTCACTCAATTGTCGGATTCTTGAACCGGGACGACTTAGATGAACATGTTGATAGCGCACACTGAAAGTAAAGAGGAATATGTTTTACATGATCTACCATTTCACAATTAATTAAATTTCATATGCACCTACTTTAACTGTTGAATCCAAAACTGGATCGTAGCAGAACAGCAAATTGAAGTGGTCGCCCACAACAGAATGGTCGTCCATGAGAAGGCAGTCAGGTAGGCTTCCAAAAGGGCAAAGTAGACCAACAAATGCATAGAGTCATGGCCATCCGCCGTGGAAAATACTGGACTCAGTACCGAGTAAAAGAACTGAGGACTATGGGGATTGTCCAGGAAGAGGTAAAAGGTCACCAGTGAGTTTCCAATGACAAGGGCGAAAGCGTTCATCACTCCACCTTCAATGCTGTCACGGGGCAGTAGCCCGGCTGTAGGAATGTGTGGAAAGTATTTTTCTGCAACAAATGGAAACAATGATTTTTTTACTCATCCACGTACAGTGATTACGGAGTTTAATTGTTTGGATGTGTACTTTTTGAAATGGCATTAAAGCTGGTAAAGCGATTGATCATCAGTGGAAACCAGTTTCTCATATCAAAGCCGTTCCACTGGAGAAATCCGCAGTAAAAGTAGAGAACCCAGTAGTAGTAGTGAATGCAAAACTCGTCCACAGTCACCTCCAAATACGCATAACTCTGATACAGTCTCACCGTCATGAAGATTATTTTGATCCACATGAGCCCTGCACACAGTAGCCACATGAGTAATGTCCAGTGGCTTCCGGTTTTGCACATTTTTTGGCTCTTCCAGTTCCACTCGAATGGAGTGGCGTGAATTTTGAAGGCCCAGGTATAATACGCACCCATTAGCCTAAGGGTTTTTGCTGACAACATTTTGATGGTTGAGAGTGGTGATGTATGCAGAGTTTCTGCTCTCGGATAAAACTGATTGTGTTTTTCAAGCACAACCTTTGGAATAGGTTAATAGTTATCCTATTTCGCATTGATAATGAAGGCAGTTGAAAGCTACTTTTTTAGAATTTGATGACCTGTTTATTTAAGCACTGCGTATTAACCGCTTTTCAGTTAATATTTTTATGCCTTCCTTTTTCTTGTGGGAAGTGTAAGATTTAATGTGATGAAGGCATAGATAATTGTCTTTATAAATATGCCTGTTGTTTACCGTCACTTTAATTTTGTAATAGGGGATAATGTTGCCAAAATAAAAGCGTAAAGGGAGGTTAAATATGTATGTGGTTACATTACTGTCTCCAGTTTTCCAGGTATAAAATATAAATGGGCTTTAGCTGCGTGTGCTAGCCGGACTTGAAATTTTTAGTGAGAATGTTGGCTATTTCTTACGGCTCGGCTGATTTGAGTGATTTACGTGCATTACGGATTAACGTGAAAGCAATTTCTTGTATACGGTAAAAATGTATGAAACAAATAATTTATAAATTTGACCAAGCTCGAGTGAGCTGATTGTCTGCGATGAATTTATTCCTGGAATGTGGTTTAATTATAGCCAAGTTTGGTTGCTGGGCTAGACACGTGTACCTACGTTTCACCAGGGGGTCCATATGCCCAAAAAATAAACAAAAATTTCTGTGATTTTTTTGACGAAAAAATAAGAACACGGTCAATTATAACTCCATAAGAATACATGGAGTTACCGAGGAAATAATATGTTCTTATTTGAAAACCCTCAGTCACACTTTTTTTGCCGATTTTGCTTTCGATTACATTACGGTGCAGACTCTAGATATATATAAAGCTCTTTGCGTTTCACCACCTACGTTATTATGTAAAATATTGTGGCATCAAAAATTCTCCATTTGGTGGAAACACCTCCAGAACTGCCCACTTTCTCTCCGAGTTTCTAGTTACCTTGACATCAAATTGAGTAAATCATGTTTAAAGATGCATTCATAGTCCTATCACAAGTTAAACGAAAACTTAAAACGCTTATATGAATTCTATGAATATGAAGGTGATAATTAGTTATTCTTACATTGCCCCGTGTTGGCCAATCAACAGATGAAACCTTTCATTTTATTGCTCAATTTTAATTGTTTTATTACAATTTATTTTTTGGCAGCACTAACAACGTCAACATAAGTATTGGCATTGGTAAATGTAACGCCACCACCAAGTGGAACCACGCTGTCCCCAGAATATTCCACGGCAACAGCAGTTCCATGCAAGGCAGCTTGGAGTTGCTCCGACGCACCCGTTAAAAACTCTGTATCCACCACATTGAGAGTTGAAACTGTTTCCTCTGGAATTCCAACGACGACTACTTCGTCCGCAGTCCCTGACATTTCCACAATGGCCGATGAGCCACTCGATGAGCTCAACGAGGCAGGATCGTCGCTGCTTCCGGTGGCACTCTCGGTAACATTTTGACTCGCTGCGGATTCGCCAGTGAAGCCTAGTGTGGTCAGGAGCAAATTGGAGTCGAGGTTTACAGTGATTGATGGAGATTCAGGGGGACCATGATGACCAACGCGGTCAGGATCAGGTGATGAAGCTATTGCGTCAACTGTAATTGGGAAATACAAATAAATGTTTAATCGTTAAATAAATTTTTGAACTAACTAATTTAAACGTTGGCTGAAATATAAAAATATTCTTAATGTTTGGTGTATCCTTACTTTTCCCAATGGAACCAGCCGTTACAACAGCCACCATTAAGGGAAACAGTAGTATTTTATACCACACGTTCATCATGGCTAAATATTTCTTTAATTTAATATGTCAAAATTTTCAATCGGACCACACTCAAGTGAAGATTGTACGCTAGTGAAATGCAACAACCGACAACATACACCTTTAAACCTGAAAAATCCGTTTATTTTTAGAAGCCAACAAACCCAATCAACAATGAGCTATTATTGAATATTGTTAGCATACCTTGCAATGCAACTGCTTTACGAAAAAGTACCTGTCAAAAGCGCATGGGTACTTCATTTTGATTTGGTTTATGCCGGAAATAACGGATTTCTTAATCAATCATGCGTGGAAGTTTACGATCATGTTATGAACGGATGATAAAGGTAGTGTTAAAACCATTTTACTTAAAATTGTATTTTTTTATTTCTCACACCAAAATTTATATACTAATTTAATTATCAAAATACGTAGCCAACTTCTTAAGTAGTAATACTGCTTGAAGGTATCTCGATTTATTTATTGATTAACTAATAGCGTGGTGTCTGCAACAACTGCAGAGACACCATGTCCAGAAGCAGCAGCCGATCCAATTTGGTCAACGAGAATGTCTGCACCAGAAGCGATCACCACAAGACTTTCGTCGGCCGTGGCGATTTGTTCGACGGAAACTGCGTTCAAGCTGGAAGCGGATTCGGGGTCAACGTTGGTGAGTTGGACGATGCTTCCTTGTTGTCCGACAAGGGATTCTCCTCCAGCGGAAACGAAGAGCTCGGCTGGAGATTCCCATCCTCCGGTGACTTGAATGTTTTCAGCGTGGTTCTCCGCAGCCCAACCGACGCCAATTGCACCGAGCGCTCCGTCCAAGCTTACGCTGACATTGTTGGATGGAGCTGGTCCTTTAAAAATTAATGAAACATTAAAGGTTAATTTAGCTGTTTTATCACTTTCGAAATAATTTGGAAGGGACAGATCCAATTAAAAATTTAATTTACCCCATCCTGGCGTTGATGCTGGTGGCGGTGGTGGACTCCATCCTGGAGTGGTAGTTGGAGGCTCAGTTGGAGGTTCAGTAGGTGGAGGAGTCCATCCTGGAGTAGTTGGTGGTTCACTCCATCCTGGAGTCGTGGGTGGTTCACTCCATCCTGGAGTAGTTGGTGGTTCACTCCATCCCGGAGTCGTTGGGGGCTCGGTCCATCCTGGTGTGGTTGGAGGTGGAGGTGTAGTCCAACCAGGCGTTGGTGACCATCCACCGGCACGGAGGATGGCGTTACCTTGAACGGAACGCAGGCAGCAGCGAAGATGATAATTTTTGCCATTTCGAAAATGGAGGTTCTGTAATAATTGGTCAAAGGACTTGTTGACTACTTGACAGGCTGTAGGAGAATGGAATACCAGGTCACAGTGTCAAAGACCTTTTTATACCTGGTCATCTTCCTCAATTTCAATACATGATACTAACCTTGTTGCAAGTTGTAATATTGCACAGGTGTATCAAGAAGGCTATTTCGTTTCGCGTTAATAAGGTACTTTCCGTATTTTTATTCCTGCAGGCTGCATTCAGAAAGTACATAAAATGTTGGTTGAGTAGACTTAACTTCCATCTCCGGAAGAATCTAGTTTTTTATCCTTTTTTTGGTTTATTTTTAAAAGTGCATACCTGGCTTTTCAAGTTAAAATAAAAAATGCAGTACATGGATAATCCGTTGTTATTTTGTTCATGGCGAAGATTTTGCTTCCATTGTTTTAAAAATAAGTAACAAACCCTTCACGCATTGTTCTAAAAAACTTATGTAGATGAACTGACATTAAATGATGCATCCAGTTCTAGTCGGATATTTCCAAACAACAAATCAGTCGCCACACATTTTTTATTGAACGGATAGTATTTCGAAATCGTAACAGTCACTATTAATAAGGTGATGGACAAAAAGAAAAAAAAATCATGGACGAAAATAGAAACCAAAACAGTTTGTACTTTTATATGATTGGAATTGTGAAAAAAATGTATTTTCATTCGTACTGTAATAATTGTAATATATGCATTTTCAGCAATAATATGTAAGCCCATTCTTAAAAATTGGAAAAAAGGATTTCCAATGGGTTATATTTTTTAATAAAGACATAAAAACGATGAACTAGCAAAGTATTCCTGCATCCTTATAGTATCGTTTATATTACAAAAAATATTTACCTAATTATGACAAGATACATCCAAATCTATATGTTATCGTGTAAATTGTACCTACCTATGCGGATTTCAGGCATGCATATAGTTCCATATAAGGAGTGAGATGGTGAAAGTACATAACTTGTAGTCTTCAGATAACTTCCGCAATTGTCCCAAAGATATAAAATCCATGACAGTCTTTGGTGAAATTATTGCACTACATTGTTACTTTATGAGCTTATTATTCTATAAATCGTGCACCCGTTTATCCTTTCTATGGCAAACAATATTTTTATTTTATTTCCATTTGCAAATGAACAAAATAGGTAATTATACATATGTTCCGTTTGTTTATAATTGTAATCAGGATTATCATATAACACTTTCCTCCGAATTAGCTATGTCCTCCTCCGGGGAAATTCTTGTGATGACATTTTATTGCTATAGAGTCACTACAAGGCCCTAAATTTATGTTTCCAATAGGCAGTAGTAGCAAATCTGGGACAGTGTCCTCCTTACGTCAAAGTGCTTTGAAATTGTAAAAGAATGATAAAGTACGTGAGCCATACCGTCACGACCTAGAAACAGAAAGCATTATCAAATTGGTACATCATTCATTTCTCCGGAAATCCATACACATTCAGCTAATCTTATTCTTTACATTGGCCAAGAAGATTTTTGTGATTGTAAACAGATTTCCTCCTTTCAAACCAATCGGATTTGCATTAAGTTGTGAATGAAGCGTTACAACTTTCCCTGGGGAAAGATGAGACATTACATCGTCATTTGCAAGCCATTTGCTGACTTCCTGAATCTGAAAACAAAAATGCCAGTCAGTTTTGAATCGCGTCTTGAATTCAAATTGAAGTAAACTATCTACTTTATTTTTAAAATGGCTCACAGGTTCTGCTGCACAAGCAGAAATAAAGTAGGCGAGAAATGCCACCAGCCAAGTTTCAAATACGACAAAAATGCTAAACCAATCCGCCTCCCTGAGTCGGAGCTGCACTTCCAAACTAAAGTAGAGAATGTCCTCGACAATCTCTGTCACGAG
This sequence comes from Sinella curviseta, assembly GCA_004115045.4. NCBI lineage: Eukaryota > Metazoa > Arthropoda > Collembola > Entomobryomorpha > Entomobryidae > Sinella > Sinella curviseta. Next base: position 65,926,431 of record CM023200.3, on the reverse strand, counting down.
CATTTTCCCAACCAACTTCCGGATCAAATTGCTTATTTCCTTCAGGTCTTCGTAAGCGTCGAGAACTCGACTAATTTCATGTAGCCGCTGGTATCTTTCTTCATGCCGCTTTTTACGACGCTTTTCCTTGACCGACTTGCCAAAACTTGTACAAACTTCCCATAAAGTCAGTGAAATTACGAGCAGCATCATGCGAGGATATCGGCGAGTTGTATGTCCAAAATAATTGACAATCATAAACAACGACTTGCCAATCAGTTTCCCCACATAAAAGTCATCTTGGTGGTTAGAGCAAAAACTTTTATGAATGAAGTGGTGATCCTTGTGGCAAAAGTGGGCCAGGCGTGTGTTGCACTCTTCAATGGCTGGGTACACGGAGGTGGCGTATAGTAGCAGGAGTGAGATTCCCAGTATTGTTTGCTCCACCTGAATTTATAGCAACCTTTAAAATGTATACTGTGATAGCTTATTTGGTAAAAATTTGTCTCCAGTTGTCTACCCATTTCAATTTGAATATGGTCACATTTGGAAAGTAGCTTAAATTTGCCAAACGATGCAGGATAAGCTTGCAGATTCCATTTTTCATCCACAATGTCCAAATGAAAAACCAGCACAGCGTTGCGGAAAGAGTGGTCCTTGCAATTTCAAAGTAATTCAAGGGATTTTTCAGATTGTACGAAAGGAGTGTGAAGAGCATGGTGCAACGGAGGGCAGTGCAAATGTGCACAAAAGCCACATATATCTGAAAGAAGGAATATGTACGCTTAAACTAACAGCATTGGAATAATTTAGATAAAATTTTATTTCATGTACCGTACCGTATGTAGCTTTCCAGATGGAACCGTCACCACGATTTTCTTTCCATCCCGCAACGTCACCACATTCAGGAAATAAGGAGTGATGCCGAGATAATAAGAAATTTTAAAGAATTTCAACAACAGCACTTCAAACTGTTGGGATTGTAAGGGTGGTGGTGGTACTGGGACATTGTTATCCTTTGCTAAATTGCTTGGGGCATTATGCACCACTACGCTTTGCAACTGATGGAGTAATGAGACTGGAGAAATAACGTCAACTTTGTTTCTACGCTGCTGTGCCAAAAAGTTATTGTAGTATTGGTCAAGCGATGGCTTGTCCTCCTCTCTAGAGCCTCTCATCATGATGGTGGCTCTTTTTATTTAAAACTAACTGGACGCTTTAAGATCGACGACTGAGGATTTGGAATCCTAGAATGTCGCACTCTAGTTTCAACGCTTATTATTAGAATGAAGATAAATGAAGGTGAAAGGATACCGGAAAGGAGCGCGTGTCCATGTACAATAATTACATCGGTCATAGTCAAAGTAATCTCTTTATTGTCCCATTTATATGAAAATGTCATATAATTACTACTGTATTTGACATTAATATAAACTTAAACAGCAAGGTACAGTTCCACTGGTATAATATACTGCAGAGAATTGCCTCAGGCTTTTTGATGATTACCGATTCGTAGTATATGTGTGTAGCATGTAATAATTTTTATGTATGATAAGGATTTGTGATCTAGTCAAATTGATTGTCACATTTTTTTTAAATGGCAAAAAAAATTATTTTGTAAAGAACAAACAAATTAGCATCGATTAATTTCTCGTAATTTCAGTCGATTAGAGAGACATGTAGTGTTTACCAATTGATTGTAAATGCCATTTTTGTAAATAAGTTGCAATATATTCAAAAACCACGTCTAATCTATTGCAACTTATGTTTCGTTCACGAGAGAGACTTCTTTCTGCTTTCAGATTCTTGAAACTTCCATGCGTAGTTAAATCCATCCATTAGTTAAACTATAATATTAATGTTTTAAGTATTAAATAAGATATTAAGAATTTAAACTAAACTGAATTTAAATTACCCGGATTATTGGTATACCAGTTACTTGTACAGGTTGCAGCTTCAAAATTCGACCGCTAATAGACGAAAAGCAACATCCGTGTCCGCTTTGCTCAATCTTGATTATATTTAACTGACTGGACAACGTGAATTTTATTTGCGTACTTATCCCGTTGCTGAAATTTCAAAAACCTAACTGTAAATACCAGTCCAGCGGCCATCAAAATTAAAACTTCAATTTTCACAAGTTCCCAGTAGTATTCTCCAAACGTGGAAATGATGGTATTTACCCACCGTGTCGCTTGAGAAATGTGCAACATTTCGCAAAAGAAATTTCAAAACTAATTTACAGTATATTCAATAAATGATATTTTGCTGTAACTGTTATTCCGTTCAATTTTGAATGTAACTTCTTTACTGTCAGACTCCAACTAGCACATAATAGGTATACAGTAAATAATGCCATTAGAATTTTAGGTATATGCAAAATTCTAATAAATAAAATGTGTACTTATAAAAAGGCTACGTGGCATGTTTGTACAAGATGAATCATCGTAACAAGGAAAGACTCAAAGTCAGTAGCAGATAACAAGAAACAGTTATGCTTAAATTAAGGTCATTAAAGTGCAGTATTTTAAGGATCACGTATCCATTGAATTCATTCTTCATTCATATTACTTTGCATTTGCACACAGGCGTATTAATGCTGTCGTCTTAAGGAGTCTATTGTTCACAAGAGCAATATTAAAACTCCAATAGTAACTATTTCTGAGTGTATCAAATGTTCACATTTTGCTAATTTGTAAAATAAAGTTTTAAGCTGAATCAAATGGATTCTCATAGTATGATGATGACTCATGAACGAATGTCATTCCTCTATATTAATCCATTAAAAAACAAGTATAAGCAATACAACCATTATCGTGGGGCATTCCGTAGCCATGTAATTGCAACAGCCATTTTCACAGCTTAAAACTTGCAAAACATTAATTATAAAAAGGATTTTGAGCTGCATCCTACGTCATTCAAAGTTAATAAAAAAATGTAGCCTCTCACAGTTCTGCAGTTTAGATACATTTTGATACATAATGTAAAGAGGCAATTTAAAAACAAGGAATTCCAATGATATGTGAATAAGGTCAAGAATTTGCTTTATGGATTTGTTACAGAGATGTCTGTAAGTAACAATGCATAGGTAAGTTATTACAAGATTAATCTCTAATATCATTACCAATTTTATATGTACCACTGCTAAAAATCTCAGCTTGGCTATATGGAAAGGTAAAAAACGCTGTCATCGTATTCGTTTTATGACATATCCTTCACAAATGCTTACCATGCATTTAGTATAATCTTTATTTGGTAACTCTTAAAATGTTCCTATTTTACCGAGTCTACTTTATATTGTATCCTGCGTAATCACAGGAACCAAGAGCATATCCACAATATTGTAAATTATAATTATGTCCGTGACTGACTCACTCTGTGGTTTCCAAATCTCAGAAAATCCATTTCCCATTCAGCCGCTTAATACTTCACAAGCTGAGTATTTTTTTAGTACAAAGTGCAAGCTTGGTACCCAGATATTGTAAATCGGCTATATCATTCTTAATTCTTAATTCTAATAACATGTTGCAAACTATAAAAAATTACAAGATATTAAAATGAGTTCAACTTTTCACTACCGAGTAACCCGTGTTCTCTTATTTTGAGGATCTTGGTGGTTTCAATGTTTCAATCAATCGTTATACTTTTATTGCGCTTTGAACCAATTATCCAGGTATTCTCCAAGAAATTCTATGTGCGTAGAAGCACTTTATAATAATAATGAGATTTATACGCAAGCACATTTTGCCTTATGTTATGTACGAAGGGAAACTTCACTTATGAAATCTCAAGTTGAATGTTCGCCATCCATAAAATATGTAGCAGGTAAGTAAAATGATTGCTTTTCAACCCAAATCCAGCTATCCAGTCTGTAAAATCTGAATCTAGTTGAGGCTAAGAGTGCGCCCAAACACAAGATTACGATAAATACCCATCAAAATTTGTGCCAATTAAAAAAATGTCATCTATACGCAGCTTCAGAAAACTTGTCCAAAACATTGCTGGAGAAATTTCTTTGCTTATTTGCGGCATATTTTTCGTTCTAATACTACCCGTGTTTCTTTTAATAAGCGTGCCATTTTGTCTGTACCGTTTCGTTGTTCATAAACTCATCGCGCCATGTTTTCGCCCACTCATTGGAAAACCTGTGACCAGCATGGGAATGGTGACAGCCATTGAATTCTTGTGCCAAAGCAAAAGCAAAGCGACACGATGTGCCATTGTTGTGAATTTCGTGATCAAAGGGCATGTTTCCCTTCAAGACATGCTTCAGCGCGTCAACAACAACTGGATCACATCGAAACTAGAGAATGGGAGACTTCGATATCCAGAATTCCAGCAGTACATTGAAAAATGGATGGGATACTTGTTCTGGAAGCAGGACCAAGCGTTTTCGTTGGAAAATCATGTGAAGCTGCATACGCTTGGCGGAAGAAATGCAGAAGAGTGTGAGCAATCTGTGTGGAACCTTATCGAGGATCTCATGAATAAGCCATTTCCTCCAAAACAAAGTCCGTGGGAGGTGCACTTGGTACAAAATTACAAAAATGGGGAGCTAGCAGAACCCGATGAAAATTTGACAATGCTCGTGTTCCGTGTCCATCATGCACTGGCAGATGGGTATTCGGTAATGTACACACTGGTTGAAGGCTTGATTGGAACACGTCTCCAGGACGTTCAAGTGGCGTCACCCCTGGCGTCTGGGCCTGTGAAAACCAAAAAGACGCACTTTTCACCTAAGCGATTTATACGACGTCTCACGTTGCCCTGGACATTTCTACAAGAAGCTGGATCCTACGTGAGTTTATTTTTTCGAAAAAAGACACCATGGAACGTCGAGGACCGTGATAAGCACTGGAGGCAAATGTACGCGCGTTCACATTTGATTCCAATTCAAAAGCTGAAAGATGTGAAGAATAGACTGAATGTCAGTTTTTCTGGGGCCTTACTCTCCTGCATATCCGCTGGCATCTCAAGGAGTTTGAACGCCAAAATGGAGTTGAATTCAGAAAAAGTACCGGAGCGGATGCTGATGGGTTTTAATGTTCCTTTGCCAGGACATCCACAGAAATTGAGAAACCATGTGTGAGTATAATTGCTTTGGTTATATCGAACAAATTCATTAATTCATTTTATCATAAATCATGGAAAAAGTTAACTTGGTGCAATATTAATTGTTTAGAACTGGGGCAACGTATGACGCTTGTACGGCAGTAAATATGCACCCTTTTCAACGACTAATTGCAACAGAAGAGAAATTAAATGCGGCGAAATATTCCGTGTTTCCACTGTTATTTATGCACCTACTGAGGGTTCTATCCTGTCATTTGGCACCTCTTGTAAAGTTAACTCTCAACAATACCATGGTTCCTACAGGAATATCAAATTTTCCGGGTAAGCTGACTGCTGAAGGTTGTAGTGGTTCGGGCGGACATGCCAGTGACATTTTTACTTTAATTTTCTAGGACCAGGAATCCAACTGGAGTGGGAAGGGCTAAAAGTTGTAGGAACAGATTTCGTGTCTGGCACTCATCCAGGTGTTGCCGGTTAGTTTTTACCAATTGGTTATCAAGTGCAATTAAGACATAATACAATCAAAACCGTCATCTAATTGCAGTAATTTTTTTAGGTGTTGGATTCATGATACTCAGCTATAATAATCGGATACGAATTGTGGTGGCGGCAGAAGGAGCCGTAATGACCAGAGAAGAACAAAGACAACTGCTTCACTTTATCTGTGAAGAAATAGATATATTATATGAGCTGTCAGAAAAACACAAAGAGATACTACTTGTCGGTGACAGGGACGTGAAGAAAACTATGCAGCATATTATTTAAAGGACCAATTGCATTTTCATATTTGTAGATGTCTTAATAATAAGCCAAGTTGAATTGTATTCAAATCGTCGTTCTTTCGTTGACCTAATGGTTATTATTATTGCATGTTAGTATTAACAAAAACATAAAAACAAATGTATAACATGGTTAATAATATTACAAATCGTATTATGTCAAATTGGTATGCCTACCTTTAAAATTTTTAAAGCTAATTCATCACTACATATTTTTTTTACTATTTCTACCTTATGTAGGAGCCAACCAAACCACTTACCTACGGTGGCAAGCAAAGTTATTATCTCCAATTATCATATTTGTACTTGTACTATTGTTTCCAACTTGTAAACAAAGACAATCGACACTAATTCATTTGACAGAAATGCTATCAGGAAATAATATAAACTAAATATTTGTATATGTACAACATATACACAACGACTTATCTTAACAAACAGTTTGGACAATTGAATATCAACTTTACATGCAGGTGTAAATAATAAGTACATTATTATAATTCAGTCATTTTATAATAAGATTTATAAAATAACGAAGCTAGCAAGACTGGAAAAAACGTTCATTTTTAATCTTCGCCATAATCAACACTCGTAGTCCAGTTCCAGTTCATCCTCATCGGAGAGATCAATTCCACATGATGAAAAGAGACGTTTCCTGGTGGTGGTATCAACTGCAACGACGTCGGCTTCCCTCTGGTCTCCTGGAGCAGTATCAAGAGTATTGGAATTGGAATCGTCCTCATCCATTTCCACATTTTCTTTGTCCGTTTCGCCCTCCTAGCAAAATACAATGAACAAGGATGTTTAATGAATGTCTCCATGTAGAGTGACCAAATTCATGTATCCGGAAAATAAAACTCGTAATTAACAATTTACCATTTCATCTGCTCCGGCGTCACTTTTAGCTTCATCCAGTTGATTCTTGCCAACGTCTTCGCAGGAATCGTGTGCGTTCGGCTGTGATTCTGGACTACCATTCATAACGGTCTCGTCTTCCTTGTCATCAATCTACAAAATGCAAACAATAAATAATTATAAGAACTATAAAAGTTGTTATCATGTTATCATCGTCAATTTAAAAGTTTAAACAAACATTAGGAGTGGTAGGTTCAGTTAGAGCATTATCGTCCACTTCAACTCGCATTGTATCTTCTTGGTCATCAGTCTCTTCCAGTCTTGCTTTCTTTCTAGCCACATCATCTTCGCTCTGGAAATTAATTCATTGGGAGTTAGTTAGCGGTTAACTGATATTCAACATGTCTATATTTTTAAAGATTACACGTGACTATTGGCAAGTTTACCTGTACGTCAACACTAACCACAGTGTCAGGCGAACGTGAAATACAGGATTCCGTATCATTTTGTCCTTCATTCTCCTCAATTTCATCTTCAGGCTCCGACAAATTCAGCTCGTCATTCTGGCATCCTGTAGAAACCTGTACTGGTTCTGGTTGAGTTGTCCCAGTTGAGCTATTATTAACAGTGCTTATCATTCCCTGCTTGACTCCAATGAAGGATTTTCTAGCCTGAGGACATCGGCAGTTCTTGAGCACAACGTCCTTGAAGGTGTCATATGTTGCCCGAGAACCTTCCAAATAACTTTGAACAATAGGTCCGGAAACTACTTTCTGGATGTCTTCCTTGACTCGGCCTATTATTCCTGCCAGTTTCTTTCGTCCCCTTGTTCTAAGTGTGTATTCGAGAATGTGATTGCTCACGTCCTCAGTTTTCAAAAGTGATTCCCTATGCATGAAATGCCATCGTCGGTAACTGCAAAAGGGAAAGTGGTCATTAAAATCCTCAGACACTTTATTCGGATCCTTGGATTTAGGCACTAAGAAAACCGGTGACGCTGATGCACTAGCTGCTGTTTCAGATGGAGAGGCAGAGGCTACCGCGCTGAAAGTGCAAAAAAAGACGACAAATTAAATTACAACATTAACATTGGCACTGAAAATATTTACTAAAACAAGAAACTCTAATTTTTCAGCTTTCTAACCTTAAAGATGATGTGGAGTCGGGTAGATTCTCGTCAACACTAGGCGATTGTCCTTCGCCTTCCATTTTGAAGACTGACCGATACCACAATAATCACTGGTCAAAGGACGAGACAGAAACTTGAGCAGGGAATTGTTTAAATACAGCTGAAATTAGAAACCTTAAAATGCACTTAACTGGAGACCTTTCTTGCGTGACCAACAATGAACAATGATTTTTTCGCAACTCCAGCCGGAAACCAAAATGTAAAAACTATGTTTAGTATGTCTGCAGTATGTCGATCTACAAAAATCTACTTTGCACTCTACTACCGTCGTCGTTATTATTAAAACAACATTAAATGAACAATTAACAGAGTTATTATTATTAATGTTAACGAGCCAGCGGAGGCGAGGGAAGCGAAATACGATAAAAAAAGTGACTGTGATGATGACCGTTGAAAAAACACAAGCAAGCAAGCCTCGGAAAATGTACAAGACGAGAGAGTTGTGATAAAACCGCAAAAGCTACAAGTTACATTGCTTCCGCGTCCTTTTGCTGCAAAAGTTAACGTTTCGTTGCTCCTTTTAATTTGACCAAGATATTATTACGAAGTATGAACATGAACACCTTTTCAGCCCTATAGTAACACAGAATACAAGAACACAGAACAAATTTTGGTCTTTTTTCCAACAACTCATCTGCATGTTGTGTGTGTATGTGTATGTTGTGTTGTCGCAATTCCGCAAACACAAGCCAGGCAGGTGGGCGGGCAGCACTCGACTCGTTCCTCAGTCAATCGGTATAAATCTTTTACAATGTCTCATTTACATGAATTAATTTGCATAGGATAGAACTTGGGACTATGAGAATGTTACGTATATTACTTATAAGTATACTGAGACACTGAGAGTCCTACCAGTCCTACGTTCACTAAATGTCATGCGAGAGGTAGAAAAGGTAGTACCTGGATAAGATTAAAACCGTCCATGTTTTCGATTAGGTCGAAGCGGGTTACCTAGTTCAGTTTGAACCACATTTATTATTTTGTGAATAGTTTTTTTTTTTTATTACGGTTAAGCTTTTTAATTATCTGAATTCGACATACATTCTTTCCCGCTTGCTGCGCCTCCCTGACCAAAATGCTTGCCTTGTCAAAACTCTGAATAATGTATCTAATCATGCGTCTATCCCGTCCAGTTAGAAACTCCTTACGCATGTCGCACACCTGGGCGGTCATAACAGGTTGCCCATTCTTGGCGACCGTGTCCGTGTAAATTGGACACCCTTCTTTAATGTCAGAATAATCCTCCTTTTGAATCTCATCCATCCTGTTGTCCTTTCTCCATCTTACGTTCTATGTAAGTGGTCAAACACACCCACCTAATTTTAATTTTAATCGTCCCTTCTCTTAATTAGTCACTTTAATCGGGGTAATAAAGTAATACCAACCTCCATTAATGATTCTTCTGTATTGCCAATGTCAAAATGCTTTGCTATATAAAAAACAAGAAATGGGAGGTCTTTATAACTGATAAATTAATTAATTGGTCATTTGTTTATTGAGTATCAACTTACCCCTAAGCCACCGGCTAAGGTAGACATCCTCTTTCATGTAATTGTGAGGAAGCCGGTGCAACACTCGCTTTTTTAACTAAACCAAAATATTATAATAATAATCAGCCCACCACACGAAAACCCTTGATTATAACAATTTAGCTGAATTGAATACCTGGTCCAGTATCACTTTTTGTCTGTAAGTTAAAATGAGATCCTTATTTTCAACTTCACCGTTGGATATTTCCGAGTCACCTTTTACTACTTCTCCTATCATCACAAAAGCCGTTACAAATCCCAGTAAAAAATATCCGCTGGTCCACACTTTTGCCATATTTAAATATTTTTGGGACTATTTTAAATACACTTTTTTTAAATATCGACTGCTGCCGCAGTGCTGTGAAGGTTTCCATCAAAACCCAACTGGAGGAAATAATCTTAAGAAACCTCAGGAGTGTGTCGCTTGCTTGCTCACCATTGCAAAATAATGAATTATCAGTTTGAGTAATAAAGTATTAAAGCGTAAAGTCTAGAAACTCCTACTGATAGCTCACAAGATAGACACACATTGCGAACGAATTACTGCGCGATGCGTGGTTATATAGTTTTGATTGCACTTTAATTTTAATTGAAAAACCACTACAATTGGAATCCAGGACAGCTACGCCAACTATGGATTTAAAACTCTTTATCCAGGGAATATGCTCAAAGTCAACACAATAAATAGTACAATGCCCTTAGCACTTCAAAATATTTGTTCCAAAATTTCTTTATTATTTACTTTCAGAGTGCATATTACTATTCACATCACGAATTACAATAAGAATTTGTAGTGCATTTTCCTGCCTAACATGTTAATACATTTAGCTTAGCTCATTTTACACAATGTCTAAGAAAATTCTACAAAAATCCAAATCTGTTCCAGCATCTTTATAGCTAGCTCCCACGCAGCCGCAATCCAGCGAAGCGGAAACTTTCCAGAATGCAACGTAGCTTGACCGATGAATTCACCAACTAAACCAGGTAAGCATTTTATGTGGGCACCAATTATACACATAATTATAGCTCGCTTCCTGGCAAAGAATTTCGGTTTTACGTACATACTTATCTATACTGTTATTATTACTTATGGTAAACATTAAAAAGATGAACGTAATTTTGCCAGTAGGTAAGTATGTATACAAGTGTTTTACGTGTCTTCACATCTACAAGTATATACCTGTTTGATAGATACCGTAAATGCTCAGATTATACCCCGGGCTAAAATTTCAAATTTGCCCCTTCTGAACCCGGCTATAATTCGAGACCGGCTATAATTCGAGACCGGCTATAATTCGAGACCGGCTATAATTCGAGACCGGCTATAAACCGAGACCGGCTAAAAATCAATTTCAAGGCAGACTACCCAAATAAAAAACGAAAATAACCTTCTAATATTCTAATATTAAGCGGTATTTGTATTGTTACTTTATTTAATTACATCATAATAATACTTATAATAATAATAAAAATAATAATAATTAAGTTGGAATGCAGATAGACGGTTACAAAAGTTTAGAACTTTAATCATCATCGTGGATAACAATTTCATTATCTAATGTCTCTTGCTCGTCTTCTTCTTCTGCAATGATATGAACAATGCCATCGGTTTCCCTTTCTGCTTGGCGAAAGTTTTGCAAAAGTTCCCATGCTCCGCGGCATGGCTGACCCTCTTTAAGGCAATGTATTTCATCATCTTCAGATCCGTTCAATGCTACTGTTAATCCGACCGCTTTAAAAGATTGTGCTATGGTTTCGGTGGTCAAATCATTCCATGCTGAAATTATCCAATTGACAATCAAGCGCTTGTTCGGAGCTTTCATGTTGCCACCTGATGTGAATTCCTTATCTTCATCTGAAGCAAGCCATTGGTCGTATTTTTCCTTCAGTCGGTCTTTAAAACGTTTGTTCCAACTTACATCAGGGGCCTGTACATACTTAGTACAGCCGCCCGGAACCACGGCAGTTACCAGGTTAAATGCCTTTAGATGGGACTTGGTTTTTTCCGAGATGTGACAACGGTAGCTGTCCCAGGCTAAGATTCGCTTTCCAAAGTTCATTCTTCCGAGAACTGAATCCAGCCAATCACAAGTTACATCTTAATTCATCCATCCATTGGCAGTTGAGACGACTTTGACTCCCGGAATATCTTGCAATTTCTTAACTTCCCGGACAGATTGTTTAAAAACGACGAATGGTTTTAGTTTTGTTCCATCACCTTTGGCTGCCAGAACAACAGTAAAGTGGGATTTTTCATGGCCTGTACTTTTAATTGAGACGGTTTTCGTGCCAATCTTTTCCACCGTAGAGTTTGATGTCATGTCAAAAAACACTGCCGTTTCATCCATTGCTGTAATCATATCATCCGGAATCCCAAACTTTGACCTTTGCTGACCAGCAAACATGATGAAAGATACGATTTTCTCAGCAAATGCATCGGGAGTCTTTTGAGCAACGGAAGTGACACGCCTAACCGTTAGACCGTTCCTTGCCATAAATCGCTGAAGCCATCCGGAACTGGCGGTAAAAGTACTCCGTGTAGCATCATCAACGTCTGGAAACACTTCAGCTGCTCTAGCTCTTATCATTTTTCGAGATACTCGGTTCCCGACGTTCCCGAGATGATGCACTCAACGCCTTTCCCCTTTGCCCAGACAAGTTCTTCCGTTCAGCAGAATTAGAATTAGCCATCATAACTGTATTTACAACACGATAAATGAACGACAATTAATATAGTGCTAACCAGAGATGGGCAACTCAACTCACGAGTGGTGAGTTGAGTGGTCGAGTGTGAGTTGAGTTGTAGGATTTTAGGGGGACGTGAGTGGTGAGTGAGTTGAGTGGTCAAATTTTTGGGAGTGGTGAGTGGTACCTGAGTTGAGTGGTCAAAGTCGTAGTAAAAAGTAGCAACAAATCATACTTTTACTGTATTATTTTCATTCTTTAGTAGCTAAAAACGATATTTTTATCATGATTTGTATTAAAATTGACTATTTTTGTCAAATTATTAGCTAAAATTACATCATAAACGATTTTTTGACCAATTTTCATATTAAAAATGGCAATTTTGGTACGGTGAGTTGAGTGGTGCGTGAGTGGAGCGGTCAAATTTTTGAGGGGTGAGTTGTGAGTGGAGTTGAGTGGTGGAGGGTTGAAAAATGTGAGTGGTGAGTTGAGTTGAGTGGATTTTTAATGCCCAACACTGGTGCTAACCTGAAAGATGGAGAACTTAATACATTAAGTGTACCTACATAATAATTGCCTTACATACCTAATTGGGACTTTTGTTTTCTCCAAGTTCGAATGCATTTTGGATCCACCTTAAAATGTCTCGCAGCTCCTTCATTGCTGTGTCTCTCGGCATAAGCAATTGCCTCCAACTTAAATTAAACTGTATATGCCTTTTTTTGGCATGACTGTTAAATTAACAACGAATGATAAATTAACCAATGCTAACAGATCTCTTAATTAAAATTAAATGCGTAAATTTAAAATGTAGCAGTCTGCCCACATAACTGAATTATAACATGAAAAGACATGCGAACGAAAGCCGATGATTATATTTACATTGTAAAAGCATTACATGAACCCGGGTATAATCCGGGACAGGCTAAAATTTGAAATTTCCCCCTCCCGACCCCGGCTATAATACGAGACCGGGTATAAACTGGGACCCTGGTATAATTCGAGCATTTACGGTAGTTAAGTATATTATAAGATCATAAGACAGACACTTGCAGTAATATATACCTAGTTACATTATAAAAAAGGTTAACGATTTTGTTGTTATGTCCTTTAATAAAAAATGGATCTAAATATAAACTGAAGAATTTGCATTCATTATTGCTTTTAGTGTGAACGCATCACTTGCCAACCCTTTGAACATTGCGCAGGTCCTTTGTCCAGTTTGGGCTACCATTCCACTAAAAATCCCTTATTTATCCAGAAGCAATGTGTGAGGATGGTCAAACTCTTTTAGTTGGCCCTTCTCCAAAACTAGTACACGGTCGCAGTTGATAACACTATGCAGCCTATGGGCAATGGTAATTATCGTGCAGTCCGAAAATTTTGATCAAATAGTCTTCTGCATTAGATTGTCGGTCACGCAGTCTACATTGGCAGTCGCATCTTCATCGTAAGGGCTAAATGATACGCTGGATGTTCTTTAATTTACAAACGTAGTTTTCCCCCGTTCAGGCCAATATTTTCAGTTATTTTTTGCTTAAATGAACGCGCTTTCGGTGTATCAAAAGTATTAAATACAGACTTATAGTGCATAACAAAAAAATCCACGGAAAGAACGTTTAATCGACCAATAAATTCTCTTGGTTGAACAGCTCTTGGTACTGTGGGCAATCCTCAATGCGAAACGGAAGTTTCCTGAGTAAAAAATAAATTATGAAATATTAATTTTTAATAAGAGTGTGGTGTTTTATCGTTTCATATAGTTGCTTCATTTAAAATTAACAAAATGTACTTTTTAAAACTTTTGGAATACCTCTTTATTGCTACACTAGTCTTGAGTCCTATATCCTCAAATTTCTTGGATTCAATCTGGTCCACACTGGTCTCCTGTTTTGCTAAAGCAAAGTTGCGCATATCCTGGTCGACACCGTCATCAAACCAAGTATCATCTTTGGACAGAATCAGTGCGTGAATACTATCAGTCAGATCTGGAATAATGTATTTGTCGGCAGCCACCAAAAGCTGGAAAGCAGTGAAGCAACATTTTGAGGGCTGGATTATTCCTCGGTGGTACAAATAAGTCAGAAGTGCTCGAACACCGTCCTCCGTCATTTCCGACATCTTGAATCTGCTTGTGACACCTTCTATCATATCGCTTTGGAACATGGCCTTGAAGACGGGGCTATGAGCTGCCAAATCATATCACAATTTAAACCTGGTGACCAATAAATCATATCAACTTGTCTATAATTTAAGAAGATTTTATGAATATTTTATGGCACTTAATTTCAGCCCCGTCCCCAGAAATAATCACCGCATCCGTTAAAGAGCCGTCATCAAGCAGATTCTTGTAAAGCCCAAAAGGGTTCTTAGCACCATCCAAGTGTATTAACTCGACCACTTTATCATTAAGTTTTAAATTGACTTCAATGCCAAAAGAAGGAAAGTGTCCATCCTGTCGCCAAGCTTCCCGTAAATCACCACGAAAATCAAATGCACACTCTACACCAACGAAAGTTTCATTGTGTCGAGAAATCGTCTTAATTCTTTGGTCTGGAAATAGTATATCAATTCAAAATTGTGTAAATTATTTTTAGTGATTTTTAATAGTGTCACGACGTGACAAAATAATGCTGCTATTATGGAATGCTTTAACTTACCATGCCTCTTTATTTTTATTGATGGATTTGTACGGCGGGAATCCACCGGGTACAGATAAATCTTGTAGTCCATAGTGATGTTATCAAGACCACCGCAAATACCTGCTTATCGTGATAAGCAATCCTCCTCAGGGTTGGACGTGAGGGTGCCAATTATGAGGCCACCGGATGGATCCACATGTTTAAGAAATGCCATGACGCGCACAACTCCATGCCTGAAAAGAAAATATAAATTATTGTTGTAATTACTAGTCTGTACTCACTTAAAAAGCCTCAAGTTGTGTTGGATATGCTCAAAACTGACAAGTAAAAGTAAAGACAAAGTATTTCTAATACATACTCTTCATGAAAGGACCTTGGCTTCTTCCCGTCTCGGAAATGCTTATCAAGTAAATATTGGAGTATGGGTTGTTGCGATTGATAATGATAGTTGGTTTATATTTCAGCAGACGAATATCCACTCCTTTCAAAACTTCCATCCTATTTCACATTGACATTGCTGAGCTGTTCCAATTGCAGCGAAATTAGACTAAACTCCATCCTGCACAATTAAATAAATCTTGTTTAATTAACAGTTGATAATTAA
This sequence comes from Sinella curviseta, assembly GCA_004115045.4. Lineage (NCBI taxonomy): Eukaryota > Metazoa > Arthropoda > Collembola > Entomobryomorpha > Entomobryidae > Sinella > Sinella curviseta. Next base: position 65,911,096 of record CM023200.3, on the reverse strand, counting down.
GAGGTGAATGATTTTACGGATAAGGAAACTATTAAAGCACTCTGATTCCGAATGTGAGCTTGGTAATCCTTTGCATTTCCTTCTGAATGTTGAGATGTAATAAGAGATTTTTTCTACATCTCTAAAACAAACAAGAGTAAAGAAAAGGAGCCAAAACTGGACAGAGTCCAGGAATTCATGCTGTTATGCTTTAAAGAGTGACACAGAAAGGATGTACCCAATAACCTTATTTTTTGTGATGATGATAAGGGAAATGCAACAGGTATTCTGGTATTTCATAATGCAAGTAAAATGCATGAATGCAAACGAAAAGCACGCGTGCACACATGAACTCACGCTGACCACCTGTCGCTGTAAAAAGTAAAATCGGAGCAGAGCTAAGGACCAGAAGATATATGTTCCTTTTGCGCTTTCCTTCTGCTTTTGGACGAATTGATTTGGATCCACGGAAATGGGTTGCCATTCATAAAAATCCCAGTATTTTCGTAAAGAAGTGGTAAAGTCATTTGTAAAAATACTAGAATGTATCAGTTTGAGCTAATGCAATGGAGCCTGGTGTGCGTGTGGATGAAGACCAATGCACTTTGCTAAATCTGAAGTGGCATATTTGTCTTCCACAGTATATATATTAATATGTTTGACAGTAAAATGAAAATGAAATGAATGCGAGAACAAAGATCGTGCGCATAAGGTTTCATTCATGTCACTCAGCATAATCCCAAGTCGCGCACAAGTAGTCATTACTGACAAATGGTTTTAATTCTGATATCCTATAATTGGTTTCTGAATTTTGTAAAAGTGCTGCATAGACATTCAAAAAAACCATTTACTTTACAAAACAGTAATTTGGGAGAATGAAGATATTAATTTATCCAAGACCGCACATTTTCTAGAAAGCAAGAATACATTATTTTACAGGAAGGTAGGTACACATACCACACTTATTACTAGGCGTGGGTTTACTACCTCTTATCGCATACTATTGAGAGAGGAGCAATGAGAAATACTAAAGTTCACATGTAGCAAGCACAAACTCTGCGTACAAAAAATTGCTGGTTTTCCCAAGACTACAGTTTTCATTTGCGACGTCAGCATTCAGCTCGTCAATTATAAAAAATATCAACCAAACATGGGCGGGTTCACTGGAAGCTAATGCTCGCAAAAATATATAGAGTACGTAAGATTCTATATTTAATTTGTGTAATTGACAATTTATTCCAACTCAAAGCATGCGAAATGTATGCTTTGTCGTTTTTAATTTATACAGGTTACCCAAAATCCATGAACTATATTGGTCACTCCTAATAATTTACAAGGTATATCCTATAGCAGGAATCCAAAGACGAAGCGGCTTTTAAATATTTTGAAAGATGTTCAGAACGACCAAAATATTTGCTCCCTTGTCTTTCAAACTGACATCATGACTCTACCCAATAAGAAATTTTGATTATGTGTTTCCATTTAAACAAATCAAAACTCCTGTTCTGAACATCTCAAGGACTTATTATTATTGCTATTAAAACTGCAGAAACAGTCAACAGAGTGAGTTTTGGGCTAGTCATTAGCTCATAAAAAGTGATGACTGCGATAGTGAAAATATACTTGAAAATACTTTTTATACCACCATTTGTCCTGGGCTTGTCCCCATTTAAATATATTGCAGCACAAAATCAGGTTCAAAATTTCTCGGATTCTCCAACCAGAAAACTGCTGCTAATTGGACGGCAAATTTTAATTGTGGTGTCATTTTTCGTCAGTGTTCACGAAATTCTGGCCGCCATCTCAAATCGAAACATGGCACAGATTCTCTTCCAAACGTTTATCTTCATCTTCAATTTGGCGCAAATAAACTATTTTCTCGCCGTTAACCATAATATCAAAAATATGCCATGCCTACTGAATTGTTTGCTTGCCAACCCACGTGGAATACTAACTACCAACGGGAATGGTGTAGCTGAAAGGAGTGAAACGCGGCAGAATGAGCTCCTAGCTTTGGCAATGATGACCGCAATTTTAGTGGCGGTAGTGACTGTGATATATTTTGCAATTCCGGTGTTAACTTTGATAATTCCGCACATGTCTCGAGACAGTGTTTCTTGCCACATTTACCATATTACGATTCGTGCCTATTGCAAAAGTAGCTCCGCTTTTCTCCAGTTTAGCTATTGTTAGTGTTTTGGAGATGAATCTCATTTTAGAGAATTTCAGTCGCCCTCTCAGCGCAATACACGAGAACTCGTCATTGCTCCATAAATACCAACTTGGTTTAGCATACAGAAAAGCACAGCTTTTCCTAAGATTTTGTGAGAATTGTTTTACAATTTACGCCTGGCCAGTTCCTCAATTCTTTGGAAGTACGATGCTTATCGGTATAAGCTATTTTCTCATCAATTTACATAATCCTATGCACACGATATTAAGGGTGTGGATGATTACAAGTCTGTGTTCAATCGGATCTATATGTTTGATATTTTTCGACATTGGGAGCAGACCCGTAATTAGTTCAAAAAGCCATATTCGCAAGTGCGCAAATCGTTGGAGAAGCTGCCCATGGTCCAGGAGGTTTTTCCGGAGTTGTTATCCTATTTCGTTGAAAGTGGGTTCATTTCATACCATAAATCGCAACACCGGTCCTAATTTCCTCCGCTTTGTTTTGCAACGCGCGGTCTTGCTTGCGGTGCATGCAAAGACCGGATGAATGTGTGACCGTGAAGAACAAGCCGTTAGTAGATTCATTAAACATATATTTGTGACCTTTTTTCATATTTGAAAATGGACACAAGAACAAAAATAACGAAGCAGTTTTGGCTTAAATGTAAATACACTGTACTACCAAACCTCTACCCCCGTCTTTGTTTAGCACACAGGATCCATCAATTTACGATTAGTCAATTTGTGGCTCTGTTGTGTAAGAGGCCATTTATTTCTTGAATGTGCTATATTTTCAGCGTTTGCTTGTTTGAATAAATGCATATGATTACAATTCATCATTATCGTCTGAATAAATGGATGTGCTGTGAGGACACTTAATTTTGTATTATTCATTACATGCAATAATCTATCAAATCACTACTCATTCAGAATTTTATTTCTTTCCAAGACATTATTGTATTAATATCTTTTTATTTCAATAACTGCAGTGTTACACCAAAATTATATTTATTTTATCCAACACCATGGAACAATGTAGAAATTTGAACGGTAAGTTTATCCGTATTTACTTTGTGCAGGTTATATAGTTTTGCCTTTACAAATTATCAAATAGTAAGTAAGGTAGTGAACTCCGATTATAATAATATGTTATGACTAAATTACGCTTTAGAATTTCTCATTCGTAAATTTTTCGCTCAGTAACAAACCACCGATGAACAATTTTCGGTTCATCTGATGAATTAACTTTTCAAAATGTTGTTGATCACCAAATGTTTGCAGTTTCATTTGTTCGATATATAGTGGTAACATTAGCGCATTAACTCATTAACTATTCGAGTTTCAAATAAACACATGCCAAAATCCAAAGTATCTTATAACGACGTCCTACGTCCTTATGGTTGTACGATATGATTTACATATTTAGAATATAAAATATGAATGTGAAAACAGTTAACTTGAAACACAAAAAGCATGCGTTGGAATTACCGAGCCAGCCAATCACAAAATTAACTGACAACTAATATCCATATTTATTCCTGTGCGGTATACTGGTAATTATTTTGAGACTGATATTCATTCATTTATCATTCACCCGGATCTCGTAATGTAATAGAATGTAGTAATGATTTTTTACAATGACATTATTTGTTTGTGCATTTTTGTATTTTGTAAGTAATTTTATATAACTCTAAACATTTTATTATTCAAATGTAATAGTTTATCATTTCAGTTACGATAGAATAATCTTAAAATGTACTAGTAATAAGAGGTGCCAATAAGTTCAAAATACTTTTTGAGGGGGTAGTTCATAACTAAATTACTTCGACAGAAAAAGCCAGAAATTTTGATAACCCAATGTAGATTTAACATAAGTTTACAAATTACTGTAAAAGTCCGTAAAATTGTTCGTTCCGTGTTCCAATAGACCAGTTAATGTTTGCATCCGTGATGTGTCAACGCCGTCCAGGATGAGATCCTTTTTCCCCTGGATGAGTTCGTCCCGCTTTACTCTGCAATTGTAAGCAAGAATAAGAGAACCTTCAGCTTTCATTTAAAAATTTCTACAAAAGATGACGTGAAATTATAATGGTTTCTCTTACCAATGAAGTAAATGAAAGCAGGATCCCCATGGCCACGGCAACAAAAGCAAAGATATTCATGTTGGAATGGTGTTTCCCGTCGGGTTTAAGGTTGTGTTACAAATGGTGAGTTTTAAGCAAGTGGAGCTAATTTGACTGTCTGGTTCTGTGCTGGTGGTACGTGGTATATGTGCGTAATTGACGAGACATCAAGGCAAGGAATTTCTGTCAATTATTTTTAATTGACAGACGTAGCATTTTTATTATGGCTTTGTTGTTGGCTGGCTACATAGTTCGGTGCAACAGTGTGCGGTCTTCTTTTTCTCGTCCGCCAAGAACAACACAAGTGAACCGGCGAATCCATGGTACTACAATTTTATTGATAATAAAATAATAATAATGAGTAATTATTGTCAGTAAATAAATGAAAGAGCGCACTAAATAAGATGATCAGGATGATGGTATCGTTTTAGTATATGTAATAACTAGTTACCTTCAAATGGAATTCCTGATTCATTTGAAAGATACCACTACCAATTGCCAGCGGCTCCTTCTTCACTTCATCCATCAGCATATGTGCGTCATATTCGTCTCTGTCAATGGTTATAATTCCACCATGACAAGCCCAGTTCCTGAGCCACTTACGTATTATGCCATTCTAGTAGGAAACGGAACAACATCAGCCACTATGAAAATATTAATTACTTTATTCATGTCATGACTCATGAGTGCTGAAATGCAGCGATACCTGCGCGGATATGCCTCCAGCTAGAAAATAGGTCACTTCCACTTTTAGTAAGTTGAAGGCGCAGTTTACGTACACAAAAGCTCCAATATCGGTTCTCTCCACGTCAATGCACATGGATGCAAAGAACCCAGCCAGGAGAAGATTGTCCACATGAAGGAGTATGAGTAGAGTATCAAAAACCATATTGAATTTACCAATCACAATTTTGACCTTGCGATATTTTTTCCATTGTGCTTCGCGTCTTCCTTGTAGGGCTCTACAGGCCGCAACATTTCCTTTTGGGGCATTTTCCATAGTCTCCACAAAACCTTTCATTAGAGCAAGCACAATGATGAATATAACAAAAACTCCAACCAGCACCACGTCCCTAAGAGTTCCTATATGAAAGTTGGAACAAATGCCCAACAGTGTCGAGGTGATGGCGAATCCCACTCGGTAGGTATCACGTGTACCATAAGCCATTATCAGTTCCTTGTTTCTTTCGGCCAGGTTGCGATAGCTCCATAAGTATAAGTTTTGGCTGAATTCAAAGGATTTTTCCGTGCCCATTACTTCAAAGGACCATTCCTGAAATCCCCTATCAAAGGAAGCCTCGAGGAGTGCCATTATCAGAGTGCCGACACACATACCAAAAATGACAACTTTCCAAAAGTTGCAATGGCAGTCAGCTTGGGGGTCATTTTCTTGATCATATTCCGAGATGCTGGTTAACATCTCGTCGGTCTCTTCATTCAGCAACGTAAAGCGGTAGGCGGCATATGCTTTGGTCGTGAAACAAAATACATTGTACGAGAATTCCATAAATTCGCTCATTCCTTCTCCGGACAGAAAGTACAGGGAGTAGACCTTTCCTTGATTGATGGAGTCCCAGATGGAAAGCATTGTCATGATACAGAATTCCAGCTACGAAATCAAGTAGTGTAGCATATTAAACGATTTAAACTCCTATTAAGATGCATGCATATGAATGTTTTCGGCCCGTTGTCATTTGTTCATCTATTAACAGCAACTACTTACTTCCGTAAGGACCTAACTATAACTTCGTGTATACCATCCGTTTGTCGATGTATGGCATATCATTAGTTATTCAGTGTGAAGTTGCTATAATTTACTGCAATCTCTACAAATTAATTCGCTTTCAGTTACCGTAGCAGTATACTCTACTGAAATAGACTCCTTGTTCTTGTCAAGGCTTTTATTTAAAAACCTAGACATACATGAATAAATGATTCTTCTATATTAGGGGCTTTAATCCATATTATCAGCCTGTTCTGTGAAGATACCTACATATTTTGATAATGCAATTTAGTAGAAGAATGTCGAAATGATTCCAGTGGATTCTCTTAAATTGATTATAATCGAGAAAGTCACTCGACACAAAAATGACTTTTGCATATGTATGAAAGATTGAATTTCATTTACTCACCAGAATTAAAATGTTAACGAGCAGTGTTAACCAGTCCACTTTACCCCGCCGATCACGTGGAACTCTCCGGCTTGTTCCGGTGAAGTACATGACGTCAAAGAATGCATGAAGATACTGTGGCCGGTTTACAATCTCAGCTCTCACAGCAGCTGGTGCAGCGTTGCCCATTGGCACCATTCCCATTTCTCCGCCGACTTGATTGGCTCCAACATTTCTTCTGTTGTTGTTTCTGTTCAGAGCTGTCCCACTTCCGGTTGCCGCTAATGAAGGACCAGCGAATCCTCCATTTCCATCTGCATTATGCTTAATTCGTCGTCGTAGTCCTTGTACTTCCTGAGCAACGTCCATTTGTTGTGGACCGCCAGAAGGGTCACGACGCGCAGAAATTGCCATAGCGCCAGTAGATTTTGCCTTTTCAATTGCACATCCATTTTTGGTTACAAGGGTAAAGTCGTCAGGATTACTACGGGGACCAATGATAGGTTCACTTTGTGATGATCCAGGTACGTCAAACTTCACACGCTCCTTTGGTTGAACCATGATTACGTTTCTTCGCATCTCCTGTCTTGAAGTCGACGCGGATGAACTTTCCGTTGGAGCTTCTCCGGCAACGGAGACACACGATGACTCTCGTCCTTCAACATCAACGCTCCGAAGTGACCTGGCACCAACTTTCCGTCTAACCCAATTCTATGGACGCGAGAAATTGGATTTTTTAAATGAAAACATGGTTTCAAAACTTGTAACTGCTGCTAATAAAACGATGGTTTTAATTAATTATTTTTATCTACGTCACGAAGCTACGAGTGTGTTCAATAGTTTCCCCTTGTACCACTATTTTATTCAAATAGGCACGATGATGTGTAATTATAATTTATGAACTACGGAAAGAGATTAAATATGTGAAGGAGCTGATAAGAACGGGACGGGACATAATAACTGCTAATGTAATTTTAAAATGACACTTATACACAGAACAACATGAGGAATGCTAACTGGAGGGAGCGTTTTTGTAATTTTAAAAGTCAATGTCTTCGCCACTAAGCACTTGATTTATTTGTGCACTTAATAAATGGGAAAGAGATAGCTACTTGATTTTATTATTTTATTCTGATAAATTAATTTGAAATACTTGAGCAGGCACAAATAATTTATCTCACAACTTAGGGTTCACTTTAGTCTGTTTTTGGGATGGTCTGGACGTTTTTTTGAATTACATATTATATAGGTATGTATTGCAAATATGACAAGAATGCCGGAGCATGTGAATTTGAGTATGAGAGAAAGGCTAGTGGAAAGGTGACGGAGTTCACTTACATTTGGTTTTGCTGTGTTGTGCATGGTAACTCGATTTGGTATGTACGTGTACTTATTGTACTTCCTAGAAGGATGATACAAAAGAATATTCATAAAAACTCAAATTTTCCTTCACGCCAGGAATTAATTATTCAATGCGCTTACTCATCTTTGTCCCACCCAACAACTAGTATTCTTCTGGATATATCTTTGTAAATGTGTTTGAGCTCACGCATCCACCGGTCTTCCACGAGATACTGACATGACGTTGGCGACACCACAGGTGGTCCAGCAGGAACAATACACCGGTAAACCAAACCAATATTGAGTGAGAGAGAACAGCAGAAAGACTGTTGCTGTTATAGCATCTCAGCCACGTTTACGAGCGTTGTACAATTTTATTTTTTTAAATAATTGTTAACGTCTTTCTATAAAGAATATACAGTTTACATACCTAACTAACTATTTCGAAAAATAATCAAGGCATCATTGATCAAACAATTCTAACTTAACGGCAGTAATGAAGAAATCAATATTTAGAACTAAAGTTCATTTTTGAACCCAATAATAATAAAATTTCATAGCTTCTTATTTCACTCACACTCAGTTGATATGCGTAGAATACATCCTTCGTGGCCAACTAATAAAGTGCAATATAAAGGCTTTCTTTGAGAGAACAAAGAGATATTCCAACTTCTCCACGCTCAGTTTGATATCATACGTAAAAGTAGAAATACATACTTATGTACAAATGTAAATTTTTGCTACAATCCAAAAGAATAGAAACCTGAGGTCGTCTCATATTAAACCGTATTTTTATATTTATACAGTGGCATCTATCTATACAAACTTTCACTTCGTGTCTTTGACAGTTATAATGCATAAGTCTTTTTTGAAAATTAATACGATCCGGGGAGGGTTAGATGGTTAGAAATAGAATAATAAATATATTATGACAAAATAAGAACATGATATTACAACATTCTACGCAATTTCAACAAGACGCATAATATTGTTTATTTAGTACATTATCGCGGCACAAAATATAAGCGGAAGCGTGCATGTCACTAAGAAATTCAGATTGTTCATGCGAGAATCACCCGTGCGTAAACATTCACTACAACAACATATAGGTATAGTATCAATTCCATACACATGACTAAAAGTGAAATAACGAGGTGGGTGTAAACCCTAATAAGCAACTACCGAAAGCTGGATTTTTTATTTAAATTACGTAATTATTTGTTTTAAATTACGTAATTATTTGTTTTAAATTACGTAATTATTTGTTTTAAATTACGTAATTATTTGTTTTAAACTACGTAATTATTTGTTTTAAATTACTTATGTGAGAAAGGAGCATTCGTAATCATAACATGTGGGTAAAATGATTTCCCTTCTTCCTACGTTAAGGACTTGGCTTGCGATGGAGTTCCACGCTATATAATATTATAGGTGACGCAGAAGCCATTGACTACGGCGCCACGCCGCAACAATACTACCGCAAGTGGGTAAATAGAAATTGCTGTTTAAAATGTTTAATTGTAATTAAATTTAAATTCGGCTTCACGGAGTCGATTGTCCAGTTAATTGTGAATCCATTGACACCAAATTCTACAAATTTCCCCCACTTTTTGTAGGATTTAAGACGTACTGATTGAATGCAAAAATGGCGAACAAATGTACGTCTTAAATCCTACAAGAAGTGGGGGAAACTTGTAGAATTTGATGTCAATGGATTCACAATTAACTGGACAATCGACTCCGTGAAGCCGAATTTAAATTTAATTACAATTAAACATTTTAAACAGCAATTTCTATTTACCCACTTGCGGTAGTATTGTTGCGGCGTGGCGCCGTAGTCAATGGCTTCTGCGTCACCTATAATATTATATAGCGTGGAACTCCATCGCAAGCCAAGTACTTAAGGACAAAAAGTCGGAAAATGTTCGTCGATGTCGTCGTTAGACATGCCATTTTAAAATTGAGAACAATGAGATAATAGTCAGTGCTACAAATGAGGTATGAATGACACAAAATGAGCGGCGATATTCTAATTTGCATTTTGCATTCATAGAAAATTACCTTATCACAAAATAATGAGAAGCTCGCGTTTTATAGATACCTACAACCTAGGTTCATGGTTTTCTGTTTTCAGCATCCAGCTTGTATTTAATTAGCTCAACCTACCCGACATAACAGTTTACACAGTTAAAACAGATATGCACAGAGTGTGTAAATCAGTCACTCAGGCTTGCTTGCCTGAACATAATTCCAGTCAGATAAGCAAAAGATGCTTGCAGAGATGGAGGAGCACAATTTAGAATATCAGTCAGTGGGTTAAAAATCTGCAAATGGGAATGATTACGTTAATTGTTTGTAGATATATTTTTACAATCACAATTTTGCAATTCACAGCATCAATCGCAACGTAATTTTTATTAAAGCACAATGTTACATGTGTAATAAAAATACTATGACTTCTCATATCCTATTTGCGGCGACATATTCTAAAGTTCACCTAAGCGGTTGAGCAGGATCATATCGTAATTATTTGGCATACCTATTTATACCTAGTAATCAGTGATGTAATACTCATTCAATTATACTTCCTTTCTGCTAAATTATTAAACAAAATAATGTCATTTCCCACTGCTTAGTACTTAGGTATATTTTTAGAGTATGAAACAATCAATAATGAAGTGGGGCGGATGATGAGATTGCAAAAAAGTGCAAATAAGCGTATCATATAAATCTCGAATTTACTTTACACACACATACAGTTAATAATTTAGGCAGAAAAATGTCTTATCAATATTAAACACCAAGTAGTTTTCTTGATATTACAAGTTGCCCCACTTCATTATCCCTTATTTCTACATTGATTGCTTGTTTCTTATTAAGATGATTTCTACTAATCGCCGTGTTGAACAAGTGTCCATGGTTCATGTTCAAGATTTTCCATTCGTTTGTATATCTCCACGTTGCTCTGGGTTGACACCTGAACCTGTTCATACAGCGATTCAACTTCATTCACCATTTCGTCAACCATTTCCTTCAATTGATTCCTGTCCGTCACCGCTTCCGCAGCAGTTATGAGGAAATGAAAATTTCCGTTGTATCCCAAGGTACAGCAGAGGGCACCTAGTATTGAAATCGTTTAACTCAATTAGTTCAATAGAATATTGAGCATACTGCTGTGGGAAAGATGGAAAATTGATGAGTGAATGAATCGGCAAAGGAAAGTTGTCGCACCTGAAACACCGCTGTTGGTTCCTGAAGCAGCAGCTGCCTTTATAATCCTATATTTCCCATTCACGGATAGCATGGTGCCTTCGGGAACCGAAAAATTTGAAATGGCTGCGCTGAATTCTCTGTTGTAAAATCCAAACCTTGCAATTGGCGTCACATGAAAGGATAACAGCTTGACCAGAGCAGGAAATACTACTTGCGTGAAAAGTGACTGATTCACCCTTTTGATTATTTTGTCACATGCTAAAAGCCTGTCAACAGAGCTCATTGTCGCATTCAACGGTAACTTGTATGCTGTTCCAGTACTGCAAATAATAATTGTATCAGCATTTAAAAAAATAAAAAGCTATTGCATTTGATTTTGATTACATTATTCATAACTTGATGACTTACAGATTATTTAGCCATCTTTCAACACGTCGAGTGTGTAAAGGTACTACCACAGCCAACAAAAAATTTGCGACTTCCTGTTTGGAAAATCCGAGCCCTAGACGTTTTGAGATTGCTGCGCCCACACAAGACATGACCAACGCACTAAAGCTTACTCCAAAGTGGTTCTTAATCTTCTTCATTCGTTCCAGGGGAAAATTGTGTGAGCGCTCATATAATTGTCGACCAACTTTCCGGTCATCGAGAAGGTGAAGCTCCGTTTTGTTATTGGCTCGCCATAAAGCGAAAGATGCGACGCAACCCATGTCACGACACAAACTAGCCCACTGTTTTATCAAGGCTACAATACTTGCAATCTGTCCAAGAGGAGACCTACATAAATTTGCTTTGGTGTCCTTGCGGCTCTTTACCGATTTTGCTACCTTATCTATTGGGTTTTCTCGAGTATCATACAAACGGGATCCGAACAACTCTTCCAGTGCTAACATAAAGGACGTTCCATCTCCAAGACAATGGTGAATGCGAGTCACGATCACTGTCATTTCCTCTTTTCCACAGTGATGGCAACAGGAAGTGGTTGCTGGGGCAATATGGGATACATCATGACTTAGTGAATGCCGTTGGGAGCAATTGCAGCTGTACACCAAGTGTATTTCCCAAGGACTTTTCTTTGGTGTAAATGGCTTGTTTAGTAGATCCTCTAAAAAGTTTGTACAGTATTTATCCAAATTGTCGGAGGACTGTGGTATGTGTACTGTCAAATGCTGCTCCAGTTTAAAATCAGACTCCTCTTTCCAAAAAAGGTAGCCCATCCAGCTTACCACGTATTCCTTTAATTCGGGATATTTCAGTCTTTGTTCACTTTTCTTGGCATCCAACCATCTTGTTCTAACCATATTCACATACTCCTCCAGTGGGATTATTCCACTTACAAACGTCTGTTGTACAATTGCAGTACGAGATGGACGCGGGGGGCGAACAGTGCAAATGTACTCGTCGGCATATGCGGTCCCGAAACTGGACGTGACAATTCTTTTGATTCCAACTGGACACAGAAACGATTTCAGCAATATTTTGGTGACAAACCAACGGTAAATTATAGCCGGAATTGTGATGAATACATAAACGAGTAATACAGGGGATATTATGAATGCTCCGAAAAAGAAAAACAGGAGGGTTTCTAAACGACTTTTTAGAGAATTTCCATCCAAGTTCTTGGATGGCCCCATCATGCTAAAAGTTAAAAGTAGCCAAATTTTGGTAAATAAATTAAGCACCCTTTACTCCTCTTGTATCTCATGACTATTCAATATTTGATATTCTCAGTCTGGGTTTTTACTTTTCATTGACGTTTGAATCTTTATCTTTTACACAACAACGTCTACAACAAAATGAGTAGTAAAGAAAATTACTTCATTTAACACGAATGTTAAATAAATTGTTAAACTGATAGCATCATAAATTACCGGAACAACCGTGAAATATAAAGGTTAACGCTTGTCTATTATTATTCTCTGTTTAAATTTATCTATTTAAATTAAAATAGTGTTGAGTCAGCAGTGCTGACTCAACCGATCAAATATCAAACCGATTGATGCATTGAATATTTATTCAGAGTACTGCATTTCCTGCATGTCTATTTCCTACTAATTTTAAAATTAATGCTCTAATAGGTAGGCAGGCAACACGGGACTGCGTGCAACACGAAGGTAAGACAAATGATCATGATAAATGTTGACTGGAATTGGTCTGCACGGAGACTAGCGAATTGTTTCGTTTTCAATATTGCAACCACTTTTAAAAAACGCAACGGGACGGATTTCTATTAACATTTCAAAGAGGTTATTAGAATTACGACTATGTGGCATGCTTTGATGAAGTGTGCAAATAAATTATCTGATTATCAATAGATGCTGTTGAAAGAAAATTCAAATTGCTCGTAACCCATTTGATACAGGAAAATATAAAAATACAAAAGGGATAAACAGATAAATGTATACCAATGTTTTAAGGTTTTTCAATAATGATCCTCAACAGGCTGGTACATGATTGTCAAGAAACGTTTAATTTGTAAATAGCTTTTTTTACTGGCGTCTTTTTAAAACTAAACTAACTTTTTCCTCCGGAGCTAGCACAATAGCGAATTTAAGGCGTTTTAAGTTTTCTTGAGTGTTGTTGGGATAAACCTCAAAATGGCGAAGAATGAATGCTGCCAGTATTTTCATTTCAAACATTGCCATTTTCCACCCTAGAAAACGTCATAATATCATATCATATTTTTAATCTGGACAACCAATATTTTCGATTTATCAAAAAAATAGTATATCAATTACTGAAAATCAATTTAATGAATTACCAATGCAATTCCTGACGCCCCCAGAAAATGCAATATAAGCATAATTACTCCTACTTTTGCAATTTTCGGCAAGAAACCTGTCAGGGTCGAACTTTTCAGGGTTGGGGTAGATATCGGGGTGTCTGTGGAGTGTCCATGGCGACACAACTACATTAACGCCGGCCCCCAGTTCCGTGTTCTCATCTGATTAATAAAAAATCATGTGTCACTTGTCATATTCTCATATCGATAAAATCAGTAAAAGGAAAGATCTAAGAACTTACCAAATTTTAATGGAGAAGTGAGTTCCCTTAACAACAGTGGAATGGTTGGATACAAGCGCATGCTCTCCTTGATGCATCTTTCCAAATACTTTAACTCATTTAAATTTTCCATTGTCAAGTCAATTTCCGAATTTTCATCACGCTTTGATAAACTGTCAAACAGTGCATCAACCTCCTCCCGACATGCCTTCTATTGGTTTAATAGTATGTACAATTTACACCTCACAATCAGTAAGATTTAAGTGCAAAGTATTATTTACAATTAGTACAAGATTTTACCTGATGCTTCTGATTAATGGCAAGATTTATCATGAGATAATTAAATGAAACGCTTAAGGTGTCGTGCCCCTTGATAGAAACGCAAATTAAATCGGATAAGTGACGTATTATATAAATACCTTCACACATTAGTAATTTTCATTGTGTAAATTATGGTACAGCAATAAGAAAGGATGTCATCTCGACTAATATTTCCGTGTCCGTCATCCCTGCATCCATCATCACATCCATGAAACTTTTGAATGGTTTTGCATTGTTGTTGCCCAACAATAACATTTGCTCTTTTTGCTTTTCCAGTAACTACGAAAGGAAGTTTTTTACTTATGTGTACTGCAAGGCATTGCAAGTTATTTAACTTAACAATTTTTAAAAAGTATGTTTGCACATTTAGTACCATTTTCATACGCGCCTTCAATACGCTAATGCAACTGTCCAGTTCCTTTTTCAGTGGATGAATGTTCCAAATGGGATCCCATAGAAGCCATGGATGATACAGTCGGTGGGTAGCAATTTCCTGACACCTGACACGTGAAAAGAATTTTACAATGTAATGTTAGGGGGAAAGAAAATGAAGATTTTTTTGCTCGAAAGCAGAACGTTTACTATAAACTGACCTATGGAACGTTTCAAAACATGTGGAGCATTCATCATCGCTCACCATGTCCGTGCCGGTCACAATATCTTTCATAATCAATTAAAAAATTAGTTTAATTTAAGTAAAGTGTCTTTATGATCAAATTAATGATTTTCAATGAAAATTTTTTCATACGTGATATAATCCCAAAAGTTGACACGGGGATTATGTCAAGAAATGTGAATTTTTGCATAGCCTCCTCTGATGCAGACAGTTGTACCTTTAGATTAATTACAATTTTCTGGGTATGTTGATTGATAACATGAAGGTAGCTCTTGAGTGATTCGTAATTGAATGCTTTGGACAATATACTCCGATGATTTTTCCAAATATCCGCTGAAAAAAAACATTTTTGCAAACCGATTGTAATTTGGCGTAATTTGAAAAGAGTAATAAAAACATGCTATCATATATTTTGGTTTCATTTACGTTTTGAGGAGACCAGCCCATCTGCCAGCTCGTCTGAAAATGCCACTCGGTAAAATACGTCGGGTTTCTGGACATGGCCGGGGTCACTAGATATCAGCACTGTCTACAAAGCAATTAATAATGTTAGCTCGTTAATCCATCATTGAGTTTCAAATGAAATGTTATACCTGTATCATTGTTGGATCATTTAACAGCACAAAGTCCTTGCCCAAAATTCTGGTCCGTGCAGATCCGTACTGGACAGCCCACTTTGTAAGCAAAGTTGGTAAATCTAAAAATTATGCAATTAACAAAAAGGTTCAAATATTAACTTGGTCCAGAAAAATGCTCTGCTAGATGAATTTTTACCTTTCTGATTCCACAATAAATGAAGCGCGCATCCAAACACCGGAACTGAAGGTAGCTCATTGAAACATTTTGGAACTTTGGGAGCAAGTGACGCCGTCAGTTTGCCACGTTTTAGTTGGTACATTACATTGATTGCTGCACCAATTATGACCAGACTGATTAAATGGAGGAATAGAGATGAGTTCCATTTTTGTAAAGGTTCCTGTTTAAGTATATTTTGATAAAAGGCCAACCATGTGTCGTTAATAGCAATAATAGTCGTATCAACAACTGTCGCCATTTTCAGACAGCAATTAGATTTGCTTATTTTAAAAAAATTATGACAAATGCATGGGTAAACTTGAGACTTTTACGGAATTTCGTCATCAGACTGGATACACCAATGAAAGTGTTATTGGAACTGATTGGAGTGGATGCATTCAACGTAGCTGTTATCTTTTGAATCAGCTTTTCAACTAGCATAAATAGAAATAGTTATTCCTTGCATTGTTGCATGCGCATCAAAATTGTTGTTCAACAATTCAAATTGTAATGTTTCTCACAACTGTGTATAAAGTTTCATTTTTCGAAATGGCATAATGTCTGATCTTATCAGATGATACTGGATGAAAGACATCTCAAGCAACAAACACGGATTTGCAGGGCTTGCATGCGAAACAAAGTTTCATGCAGATAAGCTGCTATAATGATTTTTATGGAAAAATCTAGCCTTTTACTCCTCGAGGGCTTACAATTTAAATGTTTGCAAATTGTTTTTGCCAATATTCAACAATGGGTCTCCCATCATTAGAGCAGTCTCTATATCAATTGTTTAATTTTTTTATTTATTTCAGGCAGTAAAGCGATTCGCATAAATATTTCCATGATGTAGATTACCTATAAGTTCAGTCATAATCATTACTATACTCTACTGGTAGGGTTAGTGCTTTTAATATAAAGTACATACTTTATAGATTTTCATTATTGAATAAAAATTTATTTTCCCATTTTGGTTAAAGACTTTGTTTTGTTTCACTATAATTCGCTACGTCGTTACTTATTATTCCAAAGAAATCATGAAAGGCGTCGGGTTTCCATCGTGATACGAATGACTTAAGTGGTGCACGTCAGGCAAACCCCAAATAACTCTTCTTAACTTTTAAAATCTCAAATTCCTTGCGAAAAAATGTATCTGATCTATCTATATGTAGGTTATATAGCAAAAAAATTAACTTAAAAGTTGAAGGTGTGCCTATAACAGTTGTCTCTCACTGACTGTCTGGAACAGTACATGATTTCTATCTGGAGAATTATTATAAATTATTACTAGATATAAAGAATTATATGTCATGTGCCAATTTCTTAAAAAAAAACGTTTCGTGAGCCGCGCTGGGCAAAAATCTATATTGTGACCGTCAACAAAGAGTAAGAGCTATGCCGAGTTAATAATTTTCAAACTGTCCAGAGTTCAAACAGGTCGTTTATGATGAAGAGGCGATTAAGCATCAATCAAGCAACACTAACAATTTGAGCAACATAACCACAAAGAAAATGTAGACATTCTACTCCACCTGAGCAAGTATGCAAGTCGCATATTATACCATAGGATTATCATTTTCTGGTTAATTTCTGTTCTCATTGGAACATGTCTTGCCATAATATTTCACAATAATTTTCAGCGGAAAAGATCTGAGGTTATTAAAGCAATTTTATCACGATTGCACGATACCATTGCGAAACTAGAATATGCAATATGGCCAAAACGGATATAGCAGAGGTACCAATTGGGTTGCTTGAATTGAATGCACCTATGTTCGTTAAACTTGATTAATACATATACATATACGTGGACGGGAAAAACATGGAGTTCAGAAAATACTCAAGTATAAATACATTATATTGCATTTTCCTTACAAATAGCTTGGCTCATGCGTAAATCGGAATTAAGGGCAATTATTCTACCAACATGATTGACCAGAAAATACTTTTGTCTTGCAATAACATTTTCAATGTTGCGTTAAATTATAATCCTTGCACTTCTCATCGTTCCACTGATGTGAAGGATACTGCATGTAAACATGTTAATGTCTATTCCAAATCGTAGAAATTACGATATCGTAATTTTCGGGGCAACAAGCTTCACCGGAAAGCGGTTGCTTCACGAACTCACAAATACCTTGGATGCTTCCCGAGAAGATGAAAATGAGGACATCAACTTTAATTGGGCCATTGCTGGTCGCTCTTTTCAAAAAATGGAACAGCTTCTCTTGCAAGTTGGACGAGAGACTAGGAGGGAGCTGCTGGGTAGAGTGGACATGATACAAGCAGATGTTTCCAATGCATCTTCCATTCTGACAATGGTCCAACAATGCAAAGTGGTTTTAAATTGCGTGGGACCTTATCAACTGTATGGAGAGTGTGTTGTAAAAGCTTGTGCGGAATATGGAACGCATCATTTGGATCTCGCAGCGGAACCACTCTTTCTCGGACAAATGGAGTTAAAATACTCAAGAATGGCGGAGAGGTCAGGGGCATACATTATCGGAGCCTGTGGTCTTTTTTCAATTCCATCCGACTGCGGTGCCTTGTACCTTCAGCACAACTTTGAAGGAACAGTGAACTCTGTCGAGTCATTTGTGGACGCCGGCACAAGGCCGACCTTTCATTCGGGAACATGGAAGTCTGCAGTGTTGGGAGCTCACTATATTTTGAATTATATCGTAATGAAAGGAGAGTTGAATAGAAATTATTTTCCGCCAAACTCAACACACAATTTGTCGCTCTGGTAATAAAACATTATTTTTCAAAGCCTTTAAATATCTTTGTTGAAGACTTTTAATCATTGGATCAATAAATTAAATTACAGGCCAATACAGTATCGGAAGGAGGTAAAGAGTTGGTGCTTGGCCGCTCCCTTTCCCGATGCGGAAGTTATGGAGAGAACGCAGAGATACTTGACCCAGCATGAAAATAATATGGAAAGCAGGCCGTTTGAAACGCAATTTTATGTTCAATTTCCGGGTCTTATTTCTCTTGCAATTTTTCTCGTTTTTACGGTGTTCTATTTAATAATTGCTCAAGTTAAATGGGGGGCGCGGTTGTTGGAAAAGGTGCGCTAACTGTTACGATAATGTTGACATTTAGAAGGCTAATTTCGAAAAATGTGTTTTATTTTATTTTCGAATTGCAGTACCCCAAGCTGTTTACATGTGGCATGTTTTCAGACAAAGGACCGTCTACTGCGGGCATGAATTCCGCTACATTTACACTTGTCGCAAAAGGATGGTCGGGAGAATTGTCCGTGCAAAATGACAAAAGTTTGCAGCCAAACAAAACGAGCATTTTACGGGTGAAGGAAATAAATCCTGGTTACGGTGGAGCTGTAAAAATGTTTCTACAAGCCGCGTTGACAATACTACGGGAAAAGGAGAATATGCCTAAACAGTAAGTGGAAATGATTAAAAAATGTCCAAAATAGTTACATAAAAAATATATTGCAATTTTTAAAATAAAGTTTGTGTTTTAAAATTTTGTGATGGCCAATAATAGCGGAGGTGTATATTCTCCTGGAATTGCTTTTGAGAAAACCAATCTCATCGAGAGACTCAATAGAAGTGGGATCCAATTTATTATTGAAAATTGACTTGTAGTGTTTGCATAAAAGTTGTAGTCAATGTCAAATTATTGGAATTATCTAAAACGAAGGCACGTGTAGCTTTGTAAGAGGTGACCAGTTATAAAAGTAAATATAAACGTAATATTTATTACATATTGAATAGCAATTCAAGTAATGGGAATTTGTAGTTATATAATATTGCAGCATTACAATTTCAATTTAGTTTTAATAACTTATTCATTCGAGCCATCATGATCACCACAACTCGGAATGCATAAAGCCATGCACAACGCCAGTGTCGTTTTCAGTTCACGGGAACAAGATGGGCACCCCACTCATGTGGTACGCTTTTGGCAAAACCTTTGAAATTTACGACAACCTTATATCCTTCCCGTTCCAATGGAACCCTTCCTTGAAGCAAATGTGTTTCAATCAAGACAAAGCTGTCAAGACATGGCTTGCCACGGGAACGATGATTCTCGGATTCACGTGCAGTGTTCTCAATATATGGCATCTTTCCAGTTTCAGTTCTACCTGGACCACGCTCAATTACATTCAAGTTTTGGTCTCGGCTATTGAAAGTTTAATTTATGTAATTATAATAGCCTTTGCAGTGTACTTTACTTCGCACGGTGCTGAAATGGCTGCTCTATTTACGGATAGCCACAGGGCAATGATTGGAGGTAGGGAAGGACATTATTTTTTTTAAATATTCTCTTAATTGATATAAAGATTTAACATTTGTCTATAATTTCAATTTTTTTAGCTGTTCAAGATCTCAAGGTATGCTATCTTTTAATCCCACCTCCAATTTACCGTGACTTTTTGGGAGTCAGCTTTGCGTTTGGAATTGCCTTTATCCCAACCCTAGCCGCGTGTGTTCTTTTACCTGTCCCTTGTGTGATTTTAAACATTGACCCATTTTACCCACTTTTTCGGAGCATGCCGACATCATCTTTCTTCATCTTCAGTCTAATTACCAATTTTATTCGATGGTTCGTGACAACTTATGAGTTTGCCATTTTGGTTCGCTGGTTCACGTTTGGCATAATGCAACTTTTTCTGGTACTTACAATTGGAAACTCTGGATTCAAGATGCTTTTGGAGATTACCAAAAATCCTCAAAATCATCGTCATCTTCCCCAAAAGCCGGAACAAGTTTTGGTTGTCCAGGATGCCCTCCAATTAACCATTTGGCAAGAGTTTATAATCGACTTGATTATCATTCAACGAAGAATACTTCTTCATACTCTGTTTTGGTCATACAATATGGGAGCTATAATTTTCATCTTGATAACAATTGGCGTGACACTATGGGCCACTTTAAATTATGCCTTGATAACAATGACTGTATTCATACCGTCCGAACTCACCGTCATTGCGGCTGGTCTGTCTATAATTCTGTGCTTTCTTTACTTTACAATGGCAACTTATGTCACTTCCATTGAAAAATGGTCGCTTTCGTTGAATGACGAATTCAAATACGCCCTCTTGTCACACAAATTGGGAAGGCGATATGTGAATACATTAATCACAGCCAAGATAATTACTCCATATTTTAGCTTTCGGAAGGCAGGTCTCCTTTTACTTTTCCGAATTCCGTTTGACGTGACAGTAAACCTTGTGCTCACGTTTCCATTAAATTTTTAATATGTTATAAATACAAACTTAACTTTATTTTCAAATAAAATATTTAACAATATAAAGTCAAAGTCAACCCTTTACAAATAGCGTACTCTGGGAAACTCTTTCTTGGCTTTGGTCAGTTGCTGTTCGAATCTCAGGTCCCAGGGAAAGGCTTCCATCGCCAGTCCTTTCAGATCAGATCCCACAGCCCCGCTGAACAAATGCACAAACTCCCCCAAGTCCATTACCCTCTCGTAAGACCACTCCATCACATTCATTCTTGGGAAATGTCTCGCCAGAACGTCAAAATAGTTGTCCAGGATTCTTGCCCCACCAAACTTGGTATAAAGTGGATACCACCAGTTTTTGAACCAATACGTATCACTTCCCACTGGAAAGGGATGAGACTTGTGCCAAAACTTTTCCAGCACCCTCTGCGCCTCGTATTCCATTTGCAGGCCACGGTACACGTCATACGTGAATATTTCGGTGAAAGGCTCCGCCTCAAATCCCCAAACGTCATCGCTTCCGGCCGGATTGTAGTAGACGCGTTTCACAGTGTACGCAACGAGAACTGAAACTGCCCGAACTATCTCGTCCATCCTGTCACTCGTTTTCTTTCCTCCGGTCCAAGCAGACGGCTTGGGTTGAGTGATGTGGATTACGTTACGACAGGAGCTTTCCTTGAAATAGTGATTTCTCGCGTACGGAGCGACGCTCTCTTGGATTCCTCCGTGGAAGTAGGCGAAAAGGAGGCTTCCTTCGGGGCCAAAGCTGTTCCCATAAATGTACTTGACGTATCCCCAGACTTGGTCTATAAAATCGGCGTAGGCTCGCATTGTCACGGGGCACAGGACAGTCTTTTGATTGTAATAGCTATATACACATAATCAATTTAGGTGGTTTAGCAACAAAGAATTTTAACTCATTAAATGAAACTATTTCATCTTCTAACAATTTAATTTATGTACATACACGGCCGTGTCAGTATATTCAGAAACCTTCCGCATAGACTCCGTAATAAGGCCCCATTTTTCTACGGAAAGTTGTGGAAACAGGGCTCTGAAATCGTCGCATGGGCTGATGGAGGAAATGGCCATGGGAGTTTGGGAGTTGGACACAAAGTTGACAGAGTCGGTGGCTTGAATGGCAAAACCTTGGCAACAGTCTTGAGAGTAAAGCATGACGCAATCATTTGTTGAAGCTGAGACAAGACTTGTCATGTTTTCGGGGACATTGGTGCAACGGTCAATGTTTAAAGTTATGCTTTCGTCTGAGAGCAAAGAATAAAAATGATTACATTTGTTGCAAATTAATAGCATAACATACTGCACGGGGATATATTATAGCTTACCTGGTAGTTTACTTCGTGTATACAATGAAACCTGTACCTCGGAAGTAGAAGCACAATTAAGGAACAACAAAAACGTCGAAATTAGGGGTAACATGATACGGTGATTCAATTGACTTTGCATTTTTTTAACACAGTCAGCAATTCACAATAAATTTTGTTGTGGCACAGAGTCATGTGTTATTGAGTCGTCAAAACAAATAATAAATTCTAAAGTTGCTTTTAGCAGGAAATTCCCATCAAATGTAAGGTGCTTAAACCTATTTTAAGAGCGAGATATACACGTGAAATAAAGTCTTAAAGCAATTTGCATTGATTAATGCAACTGACTATTTTAAGTGGGAATGTAATAAAACCACGTATTTCCCAGTTCATTTAGGGTCCCTAAATAAAGTTTTTCTGATTACCTATAAATGTACCTGTGTAGGTATTTGGATGCATCGTAAGGTCGTGAAAGAATGAAATTCAGATATAATACCTTTTAGAGGTGGGTTAAAGGGATTTTGGTTGCATTTTGTATTTTAGCTGCAATCTAACTTTAATAGGTATTTTTAGAATTCATGGTTTCAAATGAATATTAATGGGCGTTATGTGACATTGATTACCACGTCATAATTGTTTAATAAAATAGCAATGCATTTTTTTCTGCTCAGTGCAATTTTTCTGTATTGTCAAAAGTGCATTTTATGCGTATTTACAATTTATTAGGAATATACACCGGATAATCATAACTTGAGAGATGAAAAGATTCATTACATCATGTGTGTAGACAATAAAGGCGGATGGTAGGCTGATAGGTATATTTTGGAAATATCACTTTATCTGTCTATCTTGTCAATTTTCTTACTCCATCTTGTCAGTTTTGCATTGCTGACATCAGCCAAATCTTATGTAAAGTATGCGGTGGTACCTAAATGATGGAACAGAAGGCATTACATTGGGTTGGGACATGCACTTTAACTAAAAAGAGGAACTACGAGATACATAAATCTGGTTTTCGGAAGAGGCAGAAATTGCTATTTTATTGAATGGAATGTTACAATTTCATTATCTAGCTGACTACCATAAAAAGGATTTGTCTCCGACTTCATGACTGCGTGATTTTACGACACAATATGCCAATGCAAACGTATACCTGTATAGAAGTACATATGTATTATGTATGTATGCATTCATCTCTTCTAGTCGGGAGTCGGGAACAAAAAACATTCTTAAGACTGAAATATGTTCCTTTCTTAAGAATATGAAATGCAACATACAACGTTTTTGTCAAGTATAAATATGATGAACAATGCGAAGAACATGGAACATGTTTGGTACCTATGAACTAACAAGTCGATACATAGATAATGCATTAATATATTATTACTAAAACATTTGAAGCAATCATGCACCACACCAGCCAGCACATGCACTATTACTATTACTTATTGCCAAAGCCAATATAATTGTAATCCATGTCCACAGTAACTAACAAAGTGAGTAAAAAAGGTCGAAGAAAATAAAAATATGTGCATATACATGTTATCTATTATGTGAGGTTTCTTTTTGACTGTCATGTTGTGTAACAACGAAAATTAAGCCGCATGGAGACGATAACTGACAATACATGAGTAGGTCCTTGGTCTAGAGTCAACTAGAGCACCGCGCATCATATTCCATTTACTTTACATGGGAAAGTTATCTAATCTAAATACAACAACTACTGCAGCCACACACCATCTTTATCTAATCAAGCATTTTATTTTTTTGGGGGTGTAGGCTCTCCATGCATTAACATTACACACTCGTCCAGAGGGAAGGAAATTCATGTCGCATGTTAGAATTGGTCTTGGGTTATTGAAACTCACACTGGACCCAGTCAGTCGACTTTGTTTCTTGACGGAGTGCAGGTCACAGCGCCTTTTCTGGACATAATTTATTCAGGACTACTCAAGTGTGTAATCGAAAGACAGGGAATTTCATCAGAAGCCTCTTCATACAAGCTGTAAGTACTTTTATTTATTTACTTATTGTCGCATATAGTCAAATTATTCAAGTAAACATAGAGCAGTAGGTTAATAGGCAAGATTAATTTCATGGATGCACAATAAGTATTCATTCATTGGCCATATACCTTCAAAAGTTAGGTCATTGCGTGACCTTGAACAAAATTGTTTCCATAGAAATACCAGTGGAACTATTATATTTTACACCGCATCATCATTGTTCCACGTACATTCCTATTATTGGATCTGATAACTTAATGTGCCAAACTGTATTGTTTTGACCAATACTTGTGCAATGGTAATTACATTTGCAGGTTATTACTTCACCTTTGCATATGACATACATGTTTAGCGACAACGTGCACTCTGGAAATTAGGAAATAAACTACCTACGCAATGAAAATAATTGGCTTAATGGTGTCAACATGATAATGATAGCATGTTAGGGATGAATAGCAAAATCACGTTCATTTCTTTAGCTGTCCTTTTGTTTAGAATATCAGACAGTAGACAGACACGAAATCGAGTTTAATGAATGAGCGAGGGACTGGAATTTTATTCCGGTTATTCAACAAATAAAAATGTGCATGAATCAGATCAAATAGTTGTTCCACATGCCTAAATGCAATGCATCACTACGGAACAAGTATTTAATTTCGTTTAATATAACCTAAAACTTGCAGATTTTCATTTCACAATGATAGATATTCAAGAAGAATGTATTATCGTGGTCCACATACTCCACATAATCCGCATATAAAAGTTTTGTAGTCGTCCATAACTTGTTATCAGTTCCTTGTTCAATATGTATGGGTAAGAAGGATGAGTAAAATTATGCATAATGAAACTTTCCATTTCGTAGCAGCTCTGACTTTTTGCACTGCTTGCATTGTCGCGGTGTTTATCTTGTAAGAAGTCTTCTTTTTCCATGCAAAGTAGCAAATTCATGGTAGTAGGGTGTATTAGCCTACTACTAGTAGGTCACATCAGAGTTGTACTCCATGTGGAGTTAAGCTCATGCTTTGATTTGTTATCCTATTAGCATGTAGACATGGACGCAGAATACATCAAATTAGCTGCCATTGCATGTCCATATAGACCAGTTAAATTAGTACATACATCCGAAATCTCAAAGAGTATATGGATTGTGGGAAGCGAAGCGATTTGTGATCATCATTAAATTATGACTTGAAATAGATACCTTTGCAAACCACGTTAATAATTTCAACGCAATTTTGTCTAGCAGAAAGTTACTGCGTAAAGGAAATCTGTTCAGTGTTCTCAGGAAAGAATTTGTACGTCAATCTACCAAAAATCTGTATTTCTTTTCAAATTTATTGCCATTAACGATAGATATTATGTCATATCAATGGGCTATAAACCTATAAATTGTTTCTGATTTCCAGTGGTCTGATCTTACCACTGATACTGCTACTGAGGCAGATTCCTTTTTCTATACAAGTAGACAAAGAATGTTTATCCACATAAAATATTGACAGAGTATATATGTTTGCTAATGCAAAAGTCAACAGCAATTCCCTTGTATATTAGGTAGTTTGCGAAAAGTTTTATGAGTGAAGCCGTAAAATTACAAGGCGCGAGGGTGTAAACAAAATTGCCAAAAAAATGTATATCCGTAGTTTTTCTTTTTACTATACTATAGTAACGTGAAATTTTACTTATGAATCTTTCTCAAGTACTGAGGAATCATTACAGATATTGTCCATATTTTTACCGTGCTTGAGTGAAACATGAGCATCATTCTTATGAATATTTTGTAGGTGCATGTACCATGACATGGTAATTGGCAATACTCAAGGCAGTTCTGAGTAGAGTGGTAGGCAGGATGTTATAGAGGATTAGTATATTAGCTTCTCCGTTTCATGGCTTTGTTACCGACCTGCCCATGCCATTGCCATGCCGTAAAGTTCCGAAGTTCTGTACAAGCTCACAAAACTACCACTCTCCTCGACACAACGTAAACTATTGCTATTCAGCCTTTGTGGCAAATAGTGCAGCGTTTTCGTTATAAAATATGCACAGCCTCCTATAAAAACTCTTCGTGTCATGCTGTTAGTAAGATGAGAGCATATTATAAGAACCGAACGGCAAAACGCAAAACCCATGTGTTTTTCCAGTTCTCGCAATGTAAAATTGCACTACACACTATTTTTTACACTACTGCTACTCATGTGAACTTGTGAACATTTACAAAGGCATTGTGTTGAGCAGCAGGAGCACAGCAGTGAGTAAAATTGCGCTTCAAGTTGTTGCAAATGCCTACTACTTTCTGTTGAATTTTGAATCAAAAGTACTTTTTTTTCTTTTTTTAAATGTTGATAGCATTAATTGAATTAGGCGCAGCATTAACAGAGAGTGCTCGTGAAAGGGTGAACAGTACAGTGCCACCGCTGTGGAGTCATTCCTATTTAGTTTTGTTTAGTTAACACTTTTTTTTGTAAACGGAAAGCTTTTCTTTTGGCAAAATTGCCAAACTGTGTGTTTCAAGTGATACCGTGAGACAAGACAAGCCTCCAAAGTAAGTTGCATCTCTCTGTATACTTCGCATAGGTCTATATTTTATGGACATTCATGAAAAATGCATACCTACTACATAATGACGTACAATGGAAAGTAATACTTAACTGTGCTTGTTCTTCTATGTCGGCTATAAGGCTGGAAAGTAGACAGATTACATTTGCCGTAAAGAACAGAATCACATTTTTTGCCGAAGGTCACTCACTGCAAAATTGCACTTTGTTGCATAATTTGTGCTGGGTCATGAAATATGTGTGAACAGTGAACATACAAAGTACTAGCACTACCCATGCGAATGTCTGAATCTTTAAAAGTGAAACTTTTTAAAATCTTAGCTTAAAGTTTACTTGCATGACCAAAATGCATTCGTAAAGGCAAAAGGAAATATTTTTGCGCGTCCTTGTTCAAAACTGTTGCATTAAACAGCAGTATGTTTATGAATGCTACCAATGCTACGTTTACGTTACATCTTTCCTTGCCATTGACGTTCATCGATCAACACCCTTTTACGCTGTCAAGTTAGTTTTCTCCAAAAATTAAGCCGGTATTCAGCTTAAATAAAACTTCGTACATGAAAATATTATGCATCCAGAATATTTCAACAAAATGAAAAACTAAGGTTAAATCGGATAAAGGCAAAAGCTCTACGAGTTCACACGCCACCACCATCAAACAAGTTATATTTTAGAGAGGTCAGCATCTTACCGCACCCATTTCCGTACTTACTTTATATACTTTGTATATTAACAGGGAACTGCGTATGCGACGACGTTAGGCTGAAAGTAATTAGAAATTGGAGAAAGATGAGGCTGTAATAACTTGTATCAAGTATAAAGTTGCACCATCAGACATTTTAACATTAATGTTTGCGAGATAACCCATGAACCCTTGATAATTTTGTCATGATAACCTAGTCCAAAACGCGTGTCGTTGGTACATATTTAACTCGTTATACCGTCACCTTTTGTCACTTTTTGCGATCCCATAGTGACTCATTGTACTTCCTACAGTCAATTTACCATCTCTCGGCGACAAGCAATTGCTGTGTAGCTGATGAAACTTTTCGAACCTTTTCAGGTTTCATGACTTTGTTTAGCTCTGTAATATGTATATGCACTACTTGTGCACGTTATGTATGCAGAACGCTGTAGGCGTGAACATTGGTTATTATGGAGCAATGTGTTTTCTTCATCGTGTGTATGGTAATGTATGCATGTCTTAATCTTAATCCTTGCTTATCATTTACATGGTAATCATCGTCACCCGAGATTTCTCCGAATCAACCAGACATGCATTGATTTTTTGTTCGTTGTTCACTCGGTTCGCCGTATGCATCGTTCGTTCGTTATTTTTAAGTAAAAGGGTTAAGAACATCTCGCCAGGTCTTCAGTCTCGTTTTTGCTGCGTTGACAGAACAAAACTCTGGAGCCTGGGCTTCTCAAAATCCACTTTTGTACAGATTTCCACGCGTTTCCAAACATATTTTAAAAAGCAAACTTTGAAATCCTTTGAGTCTGAAACTTTTTTGCGCTGCGTTTTACTTCCGGTGTAATATACAGAGTTTTAAATAGTCGGAGAGTTCAGGTTTTGAAGCGCAGACATTGCACTATTCTTTTGGAAAGAAATTAAAAAAAGATTTACGGTCAATGTTCTAATATTTTTCTACTCGTCATACGAGAAATTTGTTCAAACAAAGAGAAACGACGCAAATTCGCAAAACTTTATCTTTATTGTTTGTTTGTAACTAGTTGATCGTAAATATTTAAGTAACTCGTAATCGGAATAATTTATGATAAACCAACTCGGGTTCAATAGCAGGTTGATAAAGTAGGGCAGCATAAACTCATATAGGTAGTACAGAAAAGCAAAGCGCAGCGCCGGCAGCGGTGGTAGATAAGATAAGCCATATTGAATATTTTTGCGGAGCGTGGAGTGAAACGCACGTGCAAACCACACCGCTTTGTAATCATTGGCTACAAAGCAGTGAAATATTTCTTCAGGGCTTTCGTGGCTCGCGAATTCTTGCGATAATCCTATCGCATTTTATTATTTTTTGTTTTACGGGAAAGATTGGTGGTAGTGCTGTAAGTAGCATCAAATGCCATAATATTTAACACTTGGACATATTCATAGAATTCTGGCTAAATTACTATTTTATTCTATTTGCAGACGCCACTACTAAAAACTCTTCCAAAATTCCGCACTCAACGAGAATGAACGGTGTTTCAAAAATGAACGGGGTCGGAGATAGCAACAACGACCTCGTGGACGGCATGTCCTGTTCGGAACTCTTCCAAAACAAAGATGGGCTAACGTATAACGACTTTATCATCCTCCCTGGCTACATTGACTTCAGCCCCGGCGAAGTCACTCTTCACACCAAGCTCACCCGCAACTTGTCCTTGAACGTTCCCCTCGTATCCTCTCCCATGGACACGGTCACGGAATCTGAAATGGCTATCGCAATGGCGCTGTGTGGAGGCATTGGAATCATTCACCACAACTGCACCCCCGAGTTCCAGGCACAGGAAGTGGTCAAAGTGAAAAAGTACAAGCACGGGTTCATTCGAGATCCTGTGGTCCTCTCCCCACAACACACAGTACGCGACATTCTTCAGGTTAAAAAGGACCATGGCTTTTGTGGAACTCCAATTACCGACACTGGCAAGCTAGGTGGAAAGCTGCTGGGAATTGTAACCTCTCGTGACATTGACTTTCTGGACGGCGACGTGGATCTGTCGCTGGAAAAGGTCATGTCCAAAGATTTGGTCACTGCAAATGCCAACGTGAAACTTCATGATGCCAACAGGATTATGGAAACTTCGAAAAAAGGGAAGCTACCGATCGTCAACGAGAATTACGAACTGGTTGCGCTCATAGCGAGAACGGATTTGAAGAAAGCTCGTAGGTATGACTGCTACCGCAATTTTGCTCAATTTTTTTGAGCTTTTGCTCAATGAGGCGATTAGGCATAACAAGAATGTTCATTTTTGCTCGTAGCTTCCCTAATGCCGCCAAGGATAACAACAAGCAGTTGTTGGTCGGTGCCGCAATCGGGACCAGAGAGGGTGACAAAGACCGCCTAGACCAGTTGGTAACCGCTGGAGTTGATGTCGTCATTTTGGACTCTTCTCAAGGCAACTCCATTTTCCAAATCGAGATGGTCAGGTATGTGAAAGAAAAGTATCCCAGTATTCAACTGATTGCTGGCAATGTGGTGACCAAGGCGCAAGCCAAGAACCTGATTGATGCTGGGGCTGATGGGCTTCGTGTCGGAATGGGATCTGGATCCATCTGCATTACACAAGAGGTCATGGCAGTTGGGAGGGCACAGGCCACTGCAGTGTACAGCGTGGCCAAGTATGCAAATTCGCGAGGCATTCCAATTATTGCTGACGGGGGCGTTCAAAGCGTGGGTCACATAATTAAGGCCATGGCACTAGGAGCATCCACCGTGATGATGGGATCCATGTTGGCTGGAACGACCGAGGCGCCTGGAGAATACTTTTTTGCGGATGGCGTCAGGCTAAAAAAGTACAGGGGAATGGGCAGTTTGGAAGCAATGCAGCGAAAAGATGCGGGTGGGTCAGTTGGCAAGTCAACCAATAGTAGCAAACGTAAGTATAGTGAATTGTCTTTATTTCCGGAATTTGAAAATCCAATTTTCAGGTTAATTTATTTATGTTTCATTAATTTTTTTACAGCTTCATCCGGTGGCAGCGCAGCCATGAACCGCTACTTCCATTCTGCCGATGACCGCATGATGGTAGCCCAAGGCGTAAGTGGTTCCATCGTGGACAAAGGTTCCGTGCTCCGTTTCCTCCCGTACCTGGAAACCGGGATTCGTCACAGCTATCAAGATATGGGAGTTCGAAACACACAGCAACTTCAAGAATTCACATACGACGGGCAGATTCGGTTCGAGAAGAGGACTCCGTCAGCTCAGCACGAAGGTGGCGTTCACGGACTATACTCATACGAGAAACGACTCTTTTGACCTATGTCATCAAATGGTGATAACATCAGCCCCGGCTATAAGAACAAAAGTAGCAGCAACGAAAAATAAATCTGTTTTGTTCAAGTTACATCTGACATCCGGGCTAATGTTTTTCAAAACTTGAAGAAAAATCTGACATAAAACTAGAAATGGTCCAATATATAATCAAAAATGTATAAAGCAAATAAATATGTAATTTGTTAGGAAGCCATTTATATTGTTCGACAGCAATGCAATCACAAGTCACCACATAACAAGGTATATATATTTATTTCATTCTGGACAATCTCTGTAAGAAATGGTAAAAAAGAATCCAAATTGTATGGTGATCAATATGACTCTAGGTCATAAAAAACATGTACTTAAAATCAAAATAATTTTTATGCAACGACGAGAGATGATTTTTAAAAATAATGTTTGTTTTATTTTGTTTGATGAATCTGATCAATATATGGAATTGATGGATCGGCTAAAAAAATAATAATTTTTATCTTTTGGGACGACGCAGACACGCTATAATATTTTTACTTTTACTATTTGTATTACTATCTTTTAATGTTGTTTTATTATTTACATGACTTTACTCTTGTTATCAACCACTTTGTTTGTATCTCGGGCTTTCGAGTATTTTTGTTTTCTTTTTCAGTACTTAAAAATATTTACTTTTTGCCTCCTTCATATTTAAGTCACACTATAAATATAATAATAATAATAATAATATGTAGTTTTAGTTGTTATAATTATAATAAAGATTAAAAAAGATTGTTGCTGTAAAATTCAAAGAGGATTTTTGTCTACGAATATAATAATAATAACCTTATATACACATTCATCGTCATATACTAAATACAAAAAACGTACCTATTCAAAAGCTACATAAAAACTACCAGAACCGGAAGGAAAGTTGTAAAAATTAAATTTAATCCGTAATAGACTTCCATCATATCATTCATGATTAAGATTGTGATGGTGAAAAGAGAGGAAATTATAAAGCTGCAAAAGGCAAAAAAGTGTTTCGAGGTAAATTGTAAAAAAATGTTTTTCAATGTATTTTTGGAGCTTGTCAAAAAATGATGATCTATTTGCCAAATTTATTGAACAAAGCTATTAGTTAGGTGTATCAACAAGATGCATGAACCAGGACAAATTTAATAGCTGATAGAAATTAAAAAATTATATATAAAGGATGTACATGATAGCCTTTGTATAGATTATAATTACCCATACTGAATGTGTGGATGTCTCAATTGGGGCAATGAGATACAGACGTAGAAATTAAATGTGATTCGTAGATTAAATCAGATATATAAATCTAGATATAAAATTAATTGAAAGATTATAATATTATGTATAGAATGCATGCATGTGTGCATTGAAATATTTTTATTCAAAATGTATAGTTTTTAGTTTTTATTGTCAATACAAATTGTGTGGCTTAATGTTTCCGAAACTTCATTTGGCATATTGATTGAGGGTTTAATTAAAATAATTGTTTAGCCCTTTTTCGCTAATTGGTTTGTTGGTTTTTGGTTGATTCCGACTTTCCAAGTGTATAGCTATATACTATACATATTTTTCGCTAAAATTGCGACAAAATTAGTATGCAGGAGAGGTAGGACTGCTTGTTCAAGTTACTTCACATGTCACAAGTCCTTAAAAAATTAACATCACAATTTGAATATTTCGCATTTTACTATTTTATTGGTTTATACAAGCAAGTAATAATATTTTAAACTTAAATACTCTACATTAAGTATGTGCAAACTCATTTTTATTAAGCTTTGAATTCGTGTCATCTTACTAGCAGCTACTCTGCAAAATGTAAGAGCGTATTAATTATGTCTATTGTGTCTAAGATCTTTTAAAAAGTCGCTGTTGCCATTATTTTTAAAAGTTGTATATAATTTTAAGTTGTTTCTTCTCTATTTTGTACACACGTTGCTTGTTATTTTACACATTATTATTTACGTACGCGTAAAGTACTGCTAATAAACAAGTCACATAAAACTGATAAGAGGATGGACGGTGATCATGTGCTACTTCCTGTGTCTATTTTCATTTTGATGTCTTGGTTCACGAACGTAAAAAATAACCTAAAATGTAATTACCAGGAGCAATTACAGACTTAACAAAAATGAGACGCGTCAATACATTTTACTTTACACACTCATCATTTTCACACAAGTACATACTCTGGTAAAATGTTGTTTGTCATTCATACTTACATGCACATCATTTCATCATTTTTTATGGCTTACTTTGAAGAGAATAATTGTAATAATTAGAAACACATTGTTATTTGTTTATTGACTTGATGTTACGACGGTGGTATCCTCTTCACTGACGCCTTAAACCCTTGGTCGGAATCTACAGTGTAGCGGACCACTCGTGTGTAGCCGTCCGCCTCCAGCATGGAATATTCTCCAGTTACGGAATCTCCGGTTTTTGACTCCGAATGCGACTTGACATCTTTGTAGGCGTCATTCTTGACCGCGTAGCTGAAACTGTAGTTGTCGCCACCCTTCGAGGAATAAGAACGCTTGTCAGAGGAAGCTGCGGACGAAGGACTGTTTGATTCGGGGCGTTGTGAAACTGCAAATAGCAAAACAATCAAAAATGTCTAGTAAATAGTAAATATAATTATAAATGCATATAAAACTGAATTTCATGAATTTGCTGTAAACTTTGCGCACGTTTATTTGACGTCGCGGCAGCTTGAAGGTCCGGTCCCTTTTCCGATTTCTTTCCAATGACCTTTGTCCTTGACGTGGCTGCTGGTGATGAGAATGAAGCAACTTTTGAAGCCCTTTTGGTTGTCGTCGTTGTTGTGAATCCCTGAGAAAATGACTTTGGTTTTGCCGTTGTCACATGTTTCCTAGCTGACGCCTTGGGTAAAATAATAAATTTGGAATTTTGTGCTGACTTTGAAGAGGATGTTGTTGTAGCCGATGACTGCAACTGATGCTTTACTGGTGGCTTGTTACTACTCAGAATAGGATTGGGATTGGCACCGTTAGCACTTCGGCCGGAAGGAGCATTGACGCCCCTCGCTTTAGGGATGATCACAAGCACCTTCTTGTTATCACTGACACTGCCACCACCAAGATCGTACTTTGCCCTCATCAGCATTTCCATGAGAGGCCTGAGTTGATTGTAAACGGGCGTGTCAAAGAGGGGAAGTGGGAACATGACTTGCTCGTAAATCGAGGATACCTCTTTACCGCCGCCCCCGCCCCCATTATTATTGCTGCTCACATTCAAGTGGTTGTTTGATGGAGTTACAATTAACACTTTGCTAAAGTCAAACCCAGCAGGTTTTAATGAATTGGCAGCAGCAATCAAATCCGCCTTTGTGTAGTGCTTCCGATGGTCCGCACGGTGCTTCACCTGTTGCGGCACTTTGATCTCTTCTGCAGACGAAGAAGCGGAAATGGAGGAGGAGGATGATATTGGTGCAGGGGGAGTAAATGTTTGTACTAGATTGACGTTATTTAGACGCTGACTAAAGGTACGAGGCTGGTGAAATGGCGACTGAGAAGATGGGACTGGACGCCTGAGTATATTGGTTTTTGTAAATGAGGATGGAGGAAGTGGTGGAGGAGGAGGTGATGGTGGGCTTGTGCTGAAATCGTTTGGCCTGGGAACATTCACTGGAGCCTTTTTTGCAAACGGAAAGTTTGACAAAGCACTTCCACTAAACGAAGTTCCATAAATGATGTCATCCAGAGACTGGCCTTCCTCCCGATGCGGAGGAAGGAGCACCTGAGGCGGCGGAAGCAATGGCGAAAATCTTGGACCATTTACTGGATTTGGCACTGCACTCGCAACATGGAATGATGCACAATGTATGAGAATTGAGATTAAAGTTGTGACAAAAGCTATAGAATTCTGGAACACAAGGAGGAAGCGTCTCCTTCGATTATGCAGACAAGCTTTCATATTGATTTCTAAAATGTGGAACCACGCCCAAAGTCAAAAACCCGCTTTTCATAAAAATCATGAGCACAAGAACGGCAAAATGCCTCCAGGTCACGAGGTCACTTTTTTGTAACAACTGGAGAGACTTCCTTTTCACATTGCAATTCACAACTTAAATGGTTAATTTCCTTTTGTCCGAGTTTTCCCCCCAAAGCAATCACTTCACTTTATAGAGAAAAAATGTACAGGTAAGCATGTTCCAATTTATGAATTGTCTCACATATTTCCTCCAATGTAAATGTTCCAACAGCACCAGAAACGGACATGACTGGGTCCACCACTAAACGGTGACTGTGTAAAGTCCCTTAGAATGCAACGAACAAAAAGCAAAAAAAGTCTCCCATTCTCAAAAGTCGCAGTGACTGATGATCATCCTCATCCCTTCATTCTTTCATTTTCATTGTAATGGCGTTGGTGATTTTGGTGCATTCCACTCCACAGAGTGCATGCAGCCGATTATATCATTATCGTCTTTACAGTTACTTTAGTTATGTAATGCAGCTAACGTGGATGATGAATCGTGGTTGCTTTAGTGAAGAGGCTCAAAAAACTGCATTGCGTCGGGAGTGTTGCGTTTTTTGACGCTAAACGATGCAGCGCAAAGCAAAGCGTCTCTCGGCTGAACAAAGCACAAAAGCAAGTTGCTAAAAACATACTCATCTTTCTTTCGTTTGATTGCATTTACATATGATGATGATGAGCAGCTTTATTGTAACAAAGCGGATTGTGTGAGTTATGAATGAATCAACTAAAAGGGAAAAATGAGCAGTCTCATTCAATTCAATTGACAAATTTCCTTCAGAGCTGCGGTTGATGCATTATGCATGAGAACATTATACAAAGTCACATTCTTGTGATCTGTGGATGTGGCGATGTGCTGAAGTATGCACGGGCCAGCAGTTCATCAACATGACTTGTTGTCGTAAAAAGTGTAGAGAAGGACCACTTGAGAAATTCATTTTCACCCACATACATCCTCCATGATAATAATAATGTTATTATTTATTCCATACATCCATAATGATGAATGAGGCAACAGCCACACAAATAATGATGATATTAAGGTGAGCATCTTCTCATTATTTCAACCGGTCTTGCAAACTCAAGATGACGATGCGCCGACTACGGTGTTTGGCGGTGCTGCTGTGATATTTTTTTAGTTGATACGAAGATTCTGTGATATTTCTGATTACCTCTGTGAGGTTTTTACAAAATCACCCGTTTTGTTTCCGAAAGCCAAAAGAGTTATCGAATCGAATATAATTTAGTTCTTAAAAACGCCAAAATCCCATTTTGCAACTTTTGCAATGAAGTGTCCAAACATATTTGCGTCAAGTTTAACTAATGCAGTTATCATCACATCATCATCTTCACTTCACACAACAAATCATCAACAATAATGATAACAAGTGTACCAAAATATACATTTTTTCATGTTTTGCGTAATTAAGGACTACTTTTTATGTCCTTCCTTTATATTCATGTCGTTATAATTGTATTTTATTTTCATTGTTGCAAATGCACACATGAATGATGGATAAATGCAAGTACATAGACAGGTTGATTCTGTTGTTGGATTATGTCTCAAACCTAAATATGTCATCATGTGTATGATGACGTATTTCATTAAATAGCAACTTTTAAAGATCGTCTTATAACGAAATAGGGACACAATCAGAATTATATGATATCACACACGTCTGTCTGTCGCTCGTCAATCTCATGTCTGCAATAGTTTGTAAATTTTTTTGAGCGTCCAAAAAGCCAAAAATAGGTATGATTTTATTACCGTAACCATGTATACAATTTAGTTTGTCACCAAAAAATCTTCTTCATTAGCTGTTTTATTGTCATCATAATCATCAAGTAAAGTCAGCAGTTTGCTGTTGACAATTTAGACAATTATGACACAATGAATAAATTGGCAAGGCAAAAGTTTATTGAAGGATCATAAAAAACTACATGCGAAATGGCACATGGAGACATTATTTGTGATTTTTGTGATGCCACCATGTCAGGTGGACAGTTTATTATTGTCGTCGGACACACATCACATCATTTTGTGTGTGTCAAGCGCGATTGTTAATTTCCTTAATCCAATTTGTAAAATTGAAGAAAAAAATAGTAATTTTGTTGTCGACTGTGTCATCATGATGATTATATCTTGGTGTGCTACTAATTATTGTCTGGTTTTTGTCTATGCTGAGATATTGAGAGTTGCTTTGTAATTCTCAGCAAATGTTGCCCTTCTTCGGCTTATCGTCTTCATCAAGCCCGCGGGGAACATTTTCTTACGATGACAAAATGATAAGATCAAAAGCAAATAAAGCTCCTCAAAATCACCAGAGTTACCACTTCTTACTTTAATTTAAGATCCAAATTTGGAAAACTTATAGTAGCAATTACTTAAGTTTTAATAATATTCCTATAAAAATTAGTATTTTCATTATTTCTGATTTATATTTTTACAGCTTATATGTAATAGCACTGCTGACAGTGGTTTGGTTTGGAATCTTCATTAAAAATGAAAAGAAATTTTATGGAGTATATGTGGACTAACGAGCCACAACGGTGGTGGAAACTAATGGTCTTGTTTGCCCAGCTTTTATTGTTGACTACCTGTGGTTTCTCGCCTTATGACTGCGACATAATGAAGAAATATATTAACCGCATGAGATGCAGTGATAAAAAAAGCAGGACTCACACAAAATTCGTAATAAGTGGCTATATACACGCACTCATCGCTAATTCAAGCGGACAAGCGTGATTGTCAATTATTTATGATTCTCTTTCTTCTTGAAAAAATTTTCAAAATTTTTTTAACGAAAGTGTAATGAGAAATTATTTACACTTGAAAAATTTATTGACACTGCCAGAGAATCATTAATACATTATTGCACAAAGTATGTATATGGCGTGTTTGTAACAAAATATATGTGCTCGAGGGCTCATCAATATTTTTATAAAATTACTTATTCAACCAAAAATGTTTAATAAACCAACTTTTGCAAGCTATAATGTCATTTTTCTAGCCGCCTTCAACTTACTGTTTTGCCCTCCACAGGTTCAAAATTGACAATAACTGTCCTACTAGAAATTCTTTGAATTGCCAATTGAATGAAAAGAGTACACAGATGCAGTATGCAAATTTTTACACGCCAAAATGCTCATCATCAAACCATGCGTGAATGAGGATTACATGAACAATACTCATAATTATTATTATGCTAATGGAAAAGGATTTACTTTTTTTAACTGGTCATTTTCAGGTGGCAATATTGCAATATGATTGCACATTGACTAAAAAAATGATAATAACATTGAATTTTGTTACATTGTTATTAAAAAGTTTAATACAAGTAGTTGCTACTCTTCTACAAGTTGATAATTCTGACCAGTTTAAAAAATATGCACAATTCCGAATGCATAATTGCTCAAGTCAAGTAATACTAATGGATGTGTTATTACTCACATTTATATATTACCCACTTATCATACATGTTCTCGATACGTTGGTATAAATCACTAAAAAGTACATTATTACTCATATTCCTAAC
The DNA here is from genome assembly GCA_004115045.4 of Sinella curviseta. Taxonomy (NCBI): domain Eukaryota; kingdom Metazoa; phylum Arthropoda; class Collembola; order Entomobryomorpha; family Entomobryidae; genus Sinella; species Sinella curviseta. The sequence continues at coordinate 65,872,813 of CM023200.3, read as the reverse complement.
CTTTGCACAGTATATTTATAATAGCGAGCAAATGATAATGAACCACAAACTGTAAATCATTCTAAAAAATTTAAACGGTGATATTTTCAAGCGATATATATTCAACGTTTGTGTTTGCAATTTTTAAATTAAGGTTATATACCTACTACGAGTGATCGTATTTCTATTAACAAATTTTAATTATACTGATACCATTACATAACAAGGTATGAACATTTTAAATATGATTGTAATTATGTGATATACAGTTTGTTCTATTAAAATGTTGTTACTCATGTCAACTCTGTATACTCCCTACCGTAACCATGATTACCTTCGAATAGCAATCACCAAATTGGAGAAAAATGTTAAAAGGTTAAAAAAGCATTGCAAACTAGATATTTCCCTCATTTAACGAACCAATTAGATTGAAACGCATATTTCACTCATTTCATTCATAAGATAGCCGAGTTGTTAAAATACTGCCAAAAATGTCCTGATCACTTTTCTCTCCCTTTCAGCTTAAGCATTTCTGCTCAGCCAATAAATCAAGCACGGAAAAGGACAGGAGGACAGACAGGTCATCTGAGCTAAAATCTCCTTTTTTAGTTTTTGGGCTCTTCTATGATGATACTTAATTGTAAAATATTGTAAGCCCTGAAGAAATGAAGAAAGAAGAAAAAAAATATATTTATTTCAAAAAGGTTTAAGGCCAGTAGTTGCCTTACTTGTTGTTTGTTTTGTTCTCTGTGTGTTTGTGTGTGGTGGAGTCTTTTGGAATTTTTGGCACCAACACATTTACCTAATTCGTTTTTGTGTAGGGGCCTATAACACGTGGTATTATTATCTCTCATGATGATCCTGACACCTGATCATGATACGAACATCATCTCTCTGTCTCACAGTGTCTTATCGAATCAGAATAACTTGAGAAAAGTCATTATTTTCATCTTATTATATGATTTGGTTGCAATTTTTTTAAAAGACAAAGTAGAAAGGGTCCTTTGAAAAATGCAAGTGATCATGCGGCTCGGCTGGCGTCGCGTCGTGCGCCGCTTCAGGGGCCAACAGGAAAGAATTCCAAAAACAGAAGATTATTATGTTATGTTGAACATAATATATTGGCATATCATCGTGATCCCATGTCTTGTGTTGTTAGTTCATCTCTTTTGCTCATGGCTTTCTGGTGAATTAAATCATGTGAGCTAATTTAAGCATAAACCATCTTCGTGACAATTTTCAGTGGAAAAGGAACAAAGATTGGCCAAAATAGATTTTCTTGTTCAAATATAATGTGATGTTTGATTCCGCTAGAGATTGCCTAGATTGCTTCTGATAATGATTAGATAATGATGGAAGCGATAGGTATATGAACGCATGGCCCATGTAAATCGACTAGAATTAAATTTTTATGTAAGGATGAAGGCGTGATGACGATGAGTATTCCAATGTACATTATGACAACTTAACAAGCCGCGCATCATTAACTTTTTGTTCCATTGAACCATACGAGCAAAATAACGGCAGTTTTCCATCAAATCCCTTTATTTGATAGCAAAGGAGAATTTATAGGACAGAGCCGCGACAGTTGAATGGCTTTGGTTAATGATAATACAATGAGATGTTTATTATCCGTTTGATCTTGAGGAGAGATGGATAATATGGCTTATTAATTTTTGGAGATAATAATTGATGAGTCAAGGAATAAAAGGTTAGACTATGACTTCTGCTGCTGTTCTCGTTTTAGTTTTTGGATGAAAAAAAAACAAGAAAAAAATGCTTCTATTTTGTTTTATTGCTTCCATCGAACAACTTAACATGGAAGGATATAATATTATTGATATTGACAGGAAAAGGCTAATTAGAAAAACAATGGAGTACTTTTCGGCTTGCTTTTTAAATAGCTAACTACATAATTATTTTTTGTCCCTTTCACCTTGGCCAAATAAGCGGTAAACCGACGGCAATATATTTTAGTAATTTTTGGGGATTTCATTTTACCAAGGACCAATGTGAGCGCGGATGTCTTTTGAAAATGGTAAAAACAGAGGTGCATTGTCGCAAATTAATTACCACGATACGTAATAAATAAAAAGTACATATATTTAGTATGAATTTTAGCTTGTTAGATTATTTACACACAATCACGCGCTTAGCAAAAGGGATGGTCAAAGTTAAATTTAACTGTGTTGATTTTATTTTGACACTTTTTTTCTTCATTTCAGCACAATGACTAATGACTGCAATAATCTTAATGCAATAAGCAATGTAGTCTATTCTGAAATATTGCTCATTGAATTACAATCTTGAGAATAAATAGCAGATTTATCGTACCGCATCGAAGCACCCATATCATAATATTATTGTTTTCTTGCGCAAGTTTTAATAGGATCATTTTTTTCGAATGTGACGGACTGTAAATCTGTAAAAGGGTAAATAGTTTATCGTATTATGGCAATCACAACGGATTTCCAAAAAAAAAATAAAGCAACAAACTATTTTGAAAATTGTTATCGGCTCTTCTTAAACATTGCTACGTAATATTTTAAGCTTTATAAAAGAGACCATTTTTTAGTAGACCTTCATAATTCGTCATTTCAATTCATCACATATATGCTACGTTGAATAATTGTAAAGTAGGCATTAGGCATATTAGACATTTTCAAGTTTGAAGTTAATGGACCATTTAAAATCTTTTATGCTAACTGAGAGAGGGCAATTGCCAGTTTAAACGTCAGATTCTCATAATGATACAGTTCAAGTCGTCATCTCAAGAAGCACATATTATAGTTAACCATAATATATAATATTTGTTTGTTGGATCACGAATTCCTATATAAGCTTGTCATTTTGACATTAGGAAAATTGGATTTTTTTGCTCAGTGATCCCCTAAAAAAAGTCCTCAGCCAAGAGGCAGTTCAAGTCCACCATTTGATATAAAATTAAATTGTATAACAGTAACGGAAACTAATAATAAGGAGATAAGTAGAAATTAGGCATATTATTTGAAAGTTCAAGAAAGACGCTTTAAAATGCATAAATATAAACGTAGACAATTTGACATCCAAAAGTATAAAATAGGGTCAAAAGATGTATTTACCATTGTTAAAGAAATTTATCCGTTATTTGAGGAAACTTGTCCGTTTTTGTTACTTAACAAGCCATGTATAATTATTTAAAAAAGTTAATATACGCGCATCGTGTGCAGTCTTTATCAGTAAAGTCAAAATCCACGAACAATTTATATTCTCATGTTACGTTGTAACGTGGTAACAGCAAAAAGAGCATCATGCTTTTCATAATGACTTACTTAAAGCTCGTAATAATCTGCGCTCTGCGTAAAAATACTCACTCTGCATCAGCGGGCGAATCTATTGGCATACACGCGTCTAAAATTATTCGTAAGTACCCGTTATTAAAGAAATGAGATGATACATAATGTCTTCTTCATCTCATCATTATCTCTTTCCCAACTGCAACGATTTTACAACCGTGTCCTTTTCTTTCCTCTTTCTTTGTAGTCATGATACCTCACATTGTCATGTTGTCACTTGACAGAGTGTTTTATGTTTGCGCCGAGAGGAAGTGAACAAAAAGAGTCCTATCTTCTAAATTCTCTCTAGAAACTAGCATGTCGCAAGCAGTTAACAATTTAATATTTATGCATAATATATATCTCTCTTGTCCTGTGTGAGATGACCAAAACCGCATCTCTGCTTTCGCAATATGAACGCATGATCTAAATAAAGTTTATGTAGGCGCGAGCACAGACTTGCATAATCCTCCTCAGATTTACTACTTTTTCGAAGAAACCAGGTTTCACGTTTTCCACACAATTTGTAACAAAAAAAGGGCAATGAATTCACGCATTCTTCCGTCATTATCCTCGTGACTCCTGACCTGGTGCACCGGGTTTTTAGTTGTGTGAGACCTCATGGAGTCCATCTCTATAGCAACTCGCATGTGTTCTTCTCATGGCGAGCAAAAAAGGGAAAACGTCGATCTAAATGTGCAAAGTCATGTATCTAATCTATATGTGTTTATTTCTGATAACTGATAACGTGTTCACCAAAGTATAGTACATATTTGCGAATTTGTCAAAATTGAAATGATAGCTCAATGGAATGGTTCCCGCATGACGCTATTAAATTTAAAGCGTGAATACCATTACTCTCAGAGGAACAGGTAGTTAGGCATAATGTTGCGCGAAATTGTCGAGAAAAAACGTGAAAAAAATAAATAAATATGAAGACGCCAGCATTTTCTCATTTGAATTTTTGTCCTCTTAACTTTTAAACCATGTATGCTAAAGTGTATGTTATGTTATATATGTGCATGTTATACCAAACCAATATATACCGTGTTTTGCTATACGAATGATTAGAATAGGATGATGATGATGTGTAGAATGATGATCTGAGAGGATATAAAGAAGAGAGACATGGGCAGATGTGCATGAAGTGTGATTTCAAGGATGATAAGATCCACACTATAAACTTTTATTCTATTATTAAGCCAATTTTGCAATGTTACCCTCTTTGGTCATTTCTGGTCATTGGGATATAATTTTGGGGCGCTTGGTCGAGAATTCACGATTCTCATCATTTCACACATTACAAAGTGTATTGGATTACGAGTCGTTTTTAGAACTTGAACATTTTGGCGCTTCTCAAAGCTTAAGTAATTATTCCTAGAACAACACTTGTGATTTAAATTAGTTAACAACCGTGAATTCTACAAGGGTAGACATGAGATCAATACAATGTGTAACTATAGTTGAAAGTATTCCAAAAGTGTTATAACAAAATCTTTTATGATGCACATTGTGGTTGGTTGTCATGCATGCATGAAATACGGTGTGAAATGCAGTGATACAAAGTATTTATGATTCTGATCAAGAAAATGTGGTAAACAGCGAAAACTTATTCCTTTTTGGATACATAACCACATAATTATATGGCCTTAATAAAAATATTAACGGTTAACCGTATTTGTGTACGGCCAAGTCCTAGGCCCCACGCATGTTTTTGAATGGAAAAGTGGAAGCACGATCTGAATGCTGCAAAAAAGTTGTAGATTTTTTTATTGCTTTATTACCTAACAGACGAAATGGAAGCAGAAGACTTACTTGTTGCTATAGACAACACTCATGTAGTCATTGGTTGCGTGGTGACCTTTACACAAAAAATATGGTTAGTAGTTATCACTTTTGTCAATTTCTCGTTCTTGATTCTCGACTACAAAAGTTTTCTGTCGAGTTTATAGTTTACACATTCCGTTTTCTGACTGACATCTACATGACCACCCAGAACGAAAAATTAAGATTAATAAATATTTATTATCAAAGTAGGGACTTGTGGTAGGTATGTGTGCTACCATTTATATTTTAGTTTTCAAGGTGTCTATACAGTACTCCTATTAGTGCTTGTTCACGTAGGCAAATTCTTTAACAAAGATGTGTAAAAAATAGCCTCTAGCTTTACTGGCTGGTCTGTGATTGCATAATGAGCACGAATAGGTGATGCGGAGGAGAGGTCACTTTACGCATGATATTGTTTTTTTTTCTGTTTTGATGTCTTAATTCGATTCGACCCAATAAAGTAGCAAGTCTGGGCGATTAAAATAATGCGTGAATTGTTTTTTTTGATGTGTCGTTTTTATACGTGGGTAGCTTCTGTTTTGTCAAATTCTGTAAAACATGCGTGTGTACTTTAGTAAATGACAACTTGACAAGGTGACAAGAATCATCTGAATCATATCAAATATCAAAATGCAGATGAGTTCTTTGTTCACAAAATTTCGTTGGTGTGCAATAGGCAGAATAAAAATTAATATTTTTGAAAAGATTATTCTGAAATTTTTTGATGTTAGAATTTCAAGAACCCATTAACAACTATGCTATGCTGCAGTAGTGGTGTACAAGAATATCATTAAATAATAGACAACTTAACCTACGCACTATTAACATGTATTTTAGCATCCGTTACTCATTGTCAGCAACTTGACATTGATTTGTTAATGATAATTTATATAATAGATCGAGATTTTTTTTGTTCACGAATGATGCAATAAAAACGGTCCACAGAAAGGTCAAAAGGTTTTCTTGTTACTATTATGATAATATTATGATTTTATTAGCTTATCAATGTCAACCTAAGAATAAAAATTTAAAAAATCGAGGCTGCATGAAAACTTGTAAAATAAATGCTTAAACTCTAAACGTTGAAGTAATAGCTACAACAAAATGCAATTTAGTAAACCATTATAAAAAAAATTTCTGTCAGCAAAATTCAGAATTTCAGCTTCACTGTCCAGTTGTCATGGAAAGAATGAATATTGTATTTAGGCAAAGCAAAAAAAAAGCCCATTGAAAATTTGCAAGGCATATTATGCGAGTACCACCTAAAAACTGACCTTCTCAGTTTCAAAAACATTTACCCCCTTTACCATTTATTTTCTGCAAGTGAAATTAATATGAAACATGACATTTTTATCATGTCGCAGAGTTAACACGTCCATTCTTTTCTAAATGTTTACAAGATGTATTATCAAGATGTCACTGGAGATAAGAAAAACAATGGGCTAAGGTGACAGTGGCACCAAAGTAGAATTATATTTAGGCACATTATTGAATAAATTTAAATGCAAAGTAAGCAATTTTGTTGTCCCCATACACACCATTAGAGTGCTCATATTGAATGATGATGGTGGCGAGGATTGAGGGTGATGGGAAGATTAAAAACAACATAATGTACAACAAACAGGATGATGATGATGACATTATGAAAAGAAGAAACAATGAAATTGAAATTTTTTAAGGAGGCAATAACTATCCAATAAAAACTGCATTTGACTCTGACCTGACCTATACGTCTACAGACTCAAAGGCGACCTTTTATAACACAAGTAATATAATCAAGTCCCATTCTTTTTTTAGTTTTTATCAAAATTCAAATCTACTCCATTGCCATTTTGACACCCATCCGCAATTTAATCAAACTTGTGCTTCAAAGGCTTTAAAGGTGCCACTTGAAGCATTTCCTTTGAGGATTCGCAACAGTTTATTAAATTGTATTTAAAGCTTCAATGATGAAGATGACGAATGGTAAAGGGGAGGAAAGGGTAAAAAGAAGAGACTTGCATTGTGTTTTATGCACTTTTATACATACGTCATAAATCTGTTTATAAGATTCCACTACTGATCACCTTTAAATTTACATATTTTTCTATTAAAAATCCTTCGATCAGCATATTATCAATCATCATCGACGCATCGTCAAAAAAACAGAAGCTGCGCCCACGTCATCCTCTCGAATTATTGTTCTTGGTGACCTCCGGCCTTTCAATCATTTGAATATTATATTTTGTTGTTTGATTGCTACTCACACAAAAGTAGTTGCAGTTGGTAGCGCATATTAATATTTGTTTAAAATTAAATGAGACATTGAATTTTGTACTTTGTTATACTTTTTGCAAAATCTTTTTCTGCAAACGACAATGCGCAAAGCGTAATTAAATTATTATTCTCGTGCAAAATTTATTTTCCTGTGTTCTCCCTTCTTTTTTTCAAATTTACATTTACTACCTCTTAATGTCAAAAAGAAACGAATGGCAGAGAGCGTGCCTATTAATGCCTCCTACTTGTCAAAAGTCAAAACTCATCATCGTTTCGACTTTTGACATTCATATCGGAGGAATCATAATTGAACTGCTACTTTTTTTACCCAAAATATTTATGAACCAAGAGAGAAGAAAAAATTCGCTAACGAGGCGGCGGCAGGTTACACTATTGCTGATTTTATAATTTACAATAATTAAGCCAAGCATGCATGCGTAAAGTAGGCGGCAAGAGTCGAGCCTTCTTATTTTTGTATTCATCATATACGGTTAAAATTAACAGTCCCCCAAACATGAAGAGAAGATTCATCATCTTGATAAATAATTAAAGCCGACACTTTACCGATATACCGGTTGTCTTTAAAAAACATAATGCGACCACTTTTTTTATACAATTGTTGCGAAAGAAAGTTAACAAAAAAAAGCCGATAATAATAACGATAAACCATCATCCTTCCAACTTCTACTGATTATCTCAAAATGGTCTGTTTAATGTGTGAAGGCTTGTCTCCCTTTTTGCCTTAACGGTGACGTTTGCCATTTCACTGTCAGTGTCAAAAAACACATTTATTTTCCATAACCCCACCACAATCTACGGTCCATTTCATTGTCATTCTAATTAAAAACGCGCAAGTTTAAACGCTCATTGGTACACCTTAACAAAAACCAATACAAATTTCCGATAAGACAATTCAAATATTTATCATGATGATGATATGCAGCGCTCGTCCCTGTCTCGTCATTGTCGTATTATCAATTCACAAAAGAAAAATACGTTATTATTATTGTTTTTTTAAAAGAAGCGATCAATGTACACTTCTAATATCACCACACAGCATATTATGCATAATTCATGCATCTTAATCATCTTACATAATTACTCCACTTGATGTTGATGATGATGAAGATTCTAAGAAGGGGATAAATGATTCATTCAAAAATATATAAGCAATATCTAATCTATGACTCGCACCTTTTTTAGTCTTTATCGTAAATTGCTCAAGTGCATCAGGTGTCATTAGCATAAAAAAATATATTTTAGTACAGTTCAACCCTCTCTGCTGCCATATCATCCTATATATCGATTTAATATTGCGTTTCTCATTATCGGCCAGCCTACAAAACAATTATACAGCAAAAAAGTGACTTATTCAAAGTTTCAGCAGAGGTCTCAGCAGCGACTCCAATGAAAATGAGATAGGTAGATCCTACAAATGAATCCATGGAAAGCCAATTTTAATTACAATGGCCACGTATTGCAGCTAATGAAAGATAAACTTTGGTAATAATTGCAATTATTTGCAGAAACTTTGTTAATTAGTGTGTTTTCGTGATGTATTAATGAGGATTTCGGACTCTTCATTGCTATAGCGACAATGGAAACTCAAGTCGGTCAACATTTTTGTTTGTCAAATGATTTGCCTCTCCCCTTTGGCTTTGCTAATGATGAATCAAATGAAGAAGATGAGTTTTTAGACTATTTTTGCCCCAAAAGTTAGTATTGAAGTATTTTAAAAAAGAACCCGAAGATTGACGATCAAGATTATAACATATTACTGCTCAACAGCTATCAACACAATCTTTTACAAAAATGCTAATTGTTTTGATAAGCTGTTACTACAATTGTACCATGCAGGGATAATAATCCTTGATAATAATCAGCGAGTCAAATCGGCCACGTAGAAAAGTGAAGAAGAGATGATGGAAAATATAGTAACAATGTTTGTATGTAATAAATGTGCCAGAGTGCCTTATATAACTGCTCATTGTTGTCAAAGATTATGATGATGATGATGATGATGATGATGATGATACATTTGCAAACTTAAAATATGAATGAGCTCTCGCTACAGGGCTACATTTGCAGCACAATGCTTCTTTTTAAGGAATTCACTTGAAAAAAAATATCTGAAATTTTGCCAAAAAAATATGAAGATGTGAGAGAAGAAAGAAAATTTGTGTGAGATATGAGATGACGAGGTTGACCATGGATTATATTATAACAACATAAAATATATGAGCAGAGTTAACAACATTTTGTAAATGTTCCGTTTAAAAAAGTGTATATGGTATGGAAATTGAAATACAGTGCGCCATTAACATCTTTAACTGCCACTCCACTAGAAAAATAACTCTAGTGTATGGATATATTTATCTGACGATAAGGTTGATGACGAGTGTGATGGTAATTGATAATATGAAGCGTGATATATGTGCACTTGTATGCATGGAATATGAATGGCTATGAACGGTATCATTTTTCATCGTAATTCATAATCACCATAATATTCTTCACCCTATCGCAATCATGATCTCAATTCCCTTTTACCCTTTTAACGCTCAAATAACAATAACATTCCACACTCGTTTAAAAATACCATCCTACAATAAGCTTTTATAAGCAATGTGCCATAAACCGCAAAAAAGTGCATTTTTGCAATGAACATGTATCAATTATGCATGCATTCTTTACTTATCATCTTGTAAAATGCGAATAATGTTCAAGTTTATTAAATTATCAAGGAAAAAAAGAGTGTTTTATTTTCTTGATTTTTTTTTCTGTTGAGAACGCTTAGAAATTATACAAGCATCAAACGTCATTTTTGAACATTGATATATTAATAAAGTTGAGTATTTTTATTGTAAAAATATTTTGTCCATCTTTTTACAGGTTTGGGAAGATGTCTCTGGGAAAAAGCTGTATTTTTTTGGTAATGGGTTGGTTTTGTAAGGGAGAAGCTGTTCACACTTTACATAATTAATTTCTTTTTTTGTTTTTACAACCACACAGATATAAATGAATTATTGTATGATTGGTGCTATCGTATAAAAATTCTTGTAATTATAATATTAAATCCATTCATCTTGATCGTCGTTCGTCATCTGTGTCATGTATTCGTACTTAGAACACCAACCAACTAGAAAAACAGAACAAAAGATAATCAGGAGAAAAATCGAAACGAGAAAACATTTTTTTTTCAGAGTCAAGGAAAAAGTGTATAAATCATGTTTATGATGATGACATTTGATCACCATATATTATTATTAAGTTATCTCATATATTTTTTTGTCCAAAAATATGCTACTGGCTTAAGTTCTGGGTAAAAAGTAAACAACAAAAATCTTCTGCACGAATATAGTTGTGACAATTATTATTAAGTTTTTGTACAGTAAACGTTAAAAATTAAAGTAGTTCGTTTCTGATACAAAAATATAAAGGATTTCTATAAGATATTAAACGGTAAAAAAACAGAAAAGAAATGATTTGGCTTGATTGACTGACTTTGTCTGTGGAGTGGACCATTTCATAATCATACTTTTCATAATCAAACAGGATGTAACAGATCATTAAAACAATACAAAATAAACAGTGATTTTTGAGATAGGAGAAAAATGCGACGAAATCCACTGTTCTTGATTTCTCTTCAGGTACGATTAAAATACTTTTTTACGGAAATAGTTTTAAGAAAGTTATAAGAAAGTTCAATAATGGAACTAGATATAAAATTCGGCATGCATGAGTGAACAAAAAGGACACAGGCTATAAAAAATATACTAGGTTCACTTTTGATACCCTCCACCATTGGAGGAAGACGCGTCTACATAGACCGTTGATGTGTCACTTGCAAGCGTGGCAACTTGTTGATAGTTCTCAACAACCGGAACTGCCAATTGCTGCTGCTGTTGAATTGCAAATGCAGGTGAACTATGAATTTGCGAAATGGCGATTGCAGAAGATCCCGTGTTTATTCTCGTCGGAATGGCAGACAAAACTTGCTGAGTCACTGGCTGCGCCGCCACGGTTACATATTCTTGTTGTGGTGCAGCATATTCTACAGGCACATACACAGGTTGGTACACAGTTCTCACGAGCTCCTTAACGGCAACGGGGGCGGCGGTTTGGACTTGCGCCACAGCTGCAACCGCTGCGGGTGCGGTCAAAAGTGCAGCCGGTTGTTGTCGCTCCTGAACAACAACCACTTTCTCTGGCTTCCTGGAATCGGGATAAGATGGTGCGCTGGAGTCAGTGTAAGTGTTTCTGGGTGGGGCACCATAAGAATCGGAAGGCGGTGGTGGAGGTGGTCCACCATACGAGTCCGATGGGGGTCCATACGAAGATTTCGGACTGGAATAGCTTGTCACTACTGATGATTTGCTACTCCTTAACTCACTTAAAAGACTACGAAGTAAATCACGTATTTCAGAATTACTACTATCACCGGAAGAGTACGACTCAATTCTCTGAACGACGGGAACTGTGGTGGATAGTGCGGGAGCATGAGCCACTGCCACAGCGGCGGCCCCAGAACTGACCGCTTTTGTGACGGTGGGCGTATAGCTAATTGTTTCCACTTTGGAGACAGGACTTTGGAAAATTTCTACAGAGGGTGAGATGGTAAATGGGGTGAGAACTGTGGGAAGATGTCCACAAAATACTGAAAATGGTGACGCTAGAAGAACACACGTCAGGAGTGTTGGGAGGCGAAACATCTACCGCGAAAGTAAAACATTAATGCAATAATTTAGTTTCAAAATGAGCGTTAATTCATGAAATTATTATGTTTTTTAAAATGTATTCTGAAACTTACCGTGAAATTATTCTGCAAGTTATACCTACCCAAATAAAATGAATAATATTCTGATTCTGAGCTGAACTACACAAATCCACTTTCGGAGATTACCAGCCAATTCACATCACGATGGCAACAATAAAGCACAATTCACAGTTGGATTCCTTTTCTGCACTTGTTTTATATCAGTGTAGTTCACACCCAATCAGAGATGAAAATGCGAGCTAATCAAGCCCTGATCATTTAATTTATATATTTTCTAAATCATCATCTCTACTAGCTGATTACACTAATATTGTTTGCACGCATTTAGCATATTTATTATTCTGGTTCATCAAGTTGCATTGGAGCCAATAAACTAGTGAATTGATATGATATGATGCGAACGCCGCCATTCGATACGGCGTTGTCAATTTCAATATCAAAAAACCACATTCTCTAATTTAAATAGTACGTATCACTCACATCACATTATAAACCTCGCAACGCATGGCGCCAACCGCAACGCGCACATTTAGGGATTTAGGCGGAAGCCTTTAAAACATTACAGCAGCACAGCAAACTAAATAATATGATAATCATAATGTCTATGTGATATCAATCATCATCATGAATAATGTTATATAATCATACCCTTTTTGTGCCCTTTGTGATATTGCTACCACCACTTACTCTCCATTTTTTTAAAAAAGAAAAATTAGTTTATCATAATAAAGTCATTTACTAATATTAACAGTAAACAGTCATAGTAATCATCATTATTCCATTTTGTCCTGTGTTCTATCTTCTATAGTAGGTAGGTAGACACTGAAAATATTTCAAACATATTTGTAATCATCGCATCACCGCTGCTGCTGCTGCACAACAATCAGCAGTAATCAGGTTTCGTATTAAGGCATTTTGGCACCGGTACAGACAAATTGCAAGATTTGTAAATGTCAAGCTTTTTAGGCATTGAAAACTTGGAAAGGGGTGATCCATTAACTCTATTTATCAGATCACAGAAATGCATATAATATTGCTGTAATTGAAATGCGAGGAGTAGTCCGATAAAATGACGGTCAATAATGCAATGTCAAGAGAGAGATGTAATACGGTTAATGTTAAGCACTTATGACAATGTACTTTGTTTACGAATGATTAGTAGTTTCTACTAACTACGCATTATGTATCACATTAAATTGAGTAAACAGTAAACATCATTATAAGATGATATAAGGTAGAAAGGATGCAATGATGCAAAATATGTTATTGCCATTATTATTTAACCATCAAAAATTTTACTACTGATTTACGTCGTCAACGATGCAGTTTTGGACTATAAACTGATTGCAATTTTTTTTTCTTACTGCTTGCATCGATAATGACGATTGGTTGGTGGTGGTGGTGGTGTCAACGGTAATAAAATTACCTGCAAGAAGAAGAAAATGTGCACCCGTTGCATAACAAGGAGGGGTGATCAAAAAACAATTTAATGTTTACTCTGCTCTTTCGATTCAATAAATACAATTATTATTATGCATGCATATACACATATTTTGTTTTTCGTGGTCATGTTTGTGCTACCGTTACAAGGAGTTTACAAGGAGTGTTTGATTGGCACTTTGTGCTATGTTCTATATGAGTAGTTATACGGTTTAAAGCGATAAATGTGTGTTTTTTAAAATGTCGTTAGTGGAACAGTGTAGCACGTGAGTATAGGTCTCTTTCTTCACAGCTCTTTCAGGTATGTTCTAGTTCTCAAGCAAAAGTCACAAGTGATCTTCAAGAAAGTACAGAGATGTGCTATATGGCTGATGGTGCGTATAGCAGGTACATTCCTTTTTGACAGTTTTGATGGTGCAGAATATCTGATGGGTTTGACATTTTTTCGGCAATTACTTCTCCTTTTACGACTTTTAGCACATCAGCCTTCACATTGATCAAATCATAAAAAGCCACAGAGAGCAGCAGAGTCAACACTGCGCTGCGTGTGAAATGACAGCTACGCCTAAAAAGAAATTTTGAAACCGTTGCTGCTTCTATACCACGTCTCCTGTCAAAATATTTTCATTGCTCCAAGGGACAAACGGGACACTCTTGAGCACTCTTTCCAAATTTGGAATTTTTATTCGATTTTTTAAATATATTTCGAATCAGCGGCGGTATATGGGTGTCAGACATCCTTTATTAAATTTCATCGTCTTTCATCATCAATATACGTTTTAATTTATTTATTAGTAATTACTCATCAACGAGCACATGAATATTAATAAATTGCCAAATTAATTATTCATAAAGCAGAAATATGCGACTATATAAATATGACTTGTTGAAAAAATAAAAATTGTGAATCTTTTGCGAAGGTGTCGGTACTCATCCATACAGAGTGGTATGGATGCCTACCTCCTAATTATACCTATGTGGTAATCATTATAATTTAATTAGCTTTCAATGATCTTTTCAAAATAGTGAGATGGTTTTTGGCGATTACTGAAAAAATCAGTTCATAGGTATTTGGAGTTACGCAAAACTAATTTCTTGAATATTGATAAGTATATTGTTTTTGGTGGGTCGCCGGTCGGTTGATAAACCAACTGTGTTTTCTCTTGTCGATTCTCAAGTCGCGATTTTGTAACGGTCACACCGCCACACCACCTGAGTAACTTGATTAAATTACAATATTATTATTATTACATGCGCATTGTCGCCCATGGGACTCACAACAATCATGATTTTTAATAATAGGTAGATAGAAAATGAAGTGTCAAAAAGGCATTCAGTCCCATTTTATCACTAACGCTTTTTTTGTAATAATAATGGTTACTCGGTGGTGACGCTCGAAACGATGGTTGGCGGCGCAGGGGTTGCTACACATGAAACTAAAGTAGTTGTTTTAGTAAAAAGTCATCTTTGCAGAGAGGGTCGTAAATTCTTGTTGAATATTACAATGTGCTACTCAAGTGCATGAACAAATTTTATGCAACGCACTCATCGAAATATATGCTTATCTTAATATGATATTAACAAGAATGAAAAAAATTATTTATTTGGTGGAGTGACTTCTTCTAAAGGTTCTAAAGCGTAAAATAATAACATTTATATTAAATGCATCATTGACATTTTGTGACGGGGCGCACTGCCAAGAAATGCGACAGTAAATCAGATTGCATATTTTTACACATTTTCAAACTGCACTTTATTTGATAATCCGTAATCCTTTATCAGTATGCAGGCTACATTTACTAAAAATGTTGACCAACACTTATCGTTAATACATGTACATATTTTAATGCTTAACAATTAGATGTGATTTGGAATATGCCAGCGAGCTGGTAAAAAGGGCGACAATCATATAACGACCAAGATCAATGATTATATTTTTCTATTATATATTTTGAATATTATTGCCAGCAAATGTCATAGCCAAGAAAAAATTTCTGGTTCGGCTGCTTTTTTATTAAGTAGCAAAAATATGATTCATCATTTGCAAGTTGAGTTGTAAACAAAACGCACATTTAGTAGTAAACAGCTTTATTGTATAATAAACAGCTTAAACTTCATCTCTGTTTACAAATGTGTTGGTTTTCCAAATGAAATGGTTAAATAAGAAAATTGCGCATTTAATTTTAATTGCTGTGTGTGTTAGTTGATATGTTCTCTCGTGTGTGCTTGTGAAAATGATGGATGGACCAATAAAAGTCTCCTTTTCAAATCTAAATCACCATTAACATGATTATATTGAGAAAAAATTGGCAATTATACTCGAGTCGGAGTAACTCCACCGCGGTGGTGGTGTGGTGCTGCTCCAACCACTTTTATCATCAACTGGCAGCAAAGATATTTTGAAATAAAAAACTAACCTTGCCTCAATTGATTTAGATTAAACGTGAATCCTTGTAATGGATTCAGCATAAATCTTTGATGTAATTTACAAAATGTTGCAATTTGTGCAACTATCAAATTTTGTTAGGGTGGTAATTAGACAAATTGCAGTGCAATATATTAAATGTGTTACTTACCGTCTTTCGGTAATGAACTTGGTAATCTGCAATTTGTTAATTGACTTGCAATTGCATTCAATAAATCACAGGGTTTATGCAACAAGGTGTCGAGATGTATCTTTGACAATTTTCAAAAAATGTCTTTATGGTTTTAGCAATTAAAAATGTCCGTCTTAACAGCAAATTACGGTGCGTTACAAGTAACAACAATTTTTATGAATTTTTTAATAAAAAATCATACGAATGACTATAGATGAGAACTCCTAAGCAGATTCATAAACCATCTGAATGTTTTAATACAGAAGCTAACGACTAATTTTATGAAGGAAATTAAAGCTAGTTAGCTACCAAATTCCACACTTCACTAATTTTATGAAGGAAATTAATGCGTATTAGCTACAAATCCCACTCTTTACTAATTTTACTGTATACTTAACCATCCTCACTTTCAAAATACCCCTCATAAAGTAGTTTTTGCTCACGAGTCATCAGAGTGAACATGCACTTGAGATGGCTGATTTTATCCTGTGCAAGTGGGATATGGTAATCGTACTTTCTTTGCAAGTTTGAGTTTGTGAAATAGAGTTTTTGCAGATAGTGACACAGACATTTTAATAATATGAACGAATATTTATCGTTAATTTAATGTTATTGTGACTGCCAAATTATCAAAACTAAGACAAATTAATTAGATCCACCGATATGCCGATACGTAACGTGCCCATAAGGTCAACATAATATAACATCAACAGCTGTTTCGCTAAATTCGTTTTCAAAAATGTATTTCTCAAAAAATGAGTGATGGCAACCAAAACCTCGACACCTTGATGCACAGACCCTGTGAAATATAAAGATGCTTAAAGGAAATTATAACGAAAATCTTAGAGTCCGATTAGTCATCACCATGATGACGCATTGTTGCAATTTTTGAACAAAACCGTTATCAATGTCATTCATCCATCAATGTTGAAAAACGAAGGAAGTTCAAGCTTGATAGGATTTTTACAGTTTGCCAATTTGCCACTCCTTAAAAAAGTGATGAAATAATGTAACCACCGTTACAGCTGGCGTCAACAAAGCACTTTCTTAGAAAGAAAGCAATAATGACATTTTTTATTTATGAAAGATTGGTCTATTGGATAATAGTGATTTATGCAAAAAAATTATGCGTTGCAATAATTCAATAATTCTATCTTCATGGAGTTCAGATTTCTAGCAAGTTAACCATAAAACATAATCGATTCATTTGAAATATCCAATATAATATAGCCTTGTTTGCATTAATTATATGCATGGCAAAAAGCGAGAGAGGAGTGCAATGGATGGATTTAGTTTAACGTAGCAATTATGATAGGAGATTAATTTAAATAATGGTAAATATGTTTATAGTGCATAGGAATAATGGATGGAGTCCAAGATCAATTCAAATTCATATGCTAGTATGCAAATTTGTTTTTCTGAGCTTGAGGCAAACCATTTTATACCATCTTCCAATTTGCAGAGTTCGATATTGCACAGCAGTATATTATATTACTTAACTAGAAAGACAGTTTATTCCTGTGCATGCCAATTTGTCCCATAATATGATAATAATAAAAAGGACAACAAATTAAAGGTAAACATACTTCCTAAATTATAGGTACACACGTCAGACAAAACTTGTGGCTTATATTTCTTGTAATATGGTTGATTGATGACCGCGTTGCTAAGCCATGTGCATAATTTATTTTAATTAGACCAAAAGATTCTATAAAATGCCAAAGTGCCTATGTATGATTTATTATTTATGCAAATGTGTGATTGATGCGAAGTGAATTGGCTTCAACACAGGTGTCAAAATCAGGTCAGGTTGCTAGGATACTGGGGCCATCCACTCGTTTTCTTTTTTCTCCTATTTGAATGATATTATGATGAGAAGGTTATTTATTGTTGCCACTAGCTACACATTTTATTATTTTGAAAGAACTCTATTTCGGCACACGTGCTTCAGTTTCATCATTATCACATTAAAGTGACAACAATTACTTATAAGCTGGCAACAGTTAAGTAAATAGTTTGCTACGACTGCAACTGGAATGATCTGGATAATGATTTTTTTATAAATTAATTCCATTTTTATTGTTGTTTTGCATAAAATAGCAAAACAAATTAAATAAACAAACACGCAGTTTGTATTATTAAAATGTATGTCATTGGAGAAAAATTTAACGCATTCACAAAATGCCAAGTATTGCAACAAAATACAGATATGACTAATGTTTGCAGCATCAAAACACACTCTAATCTATCGTGGCAGTATGAGCTCTTATATCTCTCGTTACTATACACTGCATTTATTGCCTTAATGTGCTTTTTGATTATTGATTAATTAAAAAGCTCCAAGTGGACTGCATCTAGAAAAATAGAGCATTTGCATATGTAGGTTTGTTTACGGGCAATCGTACTTTTTGCCGATGCGTAATAACGCAATAAAATAAACATCAGTATGAAATTATTCTTATTACCATTGGCAAAAAAGTTGACAATTGACACGAGTTCTGTTTACTTTTTGTGCGTTATCCATTCAATTTGTCAAAAAAATACTCCCGAGGTATCACTTAATATGTCTGTGAGAAATTGAGCCCTTTGAAACTGTCAGATAAATTGGGGAAAGATAAGCTTAAAGGCTTCTCATACAGCATCTTTCATGTGTGGAGCTGAAAAGCTTTACATTTTTGTAGATCAATGTCGTTGTCTTTGCCGGGGGGATTGTTTTTGTCCGTTTTTGGTCAGGTCACAGGAAGATCATTCTGATCACTTGAATGCCACCTTTTTGGGTGGGCTGTTCAGTACAGGGTGATCAACATTTAATAAATCATGAATTATTGATTGGCTTTTAGGCAAAGTTTTGGACTTAAAACTATTCTTTCGTAATTCAATCTTTCAACGAGGTTGTCACAGGCACTAAACAGCACCTCCAGCTATCACACCCAGCAGACCTATTTAACTTGTAAATCAATAATTTTATTGAAATTTGTCAGGATTGTGAAATTATCCATAAAACCAGTATAAAAGTTGGAGATTGTGATAATTATTGTAGCTTTTAGATGTATAACAATTTTTATGCATGCACGTGACACATGGACGATAATCGCAAAAACAATATCGTGACCTAGGTACTTCTAATACGTATTCAGCAACAACAATTTTAACATTTTAATTTTTAGTTTGGCAGGCATTGTGAATTTTATTATCGAAGAAAAATCTCAGAAAAAAATAACTGTTATTTTTGTTTGTGTATTCAGTAATTGTATTTAGTGCAACTGTTAGCAGCAGAGCCAAGTTAACTCCATCGCATTCCAATAATCCAATTTCTGTTTATGGCACTGGCGACAAAAATCTTTTTAGCGTTCATGCCGTATCCCTAGTTAAAATTGACAAATAATATCAATTTACTATTTCTCCATTTCTAACTTTATATAACTTTTGGTGCTCCAATTTTCTAACAGTATGACTTTTCATATTATGCATTTCAAATGTAAGGACAAATTTCACAAACAATCAAAATCGAAAATTGAAATGAGTTCAAAATCACTCTTTTCTTGGCTCATCATAAATTCTACTTTACATGCAACTTTTACGGCGGCCTCTAGATAATAACTTTTGCATAATAAATTTATTGGATCCAAAACTCAATTTTATTTTTTCAGAGACCCAAATCGCAGAGAGTATACCACAGCGCATGTTTGCCGCAGTGATTGCAAATATTGAGACAGTAAATCTGCTTTGTTGCGGTTTATTAAATAATTTTGAAATTAGATGGCCTCTTAAAAAAGTCACAAAAGTACTCTGTGGGGTCCATGGCAAGAGGTTAAAGCTTAAATAATTTCATTACACGACACCGCTTGAAGCAGGTCATATATTATTACTGTTTTCGCTTTTTCACACGTTGCGTGGTAATTCAGGGTGGAGTCGCAAGGTGTATTAGTCAATACTATACAAATAAACAATTGAAGCTAAAAAGTAATCCTACCAACTTTAATTAGATGCGACTGCACAATTGAAAATCGCACGTACCCACTTTAATTATAAATCTGAAAATTGCGTTACGCGCTGGCTAATTGGATGTTTTCAGGTACAGAGAATGCATCTTCCTTATCAGTAAATCAAATCTAAATCTTGTTTCCAAATTTCTTCTACTTAATTATTATTTTGGCAGGCGTATATCATACGTGCATGCGTATCGGATTGAACCAACGTTCTTTTACTATATGTCTAAACGTCTATCTGTATTGTATAGCAAGTTGGTTAGGTATTTGTGCATTTTTTAAACATTGTCCACATTTTGCTATTATTTGTTTAGCTGCCAAATAAAAAGAGCAATAACAAAGATTGATTCTTCATTCTTGTAGTAAACGAGTGACTGTAACGTGATGCCAGCAGTGTTGGCAAATGTCAAACGAGGACCCTTTTAACGTGCATTTTTCACTAACAAGAATGTCATGTAATTAAAGTAAATTGAGTTTGCATTCAATACGTTATTATTTTGGTATGCATAAATGAATTTTATTTAAAAAGTAATGCTTTGTAAGCTATAAATATACAAGTATCGCAATTGTTGTACGGGTTTGTTTCAAGTTACCCCAAGTTCATAAATGTCTGGTAAACTCGCATGCTTCTTCTTAAAATCCTTAAAATCGGGTTTAATATCATTTTTCGGGCGTAATCGGGCGTTGATGGTTAAAGATAATTCTAAAATAATTTTAGGGTGGACATCAAACCTCATGGACGAACAGAACGGACATGCAGTTGAATGTGTATCCCAAGAATTAGAAATTTTCTGCGCTACATTACGTATACTTTTAGTAAACACTATAGAGGTGTGTATGATGATTAACCCTAGTAACTTGATCGTAATCGTGTGGTAAGGTCCTAACAACATGCAGCAAAAGTGCAACACACGTTACCTGCATTCTGTATTACTGGTTACTGATTTTGTTGACAAGGCACAAATTGGATCTGCAACGAAAGGAATGAACTTGACTATATCGACGTGCAATAAATCTCCATCAATTCTTACTCGTCATACATGAGCCTCAAGTCTTGTTTGAGTGAACATAGATAAGCAAATGTAATTAGGCCCTATACGTCACGTCGTATATGGTGTAACGAAGATGAGCGTTTGACCTTAAAATGCTTTCATTGAAATAAGCAGAAAAGGGAAATACTGGCACGGGAAATAGGTGTTACATTTTTTGACAGCCAAGTCTAAACTCATTTATCATTAATTAGCACCTTAATTAGATATGTGTAGGTATTTACCACACCACAACCAAAAATCCATGAACCTACCTACATTAATGTACATCCATTACGTGAAACCACTATAAATGCAAAATGCTCTAGGTATTTGTTATACGCTTAATTTATTAGGTTAAATCATTTAAAAGTGATGGACTGTTATATAAACTCCTTTTGACAATGATATATATTGGTTTATTAGCCTTGAGTTAATATCAACAATCAACCTTTACAAAATTAAGTTACGTACAGAAAAATTGATTTAGAAATGTTGAACATATTGTCTTGTAAACACATATTGTATTGTGACACTAATAACTGGTGAGATAAGTTCAGATCTTGTAATTCTTGTTATGTGATAAGCTATATTACTTATTAATATTAAAGGCTACAAAGTGGATATAAACATTACTACACAATCCAAACTAAACAAATGTTCCTAGCATTCTCATGCATTCTCATCTTCACTTGTGGCCGACTCCTCTTCTTCACCTTCTCCAATATTATCCATGTACACCTTCGGTGGGGTATATGTTCTTCCACATTTACTTCCAGGGGACAGGGCTGCACTGGGATGCATCATGAGGGACAGCTTCCTCTTACAAATGTTATCATGTGTTGCTATGTATTCGTTGTACCGACCACTGCAATATGTCATTTTATCATCAATTAATAATTCAAAGTGCAAGAAAAAATGGAAGCTGGAAGCTCACCCATTAACATATTACTCATTTCAAAGAGACAAATGACATCAATAACCACCACTATCAGTTTTAATTGTCATTCGTGACTGGTTATGTGCTAGACTACTGTACCTGACTACTGTTTTTTGAATATCTATTTTTTAAACTTACATCCACAACCGGTTTTGTTCGTTCAGCATTTTAACACTCTCCTCACGTATCTGCTGTTTCTCAAGTTCAGACTCTGCAAGTTTTTTCCTTAATCGTTGGACTTCCTCTTCAAGCGCTATGACCTTTATTTGAAGAAGCTTATTCATGGAAACCACAGTCTGTCCCTTATTCTCGTTATCGCTTTCGGACGAGGTGAAATCAGTATAGGGGACGACGACATTGTTGCCGTACTCTTCAGGATCGGATGAGGAATCAAACTCTGTTTTTAGTCGTCGAGCTTTTGGCTGTAAGACCTTGGCCGGGTCCTTGTTTTCCTTGTCGTTAGCAACATACTTTTTTGATTTAGGAAGTAGCCGGGTATCCTGCGGAAGCCGTTGTTGCTTCGGTTCTACTTCAATCGGGCGGAATGCAATAACCTTTGAATAATACGAGCACATTACATGAAAACAATGCATATAAATACTTAAAGATGACATTTATGCAATAAAAATGAAATCTTACGTTGCTGGCGATAGCAGAATTGTGAAGAACTTGGAGCGTTGAATCAGCCATTCTTGGATCAGGATTCACATTCACAATCATGCAAATGTGCGTTGATGAAGTAAAGTAACTTTTAAAAATATGCGTTAATTTGCTTTCACGAAATGGAATAGTTTCAATCGCTCTATTTCCTCGAGCTTGTTTTTCTCTGTGCAAACACAAGAACAAAAATTCTTACAACTTATTACTTTGCAAATGTGCAATTTGAAATGTATTTAAATGTATTTCCTTCTTTTTGTTAAACATCTTACCTAAGTAAACGAATCACTTT
This sequence comes from Sinella curviseta, assembly GCA_004115045.4. NCBI lineage: Eukaryota > Metazoa > Arthropoda > Collembola > Entomobryomorpha > Entomobryidae > Sinella > Sinella curviseta. The sequence goes on along the minus strand of CM023200.3, from coordinate 65,849,717 downwards.
CAACAGAACCGTTAGTGATGCGTTAATGCTGCTTGATTCTTTGAGCCGGGCACCCTCATTCTCAGTTTGGGATGCACGTTCCATTCCAGCGAGATCACAGAACGTCATCCTGTGAACTGTTTTTGGATATGGCATGCATGGTTCCCCAATTCCGATGGAGACAACGCGGATGGTAAAAAATGAGTGGGAGCGACTAGATCTCAGATTCATTTGTGTAGCCGCAAACTGTAGATTTTTTCGACCAGCCAGGAATATCTTGTAAGCTTCATCATCCGACGTTGCATGCAGCTCGGTGAGATCTTTGATGTACACAAATCCATTGTTGTCCTGCAACAGCTTCCGTTCCTTCCGCCGCTTATTCTTGCCCACATGAATTGTTTCCAACAAGTCATACACCTTTTCATTGTACAGCTCAGCAAATGATACCCAAACGCTGTACATTGTCATGTTTGAAAAGAGTGCATAGTTCATCTCAGAAAACTCGGCAGCTATAAAAAATATTTTTTATCACGAAGGTAACAAACTATAATAGTTGAACCTGGAGTTCCTACTCAAATCAATGTTATTTAAATATGTTTAGGTAACCTCCAACAAGATGGACCGTTGATCCCTGACTAGAAGACTGAGAGTCTGCGAAGCTCATATTTTCTTTCATCTGCATTAGCTCGTCTTTCTACAAAAAATAACGGCAAAACAAATCTTTCAATAATTAGGAGACTGATGGTCCTGGAGTGTTTAATAAGCAGAACACTTACTACATGTGCTGCCTCCAACAGGATCGCTTCCTTCTTGTCCTGAATCTTCTTTACTTCGTCTGCAGAGAGGTGGTGGAAACTTTTGTACAGGTGTGGTCTTATCTCCGATTGTTTAAACACCCTGTCCTGGATCCTGTTGAAAATTGCTTCCAATGTTCGAGGAATGATCCCATAGTCCTTACCGTGGCCTGTGACAAAAAATTACAAAAAACATAAAATTCTAAACAATTATTACCAAGAACTGCGTTCATACCATTAACAAATTTCGATTGTTTACTTACCTTGAAGCGTGTACGTTTTCCCCGAGTTGGTCGCACCATAGCCAAATATTAAACAATTTTCGTTCCTTAAAAATTTTTCAATTAGCGGATTTACACATTCCTCAAACACATCCGCTTGGCTGGATTCGGGTCCCAGGACCTTGGTAAACTTAAATTCAGTTGGCTTGTTCCTTTCCGCCTCTCCCCTACCTCGACCTGGGAAAGAATTTACCGTTTTCTGGATGGGAAAGGTCACCACCGTTGTGCCATTTTTTATTTCAAGTGCCTGCGGAAATATAACATTTGATAATGTATAGCTAGCTAACTAATTAGTAGACATTTGAAATGTAACGTATGTTACTCAACCGAATTACCCCTTTCTTAGGAGCCTTGGACTTGGTTGCTTTTGGTTCGACGCCAATACCAGACGAAGGTCTGATTCTCAAAAATGTTTTCAGTCTCTCTTCCTCCAAAAGTTCCAAGACAGATTCATCAAACACGTTGTCCAGTCTCCTAATGACCCCGCAATCGAACGCATTTCTTGTAGGCTGAAGACCCGTGGACCCTTGCAAGTTGTAAAATGACGGAAGTCTGCCTGACGGTTGGGTACCTGACTCATTGTTGTTGGACGAGGATCCAATGTCGTCCGACACAACGGACGGAGTTGAGCGAGAAACCGAGGAGGAAACGGGACGACATTCCTCCAAGGACGATGGAAGAAAGGCGTGGTCTTCCAAGGTTCCCTCTACTTCTTCTAATTCTACACTAACTGCCGCCATTTTAATTAACACTTTACAACTTGGCATGTGACATGTCACAATTTTATACGATAATTATGGTGATGTTAGTGTCGTTCGTGTGAAAACAACAATGCGCTACCCGCTACACTGACCGCCAAGATGATGAATGATGTGCTGAGTGACTATTTTGGTTGCATGAGTCAGATAGATACAACAACAAATTCCGAAAATGGCACCGTGGCATAACATGACATGTATAATTTTCAGTGCAACTTTTTATGCAACTTGTACCAATAATTAGGCATAATTAGGCTTCAACGAGACGTAACCTGGAATTAATTTTATTTTTTTCAAATTGTAGCATGAATTTACAGCACACAATATAGGTATATAAAAAACTTATCAAAGAACGCTTTGCGTTTTAGGGAGCCGAGACATTTAAAGCGGGCGTAGTTGAAATTGGTAGTTCATTTTTATCAGTCATTATTGTTGTCGATAAGGCTGCAGTTCGATTGCGATATTCGTAAATTTCTCTACTGCATTTATGCCTATAGATCAAGTCTCCATATCGAATTCGCTCAAATGAGAATATTTGGAGGGATGGCACCCGTCTCCAAATGTTCGACTCGTACATGCGTCCCGTGTACATGAATTTTTGGACCTCAACAATCTCTGCGTATGAGTGGGAGTCTCCTTCTAAAAATGCAATTACCGCAGGGTCCTCATTAAACTTGTTGGCTGATGTTGACTCACAGATGGTCATGTATTTGAGGGAAGGGAAGCAGAGCAAAAATGAGTAGTTGATTTTTCGCTGAATTCCGTATATTTCAAGTTGCTGCAACGAAGGGATTGAGTATGATTGGCTGGTTGCTGTACACATTTCTTCCAGTTCGACGGCTATGTCCACGATTAATTTAAGGACGCGAAGTGTAGGGAAGCGAGACAAAGTTTCGAACAAACAATGAGTACTAAATGATGATGATGCTGAAAGGGACGGTAAGGATCCCCGCAGATCCAGGCAAACTTTCCCCAGGTTAGGCGCTTGTAAAAGACAGAGCCGTCCTAGGGAAACTTCTTTTAAATGGAGCTCAGTCAGCTTTAATAGGCCTCTGGAGTAGCCATTTTTCCATCGACTCATATTTAAGTGTAATTTTGATAGCTGGGTCGAGTACATGGCAATCAACATGTCATGAATTATTTGGGGCACCTCGGGATAAAAACATTCCACGTCTAGAGATTCCAAGTGAGGCATAACCGGTAAAGGATTATTAGCCATGTATAATGGCAACGCTTTGGGATGGTAGTCCTCATGGCTAATGTCAACGGCGAGCTTTAGTGACTTCAAGTTAGGGAGATAAGCCAATATTTCCCGCAGCAACTTGTAAAATTCCAGAGGTTTCTGATGCCCGCTGTCCTCAGTTATCTCTACGTACCAAATGTGATGGCCAACTGACATTAAAAACAACCTTGTCAACTCCCAGAACTCCACAATCCCGGGATCATCCAACTCTTCTTCTTCATCGTCAAAGTCGTCATCAATTTCCACATTGAACACAACGCATCTGCCTACAAATGGGTTTCTCGGATGGCTTTTCATTTCTTCACGGAGGACCCGGATTCTGTCCGCATCCCAAAGATGAAAAATGGCACTATTGGTCAACTTTGCTACTTTTAGAACATCGTCTTGTAAGTGAACTTGGGAAAAGGGGCGTCTTGAAGGATGTCTTTCTAGAAACTTGTCAATTGCTGAACTCCATTTTTTGCAGACCAGGCGACAACGCAGGATATCATCTTTATTGAGTCGTTTAAAGATGTGTTCAAGTATCTAAGAATGATATAGAATTGGATTATAGTTCAACTCGGATTAATATTTACTTCGTGTGTCTTTATAAATTATAAACAGCTTACCAAAGTAAACATCCAAGTTCCTTTGCCGGGATGCAGCACAGTGTCCAACTGATTCGATGTTCTGCACACATTCAACAAATCCTGTGAATCTCCCAAGTATTCCAAGATTATCTCCCACAACTGGAAAACAAGTCACGTCATTGTCATTAGCAAAAGCCAAGTTAATCATAGATTTGAAATGAAATTTATTTAAAAGTAATCAATATGGCTGTACCTCTTCTGGAAAGACTGAAAACGAAGTTTGGGCATCGTCTCCATCCCTCCCGTTTCTCATCAGTTTCCGAACTTGCGCAGTTTTTTCCTGAAGCTGTTGACCAAGCAGTTTATTAGCCGCTGTCAACATTTCCACTTGTTTTCGTAGCGAAATGCACTTCCTCCTCCAAGAAGAAGAGGACCCCTCATTTGCTCCTCCTTCATTTCCCTCCCCCTCTCCTTGGTCTTCTTCAGGCTCCATTTCCAGTAATTTACTATTAATTATATAATTATTAAATGCATCTGCATTTGCTCCTATTGTTGTTGTTGTTGCTGGTTTTGTTTACTTTACACGGAAGTGGACTGGAAGTAGATGCCCTTCTTGTCAAACGAAAGCAAAACATACAGTACGACTCTTGCATGCATGTAAACAGAAACATGTGATGAGTGTACCAGAGACCCAGAGACAAGCTCAAATCTCAGCAGAACTCCATTGCTCCAGTCCTGCCGCTTTTTTGACACCAAATACTTAAAACCATCGTAAAGTATAATTAAAGTTAACATTTTGTTAGCAACTAGAAAATATTATTCAAAATATTCTGTGGTGAAGTTCCAGGAGCGTGGGAACATGGATGATGTGAGAGGAGTTCGTGGTGAGGAGGATCATCCAGGTGGTGACCCAGCAGCGATTTTGGAAAAGTTTCCAGAGGAAATTTGGACACTCATTTTTGAAAATTTGCGAGACTCATCAACGGATCTGTTAAACTGTACGCGAGTATGTCAAAAGTGGAGGAGGATTTTGAAGTCAGATCAATGTACTTGGCTATTTGATCAGGTATGGGGAACAGAGAGGCATATTTTTTTAATTGGCTCATTAAGAAACGAGTTTATTGGATCGTGTTTTTCATTTATATTTTGTTTATGCACTTGGTACAGGTGTTCCTGCACCTTTTTCCGTATCTCAACAAGCCCGACATTTTGACAGCTCGTCAGGTTGATAAGCGGTGGCAGAAAGTTGCTGATGACTTTGTGGACAAACATGAATCTCGGTTGCCCTTTGATGAGAATCGGAGTCACATTGGACACAGGCCACTAAATTCTTCTCTTCAATACAAGAATATGAAATGGAACACTTTTCCCGAACGGGAGCGGTTAATGAGTTTCATGAATTTAATTGGCCCGTCCGAGACGAATCCCATCTTTGGAAGATCTCTCTGGTTGGAATTTCAAGAAGAGACTGAAAATGAGGACGAGAATTTTCAAGAGAATTCCAAATTTTGGCCAACTGCTTTCCAGTTTCTCAAAATGTACGGTAATCACGTGTGGTACTTTACCCTAGGTACATATGGCACCAGAAACACATATAGCCGCTTCCTCTACTTATTACGCAACTGTCTAACCCTCTTGCCCAATTTGAAGTCTCTGCATATTTTCGGATGGGTTAATGAAAGTGGAGAGGACACGGAGAACAATTTAACTATCGAGGAAGTTCCAGCGTTTTTGGAAAGCCATCCACTACCAGTATTGCAATCCCTGGAAACTTTGGAAATTGACAACATGAGTGGTCTCCCTTCCACCATTCAGGATCATCTTATCTCTGCACATTGCGCAAATTTGAAAAGTCTCCAACTTTCCGAGTGGGAAGAGAGCCGTTTGGTTACCAACATTGAGCTACCTCAGCTGAGGGAATTGCTCGTTGACGTGTCCAGATACAGGCCCATGGAAAAGTTGGGGAATCTGTTGACCCATCTTGCCAATTGTCCTCTGGGGAAAATAGCCCTCTCTTTTGCCTCATTAGAGTGCGTCCTGGATATGGAGCGACTATTCCAGCTTGTTGGAAACTTTGGGGAAACGCTGCGCTCACTTCGGTTGAGTGTTATACCGGGCGCTTCCAGGAACAAGGATAAAAATGACGCTGTGTGGAACGAGACAACAGCTTCCCAGATTAAATTATCGGCTCCTCGTCTTCAGGCGTTGCATTTGGAGGGATTTAACAGACTACCGCTCACCTTTCTCTTGCATCTTTCGTCATCTTTGGAATATTTGGAAATAAGACCTTTAGCTGCAACAACAAGAGAACAAAGCCACGCAGACGAAGTTATCGATCTCTATCAGTATTTGCGGAGCTGTACAGTTTATGATTCTCGCATTTGGCGAGATTTGCCAAAACTCAAAATGATTTATTTTGAAATATGCAACCCGTGTGTGGGACATTTTGAGGATAGATTCTTCTCTCGAGCAAGGTACAACTTTATTGAGAAGTTGAAAAAAACTTCCACTACGTCTTAAGCGACTCACTCAGGTTTACTTATCCAAGATTGAATACATTGGACATGTCTGTATCTAGTATTATATTATTTTAATTAATATTGAGTAGGTAATTGTAGTACACAAGCTATTCCATGTAATTTATGCGTGTATTTGTTATGATAATAAAGCTAATTAATATATTTTTGAAATAGTAATAATTCATAAGTTTTCGATTGTGATTGATTTTTTTCAAGATAATATTCTGGAATATTTTCTCAATATTGTTCCATATCCACCGTCACAAAGTCATATACACAAAATGTAACATCATAAAATAACAACAACCCCATCGACGAACGATGGCTTTTTATTATTTCACGCAGCAATTTATTTCATACATAATATTTAAAAAATGCATTATAAAACTACAGACATAATATTTAATTCTGATGGTACTATTCCTTTAGGAAAGACAAAAATTCTTAGGAACAATAAAATAATCATGAAGTAAACGAAAAATATTTGCTCAATACGAAGAAAGTTACAAAAACGTAACCAAAGTTGAAAAACGTAAATATTGCTATTAACAGTACAGTACAGTACACAAATGATAGTGAATGATAAAAATTAATCATAGAAAATTAAATTAATTATGAGCAGGTAAAGGCCTCGAATCCTAATCTTCCGATGATATCTTGTTGTATGCATTTCTAGTGTAAAGATGCTTCCGAAACCGACGGCATCTTCCCGATGAGGGTTTGTTTTCGGTTGGATTCTCACAAATAATTTTCTTGAGACGAGGAAGCTCCTTCCAAATTACATGCTCATACAAGCGAACTTCCAAAATGTGTTTATAGATTAGCTTGTCATCCTCGGTCATAAAAAATGATGGGCTGGGTCCCAGTGACAAGTTCTTAATGAACAGGTGCTCAAGGGATGATGCCAATCCTTTGATGAAATGGAGGGATAAATTCACAAACCCTTCCAGTTCCAACGTTTGTAGTTGAGGCGTAGGTAACTCGGCTTGATAATTGGCCCCGCAGTCTTTGATTGGCTCCGTTGGGAATGCTTTCAGTCGAAGGTAGCGCAGATTATTTCCAACTTGTCCAATAACAGAAAATAAGTCTTCAGCATTTAGCCAAAAGGAACAAGCGGTTGAAAATGACAATGACAGTTTCTCCAAAGGCGATGCTTCTAGCTTTTTAAATAACAGTTCCAATTTGCGAATCGATTTCACGTTTACATGGAGCTCCTTCAAGTTTGGCATGCCACCTTCCAAGAATGTCAATTGGTTAAAAACATCAGGGTCGGTTACCTTGAGGCACTTCAACTGTCCAGAATAGATCTTGATCAAGTGCCGTTGTACTTGTATTGGAAGCTTGGTGTAGTCAGTGATTTCCAAAGTCTCCAGAGACGGAATTACATAGAACAACCGTGGGATTTCCAAATACCTTGCCAATTGTGACATTGGTATGAATGGGTTGGGATTGGGCGTGATTTTTCCCACGATGCGAAGGCTCCGAAGATTTTCCATCATTGCAGTCCATTGTCGCAGCATTCCAATAAAGTAATCATATGTATTTTGATTCCCAGTTGTGTTCAGAACCAAATGCCGAATGTGATCTCCAAAGGACTCCAAAAAACCATTCATCCAGAAGCAAAACCTTCCGTTCGTAGTATCAACGTCTATCCAAACTGCTCTTCCTGGAAATGGATTTGGATCCCCTTCCGTATTTTCCCAGCGATCAAGTTGATGCATGCCCTTGATGACAATCCATTCCAGTTTCTTCTCCTGCAACAAAGAAACACTATCCGACCACCGTTGACCAGTGTTCAAGACATCCTCACTGTAGACGGGGCGAGATGGATGATTTTCCAAGAAGCTATCAACAGCGTCACGCCATTTGGAACTGACCAATCGGCACTTCAAGATTTGATTTGTCTCCAGATGAGGAAAGATGCTGCCGAAAATCTGCAATTATTTTTAACAATCAAGTTCCGTAAAATTACCTGTATTTTGAGACATAATGTGTTAATTATTCTAAAATATGGGATTTTAACCTCATTAAATATCCAGTTTGGCAGATCTGGTTTCAAGATGTCTTGCCATGCCTGGCACACGCTGAAGCAACTATGAATGTCCTTGGACGATTCCAACTTGTCCAAAATTAATTTCCAGACTTCTTCCGGAAGGATATCAAGAGCATCAAGGCCAACGCCAACATGATTTCCCTCTCCCTCCACCATTAATTGCTCCATTTTTAGATAATTAGACTCAGATCAATTGGCCCTCCAAAAAATGATTGCTTCATAGCCGTCTTCTCCCGTGTTGTTATGATTAATCATGTTTTCATTCGTATTTTTTTCGATTCTTCGAAACTTCTGCAGAGATTTAACTTTGGCGCGCAAAATTTGAATTTTAGAGGCAAGTTTGAAACTATATTTGTGAACCATTATTTTGCATGTTACGATCATTGAAAATTATTCATATCTGATTGATCAATTGATAATGAAAGAAATTCTATGATTAAAATAGTTAATTATCTTGTTGGTAGTCCTTTCGTATTTTGCTCTCGCAATGTTCAACTTTATTAACAATGATTTATTCGTCTGTTTAATTGGTTTAACGTTAAAAACTAAACTTTAATGTTGTATACGGTCGAAAGTCAAAATGAAAGGCAAAGTTGTGGCATCATCATCATAATAATTGTAACGACTAAACTAGGTAATAATACTTCATGACTAAAATATATAGACTCAGGGCAATTATAATTTAATGAGCTAGGCAGTCATTAACTCGTGGTTATCCCCTTTACTTCTTGAGTAAACATCTACATTGAGCGAGCTCCAAAATTGAATACCCTTATTAAATGGCTCGTCCACCATTTCCGTCGAGCCTATTTTAATTTTCAGGTACTTGGGAACCGGGACCTTGTTTCGTCCTGTCATGGTTACGCTGTTGGTTGGAAACGCTTCGTTCCATTGTTTTCCCTGGATTTTCGCAGGTCTCCCCGTTTTCGCAAAAGTGACCCAGGAGTTGACCATTTCTTTAGAGAGCCCTTCGTACATGTCGCCACCACTGTACTCTGGAATGTTTTGTATATGAAAAATGAATGTGAGGTCATCCACGTGGGTAACTCCTTTGTTGGGATCTATCCATCCAAACACGTTTCGTTGAATCCAGTGATAGCCCAAAATGAAGCCGATTTCGAAGAAGGCTGGCAAGTAGCCGTACTGTGACCAGAGCACATCTCCAAAGCTTAAGGGTACTGGTTGAGCAAAGTAGAAGAGGTAAACGGGCGCCTTGTTCTCCACTGAATGGTGGAACGTTGCACTTTGATGTGTCCCGAGAAAGTACTCCCGTTCCGAGAACAAATTGGTAAAGTTGGCAAGATTTGACTGGACGCAGAATGGGGACTGGGAGCCAAAGTAGTGGGAGCGAATCTTGTCTGGAACGTTGTCATCCTTGCTGTTGTAGAGTAAAATGTGGCGGAAGTGGTGGTGCCAATCCCGTTGGAACAGCTCAAGAAGATGGTTGTCACGGACCAAAACTAGAACGGAAGTTTAAAAAATATATTGTACAAGGTCACGACGGCAATTGTAATTTTTAATATTTAGTACTCATACCACTAGCCACCGCTAGGCCTTCTTCAGAGTTGACACCAATAATCCATGGTACCGGGTTGCTAATGTTTCCCACTTTCATCATTTCCAGGGGATCTTGAGTGAGAAAAGCATCTTCGTCATCAATCTCCTCAATGCTTGGCTTGAACACGGAGAGCGGATCATGAAGAAAATTCTAAAATCGGTACACATACATGATACAGACACATAAACTCATTCCGTCACGAACAATTATATTTTTAATTGTTCATCATTAAAACTGCAATTACTCACGAGATTTTCGAAATGTTCCTCTACAATTTTATTGGCATCTAATGATTTCATGCAGTTGAGCACGGCATGAGCTGACTCATTAACTGGGCAGTCCAGTTGTCCTGCCAATCGAAGTGCTTGCTCTTTTCCAGAATAGGAGAATGCCCACGGGGAGAGTATCGTTCCACTGTGACTTGCAGCTCGGTGGAATAGTCCCTTGGACATTGGCGATAACATGTGGAAATGTACTGATGAGCCGCCTGCGTTGAAAGAAAATCATTTTAACGTTTACAATTTCTCATCTAAATTGCGTGCGAACAATCACGCAAGTTAGCAATTATGCAATAGTTATCATCGTGCCAATTGTGACCTGCGCTCTGTCCAAAAATCGTCACAGATTCCTGATCCCCACCAAAACTGTGGATGTTTTCTTGAATCCATTTCAATGCCAAAACCTGGTCCTGTGACAGAAAATGAACAATATGAAATTAGTCGCTGCGTCCAAAGTTGTGTACAATTTGCCAAAAAAAAGCTATATAATTATTGTAACATTTTCATTTGTTCGCACCTTCAGTCCTTGGTTTCCTGAGGCTTCTTTAATTCCCAAATTAAGAAAGCCCAAAGCTGCCAATTGTACACACAATTAAATATCAACATGAATAGAAGGTACTACATTAAAATACTAAATGTTGACGATGCTAGTGGTATGATATGATTGGAGGAAAACTAACTTACCACCAAGTCGGTACGAAATTGTGACAAGGATAATGTCTTCATCCATGAGGTACCTTGGACCGTACAGTGACGGATGCCCCGAAACATAGTATCCGCCATGCAAAAAAGCCAGTACAGGAAGTGACTTGTTGCGACTTCCAGCCTGGAGCTGTACTAAGCCATAAAAAACGCATTGTTACTTGTCACCAATTTATAGACAAATTCAGATAATCATTACAATTTACAGCAGTTATAATTATTTGTGCTTTTGTCACCTTTCTGGGCATGTACACATTTAGATATAGGCAGTCATCACTGCCGCTTTTCAGATGCGAGATCAAGTCCACCTGCATGCATTTCGGCTTATATCTCCTCGCGTTCAAAATCCCGTTCCAGTCATCCGCCGGCTTGGGATTTTGGAACCTCAACTCTCCCACCGGAGCTTGTGCGTACGGAACTCCCAAAAACTCGTAAAACTCTCTGCCACCTCGTGACACGGACACTCTGCCCCGAAGTAGGCCATTGCTCACCTGCACCAACGGATCGCTTCCTCGATTCTGCACAAATCGGGCAATGTAGTATGCAACTATTACGACGCAACAGGCCAAAATCACTTTGTTCTTGATTGTGGATTCCTTCGAATTATCATTTACCCTGTTCATTTTTCAGATTTTTCATGATACTCGCAACACCTGAAACAAGATATTTCAAGAGGAACTTCACTCAACACTCCTCTCTCTACATTTTTTAAAACTTGTAAAAAACGAGACTTGCCACTGCAGACAGAAAAATTAGTTAAAACTATCAACCCAAATCAGCAACAAGTTTCACTTTCAGAGCTACTCACAACACTGATGATATGATAAAACTGCAAATTATTATGCAGAAAAATATATAAATTCTGGTTGAGTGATTTGAAAATAAATGAGTGTGTGTATGCAATGTCGTGTATGGCCACTACTGCAGCAGCTACTTGTTTGTGCAGTGTTGCCTTTTTGCTAACTGCTTGCGTTGTTGCGTTATAAGTTAAGTTAGTAATGATCTTTTGACAGGCAGGTGTCTACCCAGCATTATTATGAAGCTAGATAGGAGCATAAAATGAAAGTTATCTCTGAGAACGACGTTACGTGTGCAATAATTGCAAAAAAATAATGCTACAATGCCTAAGTATATTTTTTATATATCAATTCGTAGAATTTACAATTACAAATCATAAGGTTCATGCTGCTACTGCTACTTACATTATGGCATATTCTTAATTTTCGCCGATTGTAACCGCACATTACATGCAGTACATATATACATACCTACATAGAAACAAATAAAAGTTTTAAATTGAAGCCAAATACATTCAACGTTCTTTTTAAAGGAAATTGAAAATTTGCCACGAAGGAAGAACAAAATAAATGTACATGCGCGAATAATAATATTTGTGTACAAGTTTTTTGTACTTGCGAATGCGAACTGATGGACTATTCACCCTGTACATATTTTGCAAACAGAAACAGTTTTTGAAAAGGCGCAAAATGACAAAATAGCTGTGGCCCCCTCGATTGCGAATTACGATAATCTACTTCACAAGTAACATAATATTTTAAATTAGTAGGCATTTTGACATTAGATCTCTACACGTGACTATATACATACATACGTTCACACTTTAGTTGGGTTGGGATAATTTCTATGCTATGATGTGTATAATTTTTTTGAAATAAAGTCAGTTTGCTTTTACGGCCAAACTAGTTTTTATGCCCATTTAACTTACCTCACCATACCAAGTCATTTAAAGTGAACACAATCATGAATCATGATACATAAAATATCGGTTATGTTGTGGTTAAGTGTTAAATGGTCGTAGTGGTGCATATAGTGTTGATGGAAACTGAACACCATACACCATAATGATTAAGACAAAAGGTGATATGTGTAACAACAAAACACATAGGTAACAATGACTTTAAAAACCAAAGCAAATGCTGTAGCTCTGCAAACACCTATATAGTTTGGTTTACTCAATAATTGTTGTTTTTTGCTAGCTTCACATCGCATCGCCTTGCCTGTAAATACCTACATACAGTCTATATAATTTGCACAAAATGGTGAAAATACAGAGTGCAAAACCGTAAATTTGATTATTATTGCCCATGTTAGTTGGCTACTTACATTTACTGTACAGCGATTTAGCAATCACCATCATAATTACAATGATATACAATGAGCAGCGTTGGCAAAAAAGATAGTAATATAAACTGTTTTAATGTTTTATAGATTCACCAACATTCTAGCATTAAACTTTTGATGGTGGGGTTTCTTTGCTCAGTATATTACCATTTTCAATGATATTAAATCAATATTGACATAAATTGGCATGCTTGCGAATTTAAAATAGTGCTGATCTGATAAGTATTACGCTTGAATCTAGATAGACTTTTAAACAATAGCGTTATAATTATTTTGGTACTTACCACCGCAGACAATACATCTGACAAGTTACGAGAACTTTCAATAATAAAAATAAAACAATAGTAAATTTTTCTCGCACAAGTTTTATGGCAAAATTGGCCGGCCAATAAAATAGGAAAACTAATGGAATTGGAAATGATTGGGAATATCCTGTACTGCAAGTGCTTCTGTTTACGATCTGGTGAGCTAACACAAGGGCACCTACCTGCATGGCGTATATAATTAAACCCTTTTATTATTTTAATGTTGGAATTTTGGTCGAATCAAGATTTATTTAATACGTATATGTGGATTTGAGCGTTTTTTAGTTGGTATATCTGAGAGAGATAATATTGAGTTCAAACTCATTCAAACAAAATTATGTAACTTCAATTATTATTTTTATAAATAAAATTGTATCGTAAATCTTTTAAGAGTATATTCTTTTTCCGTAAGCGTATCAGTTCTCGTTTCTTACATCGTAACTCCCCCTTTTGCTTGCGTAAATAAAGCAGCAGCATTTATGGGAAATTCAGCCCATTACTGATTTCACGTGATACCATTCATTCACAACTTTTAGTAATGGCACTGACGATTTTTTAAATACAAGATTGTCATATTTTAAACGGTCTGAAAATCAATTGCAGATCTAAGCCATTTGGGACCAGACCACCTCAGTGATATAGTTGCCAAGATCTATTACTTTGGTTTCTTTGTGTATTTACAACCTCATGAAAATTTTGCAGTTTCCAATATTAGCATAATGTTAATGTGTACCAGCTTATCCAAAAAATGGCCTTTATTTTGTTGCAAACCATTCTAAACGAAATAGAAATGCATTGCTCGTTATGGCTTTCAAATATCATTGGTTTTCGGTAACCAGTAACCTAACTAGTTACCTTTGGCGTTGGTAAATATTTTCGCACATTCATAATTTTATCGAATGATGCATTTCTGGAACCAATAACAAGTGCAAGTAAAGAAGACATATTATTATTATTCGAGATCCAATTATTATAATCCCATTCCATGACGTTATCAAACGTCCAATATAGAACCACAGAAATCAGTATGGCTTTAATTGTGGGAATTTCTATACGTTCACAAAGTAAATTAAAATTGTTGTACATTATAATATATTTACAAAGTTGAACGACTTGAGTGATTACTGTTCATAGTTCATATTACCTCAACCGTTCAACGTCATCAGCTTTTCATTAGAGAGGCATGTAATGTAACAAGCTCATGTATTTAAAACTTCACATAATTTCAGCACTAATTCGTCTCATAATAGCACGCTGACCGGAATTGATTCTGGCCAATAGTTGATCTCCGTCGTCATGTGGCAAGCTATGTCTTTTCTGCGTTGTTGCTTTCTCCAGATTGGGCTCAGGAAGGTCTTTTCGTTCTTCTGAATCCAATGTCGGAGAGGTCTCTATTTCGTCACATGAATCTGATGAAGCTTCCGTTGAACTGCGAGCATCTTTATGCTACAAAAAATGGAAATGCGCTTATTAGTAAACTGAATGAAGTTTAATTTTTATGAAATATGTTTTAGTTCATACTTTTTCAGTTCCAGACTTGATTGCGGATATGGCGATTTTACAAATAAAGTATGTCCAAAATATGTGGAGGAAAAAAAGGGTGAACAGCATGGCAATGATTGCGTTCTCAATGTGTTCCGGCAAAACTTCATTGTTGAGGAAATGCTGAGTTGTGCTTTAGAATCGGAAGAAAATTGCAAGAACTGTTCAGAAACACGCTGATTTTCAATTTAGCAAGAATATAAATCTTCCATCTACTTACAACCACACGATATTCTTGGGATAAATGATCAGCCTCGTTACAATCCACACGAGTGTGAAGACTGCAAAAATTCCGGTTGATAGGTCCTGCTTTTTCATGTAATTTGTCATTTTGGCTGCTTCCAAAAATATATCTGCGCAGTCGTGAAGAATTAAGGTGTACAAGCCACTGCGGGTGGTATTCATGTTGTAAGAGAAAACCATCAAGGAAATTGTCACAATGTGATGGACAAACATTTCCCAAAAGTCTTTTCTTTTCACGTCAAATCCTTGAGTAAAGAGAAAGCTGAGGTAGAGGCCGGCACCGAACAGGTAGTACAGCCACATTTTCATTGTAAGTTCCTGGTCATTATAATAATTAATCCAAATGACGGCAAGGCCAAGTATTTACGGTGCATTCATATTTCATATAATTATGTTCTAATAATTCGTACATGGTATGGAAAGTCAGCCCAACACATTTCAACATTCCAAAGGCAAGGCATATCCCACATGGTCCAAAAGCCAATTGATGCGGACATGACATAACAGACAAATCTCCATCCTGATTCACTAAATTTTGTCAATGGTGACTGCCTATCCAGTGCTCGTCTTTTTCGAAGCCACCGTTCAATTTCTCGGGATTTCAATCCTGTTTCTGAGCAAAGCTCGTTAATTAAATTATTAGATGTTTTCTTAGTGGACAAATACGCCGCTTCCAGTAACGGTACAGCTGAAGGGATTCTACATGAAACTGACTTTGCATTGGAGGAACTGTGGTGTTTAATTCCTAATCGTTTTCCGATTGGAAAAAATATATGCCTAAATGAAATAATTGATACAAATTAAACATTGTAATTGTCAGATTGTTACAGTTATGCTGATTATTAATAAATGATTCTTATTTACCCTTCCACGAGCCTTCGAACAAATATAAGGACAATAGCTGCGACAAGCCAATATTTCATGTCTTCGAATTTTGGATAATTATTATCATCAAATGCGGAATCACTGGAGACTTTGAAGTCTCCATCAAAATCAAGTGATGTTGAATTTGCCACCATGCCCGAATCGTCCAAAGTGCAATTTTGGTCGTCAATCAAATTATGGAAATTTTGAGCCGGGGTCACCATCATCACTGATGACAAATCCCGGGAAATAAGTCTACTATCCATACCGCTGCTTCCAGACTTGAAATCCATTGTATTGTATAGATTCTCCAGTGGAAAATCTCGTAAAATGGTAACTTATGCAGAGTATGTAGGTATGCACACCATATACGGTTTTCCCTACTTACTAGTTTAGGTAACTACAGATAACTATAATTGCTTAAACTTCTCACTAAAATTTTCAGGCTACTGCCGCGTTGAATACCGAGATTTGACTAAAACGTGTGTGGTTTTCCGATCGAAAAGAATCAGACCAAAATATTGAAAACAATTAACAAGATATTGAGCAATCCGTATAGGATTTTGACCGTCATATCAAAATTATTATTGTTTACAGCATTTTCATTTTATAAAATTCGCATAGCGCAAATTCTCAACATGATCAATGGTAAAAAATAATAGGCGTAATTAGCGTTTGGAAACAAGTCTGTACTAATGATATTCAACAATTTTCTTTTCCAGCTGTAATCATCATAATACAGCATAATATGTACGTATGGACAAGCAAAAAAAAAATTCATTCATCCCATCGCATCATATCGACTAGTTAATGGATTTGCATAATTAGACTTTACGTTAGATCAATACGCGCACATGAAAATCCCTTGTTTTTGTGTCTAGCCTATAAAGGACTTGGTAAAAATTAAAGAAAGATTTTATCTTTATCTTTGGTATTTCTATTTTCACAAAATTGCTGCTCTGCAAAACTATAACCATATTACTTTTCAAGTACGAACGCGAACGAAAAAAACAATGATTTTCTTGAACAATGATTATGTAGTCGGATCTATAATGCTTCCTCTCTTCTGGTAATCGTCAAATTATGAAAAAAATGGTGCATTATTTGATGTTATTTGTGCGTTTTATGTGAGCACCCAATCTTTATTTTAGGGAACTTTGTAGAAAGGTGTGGTGGTACATTAGTATAATTTATGTTGGAGAGGTTCCGGCTTCGTCTGAGGACAAATCTTCAGTGGAACTCCGAGAATCTTTGTTCTACAAAAAAATATTTTGTTCGTAAACTTAATAATGCACTTTAAACTTCTTTAATATCAGCTTTATATTTAATATAATGAATTCATACCTTTTCATTTCCAGACTTCAATGCGAAGATAGCAATTTTACAAATAAAATATGTCCAAAAAATGTGAAGAACAAAAAGTATAACGAACATGGCAATTATTGAAAAGCCAATAAATTGAGGCACAATGTTCCTGTAGATGAAAACCTGAGCTGAGCTATTGGTGAAAATAAAAAGAAGCCTTTTAGAAAAGTGCTTTTTCCACTGTAGAAAGATGAAAGATCATAATTTCTCTATACTTACTTCAGCAAAACGTTCCTGGGGTAAATCATCAGACGAGTCACAATCCACACGAGTGTGAATATCAAAAAAATGCCGGTTGCCAGATCCTGCTTCTTCATATAATTTGTCATCTTGGCTGCTTCCAAAAATACGTCTGCGCAGTCGTGAAGTAGTAATGTGTAGGAACCCATTCGGGTAACATTGGCATTCCAAGATAGAACCAGCAAGGAAATTGTTACAATGTGATGAACAAACATTTCCCAAAAGTCTTTCCTCTTCACGTCAAACGCTTGAGTGATAAGGAAGCTGATGTATGTACATTCCGGAAGCATACAGGTAGTAGCGCGATACATCCATTGAAAGTTCCTGGAAATTATCACAGACAATTACTCAAAACACACTGAAGACGCAGAATGAAGAGCCTTACAGTTAAACTGACGAAAGTGCATATTGAATACGCTTATCTTATTATTAATCATAATTCATACTTGATTTGAAAAGTCAACCCAACACATTTCTACATTCCAAAGCCACGGTTTATCCCAAAGAGTCCAAAATCCAATGATTGCGGATATGACATAACAGACAAACCTCCATCCTGACTCACTAAATTTTTGCAATGGGGACGGTCTGTCGATTGCTCTTCTTTTTCGCAACCACCGCTCAATTTCTCGGGATTTCAATCCTGTTTCTGAGCAAATCTTGTTAATTAAATCATTCGAAATTTTCTTACAATTAGTTGACAAATATGCCGCTTCCAGTAACGGTACAGCGGAACGAATTCTACATGAAATTGAGTGTGTATTGGAACGGTAACAACGGTGTTTAATTCCTAGTCGTTTTCCAATTGGAAAAAATATATGCCTGAATGAAATAATTGGTAAAAATTAAGTCATATAATAGCTAGTTGTTACAGCTATGCTGATTGAATGATTTTTAGTTACCTTTCCACGAGCCTTCGAACAAATATAAGGACAATAGCTGCGACAAGCCAATATTTCATGTCTTCGAATTTTGAATTATTATTGAAATCAAGTGTGGAATCACTGGACACTTTGAAGTCCACGTCAAAATGAAATGGTATTGAATTTACCACAGTACAATTTTGGTCGTCAATTAAATTGTGGAAGTTTTGAGCCGGGGTCACCATCATCGCTGATGACAAATTCAGGGAAATGAGTCTATCCATTCCGCTTCTAGATTTAAAATTCATGGTATTGTTTCTCCAGTGGTCAAATTTTGTAAAGGTGTATTAGTACATAGATTAGAGGACTTGACACTTTCGTGTCTGGTAAAACAGCGCACTGGTTCGAGACGCTGTGGATTTATAAATGAAGTTATTTCTGTTTTTACTTATGAATTTCTTAAAAACATTTCTCAATTTTCCGTAAAATGTCTGGAGGTTTACCTTGTTTTATGCTATACCAATATCAATTATTCAAAACGTCTTGAAATTCCAGTTTCAGTCATTTTTATTATGAATTGCAGTCTCAGACAGATGAATGTAAACATATCAATTACTGATTTTATTAATTCGTAAAAATCTGAGTAATTTTATTTGTATGTATTTTGGGTAGGGAATCGGGTAATTTCATACAGGTATATAGTATTTCATTCCAAGGAGAATGTAGAATTCCCAGCATGGAATAAGAAACTAAGATGATATTAAACTTTGGAGAATAGCACTTATTTTAAAAGGAGTTAATGGGAAAATTGTGCTTTTTTACCACGGGAAAAACAAGTCATGTTTATCAAGATAAGATGTATGTATAAGAGTTGAACATGTTTTCGTATCTTATATGCGCAGGATACCCGGTTCTGGTAATTATTTATTTAATTAACATGGGCACGTAATGTTTCAGATTCTTTAAATTATTATAAGGAATTTTCAGTGAACTCTGTACAGTAAAATTAATGGCTGTAAAACATTGTTCGCTCGTTCCCGTATCAACATGGATTTTTCGTAACCATTCATTCAGTAAGTATGCACATAATGATTACTCACCGACTTACCTTTCCTGTTAAAGTTGCAGCATCATGAAACATGTTTAAATTAAATATCTGCACCAGGTCAAGTTATAAAGGTTTTACATAAGCAAATGTCAAGTTATTTTATTTTTATTATTTTTTTCCGTAAACAATTTTTTGCGATGAAAACAGTCTTACAATTAGATTAATTTTAGTTAAAACTTTTGTTACCATTTACAATAAATAATTTATTCTCATGCGGCTTTTGAACACAAGTGTTATTGAGAACAGTATAAAAGTGCATAATACTACATAACAGCTATATGCTACGGTACTCTGTTTCTAAACACATATATAAATATACATCACTTTATAAAATTTCTACGACTATTCACTGGAAGATATTTTAAATAATTAAACTGCGAGTGATACTACATAACATCAAGATAGGCGTAAACAAACTATCCCCTTAAAATCTGTGCGTTTGTAAATACGCGTGCAATTATCTCCTTTTCATTAATTCGTCTTGCGTGGTGCGTCGCTCATCATTTGAACTGGAAGAGTTACTTGTTGGGTCAATCAAACCCACTTTCATGCGTTTTAAGGGATTGAAGCCACCCTCTGTTCTCCTCCGCTCAGCATTTGGAAATGAGTTCCACGGCAAGAATGGAGGAATACGGTAAAATTCTTTCACCTTGGCCGATGGTGGTTTTAACTGATAAATATTAAAATGATTGCATTTACATTAACATGACCAATTAAAATGGGATTAATAAGCAGTAAAAATGATCATTCTTCTACTTACCTAGTAATTTGTTGTCGACGCTGATGAGTAGTTCTGTGCTGCCGTAGTTGTCGGTAAATGGGAAACGTCTGGCCACATTCTCTACAGCCGAACCTTCCGCCGTGATACTGAATCTTGTGCGATTTTTTCACGTGCTTTTTCAACGACTCATGAAGAACAAAAGTTTTGGTACATATCGGGCAATTAAATATTTTACCGTTTAGCTTCGTGGAGAGATGACGGTTAAGTAGTTTCTTGACATGGAAGCTTCTCCCACAGTTACAGTAAAACGTGTCTTTCTGAGTGCCCCTAATTTCAAAGTGGTCTTGATCGTTTGATGGAGGAATATTTCCATTGTCGACTTCCCGACGAGGATCTGTCGTCAGTTCTTGTGAAGACTGTTGTGAAGTTTGCCTGTGATTTTCTTTATGGTCATTGGAAACTCTGGAGGAATTGGGATCTTCCAAGCAGAACTGCACCCGTTTCCGTTTTGCAGTACTGATTGGCTGTTGTTGTTGTTGCTGCTGTTGTTGTTGGTCTTGACTATCCCTTCTTATCACAAACGTACCATCTGCGGACCTTTTCATGAGAATTGACTTTATTGGAATTACAGGAGATACCTTTGGAGGCTCCACCGCACGGGATGGAGGTGGAAGAGGTACTTTTACCCTGTGACCCTGTGAATCTGACGATTTAGCGCCTACTGTCGACACTGAATGTGTCTTCCTTGCACTGTTCCCATTTCCGGATATCACTTTCTCCAAATTTGACAGTCCCGTGATAATCCCTGCCAGCTCTGCTTTCGTTTCTCTTTGCATTCCTTCGCACTTTTGCAACTTTTGTTCAACATTACTAGACAACTCAACAAACATGCAGCGAATTTGCCCACCATCCACCAATTCCTCTTGATCCGGGATTTCCTTTTTAATTACAGGTCCTCCCAGGATCGGTGTACAATTTGAACTTTCATCCTCCTGCAACTTGGAGACCATCTCTCCAATGGTCGCGTGTAGTATGGCGACTTCCTTGACCATTTTCTTCAATCTCGCCTCCACATCAAACCTTTCCCATTTCTCTATCTGCAGCTCATTATTCAGTCGGATGAGTTCACACTGGTGATGTCCAGCCAGGAGCTCCATAGCGTTCAACTTTTCCTTCAGTTCACCATTTTCCTCCTGAGCCTCTCCCAACTGGCCCTCCAGCTCGCTGATCCGTGCGTTTGCAGTTTTAAAGCGCTCTTCCAATTTACTCGCAAGTGGAGACGGGATTCCTCCGTCATCCTCCTTTGTGGTCCCTTCCTGCTCGTTTCCATTATTAATCCACTCCACCACTTGAAGGATCTCTTTCAAAAAGTCAACATGTTTCACACCACCTTCAACCTGTTCCCTCATCATTAGCAAGTCCCCACTCATCCTTGCACAATATATCTCGCTTTTTTAGCCGTTCCCGTATATTTAAAACGCCTTTCCCCACTTGACTTTTTCCACGTCACGCCAAATGCCTAAATGCGCACGTTTTCTCGCTAACTGTATTTAAATAATTATGTAGATTTAAATGCAAGCCCATGGCCGTGTGTGTGAGTGAGGAATGTGGATGAGTATATAAATTGGTAAAAAAACCAAGTAGTAAAAAAAGCAAAAAAAAAAAGAATTCTCTTCTCTTGCACTGGTATATATTCTCCGCATATTGTACTTATGTACTTGGTTTCAACGCAACGCGTTCCTATAACAATGTCTCTCCACCGATGTATCGTGCAGAATCCCTACTCCCTACTTAACACATTTTATGATCATGTGAGTTCTGTTCTTGGTAAAAATGTAATAGAGCTTCATTCACGTATACATTTTGCCAAAATAGCTAGCATCGTGCTTGAAACATCATTTGGTCAACGGATAACGACGCAACGCAATGGAAGCATTTATCTATTATTCCCTAGGAAAAAAAACCAGCTCATATTTTCAACCAAGTTGATCGGTAATCTGTCCTGTGAAAGAGTTGAGTTAGTTGAATACTATGCATGGGTTGAATAGATCTTCCTCCCATGCATGTATCGTAACCACATTATGCATGCTTATGTCAATGAACCATTCTGAATTATGAAGGGTGAGTGCATATGCATGTAAGTTAAAGGTGTAAGAAGGATAAACTCAATGAAATCTCAATTCTACAAAAACCATGTACATATATCAATAAGTATTGTATATGCAAGTGTGTGTGTAACATCAAATCCATCTAATCTGCTGAATCGTTGTTGGCAGTCAGGCCATCATTAGACACAACTTGTTGTTCTTGTGTATGCATCAACGTGCAAATGCACTATGCACCAACATAGGTACTATTGCTAAATGAAAGGGTTACCTACTACAAAAAAAACCCAAAAGATTTCATGTTACATATTTACAGGTGCAACACAGTTTTCTTGTTGCGTTGTTGCGATCAAAGAAATGCATGATTATAGAAAAGTTCAACTTTTTACCTGGGTAAAAAACCGAAGTAAACACAATTGTCAACTACACGTTAAAACATCATGCAAATGCTTCCATCTAAAATAAGATAATGTAAATTTTAGTCAAAGAATGCGCTACATACTTCAACCGGAAACATTTTACCCGTAATTAATTTTAATCAAATTTCTACATTATAAAGAAATGGGAATCCGAAGAGCGATGATTACAAAAGAAATGATATTTCTGGGGAAATGAACTAATGCAATCAGACACATTCTTTATGATTGATTGATAACAGCCTTCCCATGTCCTATTTTTTAAACCCCACCTTCCATCTTCAATTACATACTCAACTCACATTCTTGCAAAGCCACTTGACAAACCGGAAGTTCTCATAGCCAATATACACGAAACTTATTGAAATGATCAATATTGCGTTCATTCGGTCATTTCACTGTTCATTGCATTTCTGTGGTTTTTGCGGTGTAATTGCAACGGGCTCTTAAATCATGAACCAGTGAACCAACCGTATTACAAATTATGAAATGAATGATGAACAATGAACATCAGAGAGCATCGGACATGCAAGCTCAGCAATGTAAAAATCCTATGCTCACAGCAGCAGATGTTTTGACTGCTCCTGCATGTTCCTTTCCACAACACACTCCACTGACTCCACATTTTACGCAACCACATGGGTACCTACCTACCTGTGTGAATCTTTTTCTCTTAAGTGTTTGTGTTTGTACACAAAAGCGACATTTTTGGAGAAAGTTGAACATTCCTGGGACTGTTGACACAGAGAGGTCATCATATCCGCCTTTATTTTAATGGTGCTCAGAAATTGGAAAGTCGATGCGACTAACTGGCAATTTGCCTTTCACAAGAATATCTTACGACATATACATATACCTGACAGATATAAACTACTGACAAGCACACAGTAGGAAATGAACGATATGATAATAATACATAATTAAATGACGTAGTTTCAACTGAAACATTCGAATACAAACTAACAACGCATAATGGATCTGGACTTGACGGACTCTTCGGATCTTGACAGCAGTCAGTCCGACTCTGATCCGGATGATTTGGCGTTATTTGACAGGTATGAAATGGTGAGAAAGATACCTATTTTAAGGAATCGTGCATATCAAGTAATGCATGGCATAATATGTGTGAGTGCTCACAAAAGACAATGATAAGTATTTTGATTGGTGATCTGCTCTGTAGGTCTATAGAGGTTGCTCGTTCGCCCTCGCAAGAAGACGTCCTCTCGCTGTTAGAATGCCCCGTATGTTTTGACCTCCCTTTGCCACCAATCCGAACCTGTATTCAGGGTCACATCATTTGCGCAGAGTGTTGCTGTAGACTGAATAAATGCCCCTTGTGTCAACAGAGGATTGACATTGGGCGGAATTTCTTTGCCGAGAACTTTCTCAACAAAAGTATTATCAAGTGCAAATTTAAATTGGATGGGTGTGTTGAGGAGCTTCCTGGAGAAAAGATGAAGCAGCACATACAAAATTGTGACTTCAGGTATCTATGCACATAGATAGGTTACATATTTTTAAGGCTTTTAAAATAATGAATGTATGTATTCTGGAATCGTTTCGGTAGACCCTTAAAGTGCAAAGGGTGCAACGCCAAGGTGACGTTTTCCGATTTTGAAAATCACATGCTAACACAACATGGCGTGACAAAATGGGACTTGAATGAAGACGGCGTTCGAGTAATTGTTTCAGAAAAGCAGCGCAAACGGGGTCATCATCATCATCACCATCTCGGTAATATTCATACCGTAGAAGAAATGTTTTAATTTAATTTAATAGGATATTATCTTTATCCGTTGGGAATTTTGATGTTTTCAGGTGGATTGGATGGAGGTGCAGTCTCCCTCAAGTTTATCTGTACAACTCTCCTAATCACAGCCGTTTTTACAGCAATTGTGGATTACTGCTACAATATTCCACCCATTTCTGATGAACGCTTATTCGTTTTGTTTTGAATTTCTGATATTCCACCGTCTCAGTCATTGTTTAATGGGTTACTACATTAATTGCTTCGTATTTCTTTCCGCTAATTTCTAGTAGTACATAAAGTGTATTTATAAGATATATAAATAAAACGGCCAGTCACAATTACCCGAAGATCGACATATCGCATTCATATCGCTCTGTAGTCAGTTGTAAAATTACGAGAGAAATAATCACACGTATCCTACTATATTTAGCTAATCAATGTAAAAGGATGCATTATCGAATCATATGCTTCAAGTTCTAGTAATATCTTTCCATTGTTTTTATATATTGTATTATTTTGTTTTTATGTGTATATGTGATTGTTCGATACTGAAATATTAAAGTTTTGATTGATTATCTCGATTTAATTTAGCTTCATTTTGTCCAATGATTGAAACCTGAGCTGCTCTGTGGTTAAACAACAATTACGGAAATTCTCACATGGTTTTCATTGTTTATTCCTTTCAGAAACATTTTTTGGTGAATTATAACCCAAAAATTTTAACAAGCATATAGTCATTGTCATTTTGTTGCATGTCAAAGTGGTAAAACTGTGTAAACTTGATTCACAGAGAGGTCCATGGAATTATATAACCATATACCATTTTCAAATGTTTTTCGCTCTCTAATGAACGAAGAAGAAGCAGCAGGTAAAGAAAGGTATGACCATAAAATTCGACCTTGAAAGTAAGTTTTTACCATCTTTTTCTATAACTCATGAAAATACTAATACGACATAAAAATGTGCGCTCAGGATCTGATCCTGGATAGTTCTCCAGAACTGGAGATGAGATGAAAGGAATATAATGTAAAGGATGCATGCTGTGTTCGTGAATAAAATAAAACTAGGTTCTGTAAGAAAACATAAAGAGGTAGCACTTTAGCAAACACTTTTGTTTAAACGCTAGAAAAACGAAAAAGTTTCAAAACGTCTTTACCGTTAAACGGTGACCTTTAACCCCAAAATGACCTCAGGACTATGTGCTACATTCATAGACGAATCGAATGATATGTCACTTGCTATTTGACCTCTTAACGGTTTTTAACCGTTGCCGTTGCCATATGGGGTCAGCAAGAATGAAGGAGTCCGAAATTCTTGGCCGTTTAAGCATGACAGCATAAAACGAAAAAATATTTAAAACCGCCGTTACCGTTAAACGATAACCTTTGACTTCATAATGACCTCAGATCTATGTACTATATTCATAGACGAGTCGAATGATATGTCACTTGCTATTTGACCTCGTAACGGTTTCTAACCGTTACCGTTGGCATATGGGGTTGGCAAGCATGAAGCAGTCAGAAATTCTTGGCAGGAGAGCATAAAACAAAAAAAATATTTGAAATCGCCGTTACCGTTAAACGATAACCTTTGACCTCAAAATGACCTCAGATCTATGCGTTATGTTCATAGACGAGTCGAATGATATGTGACTTGACATATGTTCCCATTGAAAAAAATTGACCTTGTAACGGTTTCTAACGGTTGCCGTTGAGCTAGAGGGTTGAAAATCAATGGGGCCCGTCCCTATGGGCTTAGGAATCCATTGCAAAAAACAGATTTCTAAATTCGTCTCCGTTCGAAAGATATCGCGTGGACGGACGGACGGACGGACGGACGGACAGACACACAGAACGAAATTATAAGTTAGCCCTAAAGTGCTACCTAATAACTGAAGCGTAAATGAGGATGTCAGCCTCACCACGCCAACAACATGCTTATGTGCTAGCTAATAAAATGAATACAATTACAATGCTTGCAGTAAGGACAGGTGTGTTCCATTTCCATGCATTACTTCCAATACGTCTTTCCTATTGTAATACTGGGTTGGTTTTATTTTACGACCAAGTTGACAAGCCAGTAAAGTATGCTTCTTATACTTATTGACTTTCTATTTCGTGTCTGTGTGTATTTACAGAATTAAATGTACAATAATAAAATTGTAATTTGAAATTATGAATTACAAATTACAATTCCCTGAGCCTGAATACCATTATGGTTCCGAAATCTGGAATTCGCGGGGCATATTGAGACTCTCTTCATATTGCATGTTTCCAGATTACAAGATGTCGTTAAATTGATATTTACGCAAATGCAGTACTTCTTTACATGCTATATGGTTCCACTCCACAACACTGCTTTGATATTATTGTAAGTAAATAACAATGTGTTTTGTACGGTAGAGATGTAAGTACATTTTTTAAATTGCCGAACATCTTTTTCATGTCTGAAAAAAGTAGCAGTCCAGCAGAGTCCAGTCTGCAGGAGACACATTAAGATTTTATAAAGTTGAGAGATATTTTCGTATTTTTAAGTAAGAAAAGTCCCATGCAGTAGTCCACTTGTCTTGAACCAAACAAAAATGTTGCTTTCAATTTTGGGACTTGGACTGGGATTAGGAATTCTATGGGTTTGGTGGCAGTATAAGGACCGGTATATCGGAACGGAAAACAGACATAGGTAATTATAAGTAAAAATGAAACAAGTATGATGACAATGTAATCATTTACTGATAGATTTTATCCAATTCCGGTCCAGATGGTTTGCCGAGTATTTTAAAGACTTTCCAGTTTTCCACAACTCAAAAACACTTCCTATGAAGAAGAAACTATTTGAATCATTACATGACCTGAAAAAAGGAAGAAAGGAGATTCATGTGTTGGAAATAGGAGCAGGCCCCGGTACTTTTCCATCATTTTAAAACAAAACTGGCTCCCTGATCACACGTTGTCTATTATTATCCGTTTTCTTTTTTTTTCCACACAGGGGCAAACTTGCAATTTTTTCCGGAAAACACAAAACTTACAGTTGTCGACCCTAATCCTTATTTCAAAAAGGGTCTGGTAGAGAATCTTGAAAAGTATCCTAATGTGACATTGGATAGGTATGTTGTAACTGGAGCTGAAAACATGAAGAGCATTCCAGATAACTCGGTGGATGCAGTTGTTTCTACTCTAGTGCTTTGCAGCTGCGATCACGTGCAACAAGTTTATAATGAAATTTGCCGAGTCCTTGTTCCGGTACACACATAATGAGTTTGACATTTTATAAAGTTTATAATAGTCTTACCTAATAACCTAATGAAGTATATCATGTTCCCGTTACGGTTTTGATTACACTGGAATATCCAATTTCATGGTTTTAATAGGGTGGAAAGTTTTACTTCATGGAACACGTAATCGATGACAAGCCATTTTCCATTATCAAATTTCTTCAAGTTTTGGGAAGTCGTATAGGATTATATCAATTTTTGTTCGACGGATGCCGAACAGACAAGGATTTGGAGAAGTACCTTCAGAAAGGCGGATTTGCGGTTGTGGATGCAAAACGCTTCCGTCTAGACTTATCTGAGGGGGTTCCTCTTGCTTACTCTGGAGTTTACATGATCATACCCCACTTGTCTGGAACAGCGACGGCTCCATAGTGACCATAATGACACATGACTATACATTCATACATTCAATAATTGTATTTTGTAATTTGTCAACCGAATTCGATTAAATAATCATAGGTACTACTCATATCTTTATCAGCAGTCAAGTATGAAATATTTTTTACGACCATAACACAAACATAACCAAGGCGACAAACGGAGATCATACGACTTGAAGTGAAATTGAATGCAGTCTCATGAAATATATAACCAACAACAACACTATTTGTTGCATTGCCATTGCCACCATAAGCATGATGATTTGATGATGTAAACATTAAACCTGGAAGATAAAAAGTTATGCTTGTCTTGTAGAATTGATTGCGTGAGAGACAGTTCTCAAAATTCTCAACTCTCTTGGAATTGAACATAATATCAAATTGATCAGCATATCAATTATAGAGATTGCAGAGAAAATAAAATGGCTTACTCACACACACACACAATATAAAAAACAAACTTGTTTTGCTTTAAGAGTTTTACTGTATCAGCAACATTCAAATTGAGTGATTATACGTTTTCAGTTTTCACAATGAGAGGCTATATCCACTGGAATATGTAACCTACGTCGTGGTCGTGTGGTGTCTTATGTCGGCTCCACAAGTTCATTCCCATTTGAATGCCACACTGTCTTCGTTTTCATGATGTCGTAGTAGTCATAATAATAATTCAAACTGTTGAATGGGTGATGAGTTATAAAAAAAGGTTTAACACAACATGAAAAGCTCAACTTTGGTTTGAATGTCGATAAAGTATGTAGATGTTTATCATTGCTCTCCTTGACGTGCTCAGGGCAAGACATTAGGTTTGGAACTGTTAATTCATCATCTTTCTTTTAAGTTTTTATTTTACTCGTCTGCTGTATACAATAAATGACCTCTTTGCTCAGGAAGTTCTGACTGAAAATGTTAACTCGTTCTGTTTACCCCGCAGCGGGCACAATACTAGTTCTAGTCATCGCCACTTTTCCAGTAAATAGCTGGGAACCTGAAACCGAGGCTCAAAAATCAATATCCTTTCTAAACGAAGATGTTTCAAGTCCGATTGAGACGTTTTGGAGAGGTGTTCATGGTGAAGAATATGTTACAAAGCTGAGTTCGCTGAACTTTGAGAAATTTATCGGAGAGCATTCAGACACTTTCATAATGTTTTACGCCAATTGTAAGAGAAAACATTTTTAACGAAAAAGTAGAAGATATTATTTATTTAAAAAAAACTTGGATTTACATTTGACGCTTTCAATGACACAGGGTGTAAATACAGTGTACAAGCCAAGGGAGAATTTGCAAACGCGGCCCAAGAGATTGCATACACGGAGGGCTTTAATAATGTGCATTTTGGAGCACTTGACTGTAATGCTACTCTTGATAACAAGAAGGTAAATGTGCCACACATTTTGACAGATGCATTCTGAAAATTGTAAAGCCAGTCGAATAATTGGACTCAAATTATGTTTCCACAGATTTGCAATAAGACTTTTAACGTAACAACGTATCCAAGATTTCTCTACTTCCGAAACGGTGCTCTGGATAGAATGTACACAGTGAAATGTCCCAGATATTCCGAGTTTTTCTATAATTGGATCGTGTACAATGGAGACGAAAAATATTGTTCTGGATCAGCATCCTCATTGGCCATGGCAACGGCGGCAACGTCCTCCTCTGGACTATCGAGCAGCACGATGCGAATTTCTTATCTAGTGTCGTTTTGTGCAACAATTTTATTTTATGGTTTTAGTAATAAAGTACAGAGTTTGTAAAACACTTTTATCCCGATGAAGATGGACAGACATTTGACTACCCATTTAAAAATCTTGACATCTTCCTCATCATTTTTTAAAAATTTTATCCTGTTTTACTCAATTATTGCGTTGTGCACTAGGTCACAAGATTTAATAAGGTTCCCCAATTCATACTCACTCTTGAATGGAGTATAACGGGTAGCTAGGCTTTAAACAGGTAACAATACATATTTCCTCTATCTCCATGTAATTATGTTACTTACTCATAAAGCGTTCATTCATTATGTGTATGATAACCTAGACCCCACAACATTTATTTTGTGCAACCTCAGCTTTGAAGGAAATTAATTATCACTCCATCATTGATATCATCTTTCAACACAGCAAGAATCATTCATAAAATATTTGTTATCCTTTTCCTTAATGAGCATTTACATATAAACTTTTTACACAAAAATGCAACATTCGTGGTGCTGATCTCTGATGTGATATATAAAATGTTAAAAAATGAAATGAATGGGACCCACCTGATTGTAACAGCAACTGAAACACCAAATATGATACATGGAAAGAATTTAGCAATTAGTCAGTAATTAATTGGACAAATCAGTCTTGAATTTACTTTTATTCATTTTTTTAAACAGAATAAATAGCTATTTGATATTTGTAATTCACATTGTCAATAAGAAATAATGCGTTTTTTATAAATAGAAAAGTTGAGAAAATGCGTCATGTTTTTAAGGCTCGTAATTTTTTCATCTTTTATCGTATGAATTAGTTTTTGGCAAAATAAGGGACTGCTATTATTCTGATCGTATAAATAGGATAGGGAAATGTGAAGAAAAAAAATAAATTAACAAAAATGCTGTTGTTAGCAATTATTTACTTTGGCAAATGGTCTCCTTCGGGCCTGTAACCGTTCTCATCAGCCGTGAAGCGGAGAGTGATGACCTAGAAAAAGAATCATAGTGTCCGTTAGTATGTAAATTAAATAAATATACATGGCATGTAATTAGATTTGACTACTTGATTAGTCATCTACAATTTAGATAACAAAAAAGGTTATTTTTTTGTCTGCTAAAAAGTAAAAAGGTGGCTTCTTCATTTTTGATGCGCTGATTATACATATTATTCCCTTCTTTTCAAGATGAGATTCACTCAAGTTGCTGCTTGACCGCAATTAACCAATAAATAGTTGAAGGACGAATGAAAAGATGGTGTGAAGTTGATAAAGAGTTGTATCGTGGCAATGATAAATATTTTGCTAATTTTATGGTGCCATCTTACAACTGTAGCCTGTCATTAGCGTGACACTAACTTAATCAATCTTGATGATATGAAGGATCGTCCACTTAGACTGTCACGCAAAAAACACCCCGCTTGACATAGCGTGTCACGCTGACCCATCCCCCTAACGGCGTGGAGTCCTAAAATATATTTTTCCATAATCAGAAATTTTTTACAACCTGGCCTTCTGGACTAGTCCAAGAGATTACTCCTTGTTGTGTCTGGGCTTGGACTTCTCCAACTTGCTTCAAGGCTCCGGATTCCTCACGGTTCGTTCCGTCAGAAAGAGCATAGCTGAGGGGTTTTAAGGAAAAATGTTGTTTAGAGCAAGAAAATTAGCCATATAATATGACGTAATATGTGAATGTTCCCTTAAATCAAGGTACTACAAAAACTGAAATATTATGACTTACGTGAATCTGTAGTTTCCATCTCCGCCGTTGTCGTTCTCAGAGTTGACAATTTGAACGTCTTGAGGACGAGCGCAGACGGCGACAAAGAAAAGGGCGAAAACAATGGCCTTTAAAAAGATTCAACACAAACAACCATGTAAATATAATTAAATTAAATGTGTAATTGGAGCTAGTATAATTGTGAATGAAAACTTCGTTCTATCAGAATTACTCCTATACTTGAAGAATGAAAAGTGATATTTTAAGGTAGTTCCATTTATTTTTGCACTTACAACTTTCATGTTGGCTATATGTGTGTCAAGATACCTCCAGAACGAATTGTTTATCCTATTTTTAAGGGTAGAAGCTCAGAGGCAGAGACGTGATTTGGCACTGAAGGCAAAACTGAAGATGATCCCTCTTGGGAAAGATACTCCGCTTTTATATCATCATCAGCCTACCAACGGTCCCCCACTCATCCTACTGCTAATCATGCAATGTATGCAGATTAAAATTGGCCATTTTTTACAGGCTAGTGTGTATTCTTAAAAGAAACTTATAAATAAAAATGTTATTATAGTGCTCATCTTCATATTCGCTACTTAGCCGTTTGTTCAGTGAAGGAAACAGTGAAAGGGAACAGAGTACAGACATGGTAGCCAACTACGCCATATCGCCATACAGTTGACCCTGTTTAATTTGGTAAAAAAAGGCTCCTTATTTTTTTACGTATTATCTAAATCAACAACATGAAGATGATCTTCGTCATCGTCAATATCATCAACCATCATCATCATTGTCATATTATTATCACGAACAAATGCACATGCATTATGCGTGCACACGTCTCCGTTCTTATCTTTTGCATCCTCTTGGTCAACCGGCGTTTTTGTTGAAATCCTCCTACTCTACACTCTATACCTACTGCCTACCATAATGACATGTAGTTCAACCATGAACATCTTCTTGTCACACTGACTTGGAGTAGCCCTTACTCTTGGTGGACGCAAATTTTGCGTGCATGTAAGCACGTGGCACCTATTATTTGGTGGATTTTAATATTTTAAATATGCAATTTATAGTTAAGCAGATACATATAGTTTTCATATAAATTGAACTAAAGTTTAAGACATTTATACACAAGATCGACTCATGTACGTATTTTAACTTTTCCTCTCTGTTTAATGCACTTGTACATTTTAATAAGTTCATGAATTTCAAACAAGATTTGGTAGTATGGAGCTATGTGTGTTTATATGGCACAAATATCATCTCACCTGAAATACTATGCAGCATTCTGATAGCTTTACTCGGATGTGTGTAGATATCCTTTTCCAGGAAACTCATTACTCTACTGACCGAATGCATGTTTCAAACGTCATTTCATTCTGTTTTACTTTCGTCGTAAAAGCTATTTGAACCTTCAAGGGCACTTTAATTTCCATGTATGCTCTCGCTGTCTGGTTCCAAATTTATGAACACTTAAGTTGTTTTCGATTAATCTAAAGAATCAAATTAAAATTGAAATTTGTTTCCATTGATTTGGACTTTATGTAGTTCATGAATTATTATTTATATTGTCAGTTACTTATCAGAACTGAATGCACAGCAAGAAGCCATAGACCACACTGCCATTTTTGTAATTACTTGTGCAAATACTTTCATTTCTCTTCTAAACAATAGATTAGTGATTGAGCAATTTTATAATCAATCGTTTGATCTTGAGAACACGACTTTATTGTCAAGTTGCATTAAAAGTATCTATAAAAATGGCAAATAGCATTGCATTATATTTTTTTAGGTTGGAAATAAATGGATTAAAAATTGGAAGGGAACATGTTCTCTACCTACTTATCTATTAAGTACACAAATGAAATGTGATTACACTTCACAGCGTGATATATGCTGACATGCAGCGTTACATGCAATTTCGACCATCTTCATTTTTTACCGTTGGCAGCTGGACACGACATGAGACAATCCCATCATTTGTGCAGTTTCAGGATGCAATACGAATGATGGTCAATGGCCAAACATACAGATTCTAGACTACATTAGAATTAAGAGTACATTTATGCATTACGCAAGTATTTTTTGCCCACCATTTGGATCATTAAACAGCAAATTACATTTTTTGATTTGAGTACACTGTCTGTGTCGGATATAGGCACTTATATGGCTAACAAGGAAGGTGCACCAACCGAAGCACGCCTAGGTCAATGAAAATTGGCACAAATACTAATTTCGGGGCGCTGATTTCAAATCTGAATCAAAAAATCCCGTTTGGATACATTCACATGATATACGGTATGGGTGTACCTCCGGTAGTGACATTTTATAGATAATTTGGTTTGCCTTTGGGCACAAATGTTATGATGTGAATCGATATAGCATTGCTTGGTGATCATTATTTGTCATGGCACCACGGGTCAAATATGTAATCTTGTGACGTGGCGGTGCTCAGAAGGATTGGTGGTCTAACTTATAATAAAGGTAACTTATGGAACACGAATGATATACCCCTTAACTATAGGCATCATATACCCCTTAACTATAGGCATCATATACCCCTTAACTATAGGCATGATATACCCCTTAACTATAAGCATGATATATCCCTTTACTATAAACATGATGTATTCCTTTACTATAGGCGCGATATACCCTTTAACTAGAGACAGTGTTTGATCATTTACTATAACATAATTAGTAATGCTACTCCGAAAGTAAATGGTAAAATATTGTCTATAGTTAAAGGGTATATACCGCCTATAGTAAAGGGATATATCATGTCTATAGTTAAGGGGTATATCACTAGTGTTCCATAAGTTACCTTTATTAGATGTAAGACCACCAATACTTCTGAGCACCGCCACGTCACAAGATTACATATTTGACCAGTGGTGCCATGACAAATAATGATCACTAAGTAATCCTATATCGATTCCCATCATAACATTTGTGCACAAAGGCAAACCAAATTATCTATAAAATGCCACTACCGGAGGTACACCCATACCGTATATCATTTGAATGCACCAAAACGGGATTTTTTGCATCAGATATGAAATCAGCGCCCCGAAATTAGTATTTGTGCCAATTTTCATTGACCTAGGCGTGCTTCGGTTGGTGCACCTTCCTTGTAAGTGATGCTAGTTTGATAAGATTATGGAGGATAATAGGATAATAAGTAAAATGGAGTGGATTGCATTGCGTTTTAGTGTTCTCCTTTTCATTTTCATTGTTTGTTTAAGTGTGGTTGTTGTTTGACGACCATCATCGTCTACACACGTCTTGCAGAGTACAATGTCATCCTCGTCATCTCATCTAATCAACCAAATGTGACAAGTTACAACAAAGTAAAAAATACGAGACGCCATTGTGGAAATGCTAGAACGGTCAGGTAATTGATCTCACATACAACATAGCAGATGAGATGAGAATAGGATTGATGCACTTACTTATTATGTTACTGTTTAAGTAAGCTATTTATACTGAATTTATATTTACACATATATTTTCCATATATACCTAAATAATAGATTAATCCATGTTAATTTACATAATTAGAGTTGATCTTGGCAAAAACATCAACTTTTTAAAGTGATTTTGGCAATTAATGCAGCGTTTATAGCAATGGATCTTCTTGATGGGTAAAATCTCCAATATTTTACTCTTAATTTGACTTTGTCGACTTGAATCATAATGTTATATTAATAGAACAAATTTGCATAGGTACTTGCGTTTGTAGGTGTATGTTCTGTTTTAGTAACCATAAATATAGTACCAAGTACCAGTAACTTTGTTCCCGGCAAAAATGTGCAAACTATTCATAACATGTACCTAATTATAATAGCAAATTGCAGGAGGATGTATTCACAGGCATATCACATTTATAGCCAGACAAAGTAAATATTATTTTCTGACAACGACGACTGTATAATGACTGCGATTCTCTCACACGAGCAGGTAGGCACAATAAATCCCTTTCGCTTTTGTCAAATGAAGATGTACCTAGGGACCCTTATTTCTTTGAGACGGTAAAGATGATACAAAAGCAGCAGAATGAATGTGGTGGTATTACACAAGGAAGTCGAGTTTTGCAATAATGACTCTTCTTGATGACTGTGTTTGTGTTTTGGGATTGCTCTGCCCACTGTTATGTTGCCGCGAGGTGCTGCACGACAAAACAAGAAAGCACACTGTGGCCAACAACTACTAACAATAATACAATTATAGTCTGAATAAGGGGATTTTTATTCCTTTTTAAAAATTGAAAGTATGAATTTAGGTATGCATGCATTCGAAACAAGTAGTGCAGCTTAAAATGTTCTTTATACTCATTTTATTGTCCTCGTTAAAGTAACGTAAATTTTGCTTCAAAGTAAAGCATTCATTTCATTCATAAAAGAATTTTCGTACAAAAAACATCTTTCATTTTTATTTTTTCAGGTTTCTTTTACAAATCTAGAAAAAATATATGCATTGTGTATATTTGGAGGAAATATTTTTGTATATGAAGATTGAGACTGTCGTAACACTTTGAAGGTAATTAGTAATACCCGGAGCGTGATGGTGATGATGATGAACGGTAAGAAGTTTGCTGTTGCGGAGCACTGAAGCTTTGATAAGGCATCGTTTGAGTCTGTGGTGGAGGACCATAATTACTGGAGGTGCTTCTTAAGGACCCATATCCTCCCGAGAAATCGCTGCTTCCATACCCACCACCCGAGGAAGAAGACTGAGCAGCAACATGGATGATGGCTTGGCGATGTGCTTCGGCATGGTCAGCAGGCAATGACACAGGTTGAGGTAGATGATCGCCTTGTGCGGAAAAACCGTTTTCGTCAGCATTCCATGTCAACGAAACGTGCATTCCCTCAGGGGACTGATGATATGAGTGACCATTCATAGCAATGGAGGTGTCGGACTGAACCATTTGTCCGTACTCGTCACGGTAGTAGCTAGGGCGACCGCGGACAACATGAACATTGTGCGAACTGCTGATTCCGTTGGAAGTTGTGAAGCTGTTATGAATTTCAAAGAAAACATTTGCGTGTTAGGATTTTATAAAAAAAATAATCTTTATGATATTTTGGGGAAATGGCGATAAGATTTTTACTTACGAGGTAGTGTCAGAATTGCTGGGGTGAATATTCCGGTTAAAGCTTACAATGGCAGCGTTTCGTTCTCTTGAAGCGTAGCCGTAAGGAGAGGGGGAGGAGGACGAGTAGGCGGTCGGGGACGATGGGGCGTAATTAGATGTGGATGACAACGCTGGAAATGCTGAAGGATGAGAGTAAGTTGAAGGCGACGAGGAGCCATGTTGGGAATAGTAGGAAGGAGCGGAAGATGAATGGCGGTAGTACGAAGATGGAGCTAGAATTTGTTGATTTCCATAGACTATTCTAATTGGAGCGTTTGCAGAACTTGCTGTGGACCCCATGACCAGGAACGCCAAAAGCAGAAACTGGTGATATGATACCAAGAAATTCAATGTTTACTATTACTTGAGTGTAAAAATGTATTTTGATTGAATTAAGTTAGACGAGTGCAGGAGGCTTACCGGATTCATGATGATGATGAATAACGTTGTTTTTCAAACAGAATAAAGCTTCCCGTAAATCTTGACAACTTGTTTAGGAGTTGATACTTTTGGGATTCGGATGATGGGTTGACGGAGAAGCTTTGCGTGTGACTGTCCTGCTGGAGCAAAACTTGTTTCAATATTTATACTTACCGGAAGACCTAGACCTAGGATTCAACAAAGTTGACTTTTAAGCCTCTGAATTGCATACATATATATGAATAGCATTATTGGGGACATATATGCTGGCATACAAAGTTGACTTCTGTAAAATACCCACATTACACACACAATCTGCAAAAATTAAAAACTGACCTTGGAAATCATAAAGACAAATTCCCAAGTGTATCGTGAGATGATGGAATGCGACTGACACAGTGCCCGATAAAGGTGCTCAAATGCAATTTCAAGGTGACGTCATTTGAAGTGTGGTTATTATGCTAAAATATTGGTGAGTTGGTGGGTATGTAATAATAACAGTGCGTTGATGAAATTTCACGACACCCGACAGTGAGATATAAAATATTATCATAACAGGAGACCAACAATTCAACGTGACAGTAATCCTTTCTGGATGAAGCAAGATGGAAAGGAGTAAAAGTGAAAGTAAAAAATAGATAACACATGTCACAGGGCTAAACGTAGGATCATAATACGTACGAGATCAATGATCCTGACATGAATTATGATTCATTGTGACTGCAAACATGGATCATGGTAGCTATTTTCCTTGTGTTTGTATATCTGTTATTCTTATTCGATGAATGAACGAACGGATATTAACAATAGAATAGGGTAGAGGAGAGATACTTATGTTCATTAGGTAGGTGTAATATGTAAAGGTTTGTCTCTGTCGGTTTGTCAGAAGAAAAATGCAGGTTTTCCCACAGGAATTAGTGTGAATTATAGCAATGCAAGGTGACGGAAGGGATGCTCTCAGGAATTTAAGGTCCTAAAATTGGTATAGCCAGTTTCGTTTTCTGACAAGCGCTTACCAATTCCCTTGTCACCGCAATAATTAATTATTCTCACTCAGGAAGAATTTAGGGTACTTCATCTTGGGTTGCAGACACAAGTAAACTGAAGGGTTGAGATATTTTATTGATATAAGACTTTTTATATTTTTCTCTGGCAAAGTTTACAATTACCTAAGTAGATACCCGTTTGAAGTGAAAAGTAAGAAATCCTATTACATATGATTGAGCATATATATTCTTTAACAATGTTAAATTGTAGGCTCCCTATAATTGGATGGTATAAATGTTTTAAATATTATATTGTATATGACTTTAAAATTCCAACCAATTTATATATATTCTTATGAAATAATATAATCATGGCAAAGCGAGTTAACAATTAAGCAATGAAATTGCTTTTGAATTAGGCTGAAAGATTTATAGAAATTACGAAGTTCTACGCGAGGAATTTTTTCGTCGCCTTCCAATCCGTTTCCTGGTTCTAGTAGGTAACGTTGAAGGCGAGCTTCCAGATGGAACGTCGGCTGAAGCAACACTTTGATCGGATTGAACATAATATTGATTTTGCTGTTCTTTTTGAGCTTGTACTATTTGAATTGGAGCTGAATCCCTATTGGGATCAGAAGACGCTGCTGCTAAAATTTGCTTTTGCGCTGAGAGAAGTAGCCCAAAGTCCATGGAGTGATAGTCAGGAAGTGGACCTATCGGTCTGCCATTTTGGTCGACGGGGTAAGGTATATAAACGGGTTGGATGATGGTCCTGACTTGAGGGTCGACAGATTGAACCGCTTCCACCAAAGTGGTGACATGGGGCTGACTAGGAATGATGAGCCTTGGTGGAGCTTCCGGTGCTGGTGAGGTTGACGTTGTCGTTGCAGGTAAAACTGGAACCACTTCTGCGGTGTTCACGAATGGAGATGAGGTGGCAATAACGGTGCCTGAAGTTGGAGGTGGGGGAGGAGCAACATCAGCAGCGGATGGAATTGGTGGCAGGTGTTGATCATCTCCATGCGAAACTATGGTTACTTGACCCAGCGTAACGGCTTGGGACGGGTGACGGTAAGGGCTTCTTTGTGCAACGGCGATTTGTTGAGGTGCTTCCACTATTGTCGTTGTTGCTGTGTGTGCCGTGTTACCCGAATGTTGAGGGAGGACGTGATTCACAAACTCTACATTGGTTACAGTGTTGTCTTGGGGTAATGCTTTTATCTTGTTGCCCGGTTTTCTCAATTTTTCCACCACATCAAAAGCGTCGGCAAGGGCCTGGGTGACATCCGTGTCAGTTACGGTTTGATGATAAATCACTGGAGCGCGGACTACCTCAAATGGTTTGGGAGTTTGACTTCGTGGAATGTCATTTGGATGAGAGAATCCATAATACGGATGTTTTGATGAATAAGATGATAATCCATGGCCACCACCGCCATAAGCGAATTGTGAAGAAATGTAATTTTGCACTAATTTTGAATGCGGTCTATGAGAATGAGACCGAACTGCATGCAAAATTGTCGGTGGCTGCAATGGCTTCCCGGATTGCGCCAATACTAGAGTTGTAGTCGTTGGAGGCGGTCCACCGGGAAGAACGTAGTCGGGCTCAGCTTGGGCATGATGCCCCGAAAAACAAAACAGGATGGCAACTAATGTCGCCTTCAGAATTGCCTTCATTCTTTGCTCACACGACGAGGCTAGAAAGTTGGGATAAAAACCAATAACTTACAATGATGACACTTTACGGATTTCGGTTTTTTTACAATTAATTCTCACCAGGAATTGGATGGGCAAATAAGCAGGTCACTTGTGTGTAGATGAACTTTCGTCGTGTTAACTGTATCGTATCAAAATTGGTATTGAATTGTCAAAGTGGGAAAAAGGGGCACCAACGCCAACACCACCACCACCAATTATCATCATCATCATGCTGCTACAGTATAAAGGTGGTGTGTTTTGTAATAACTGCCTATATTCAAAGAATTTGTAAACCCACAATTGCTACCACCACCGCGTCATCATTATCGCCGTAATATCATCATCAACATCAACCTTTTGTCATACGGTCTTTGCTGACTTTTGTCAAATTTTGTACAAATAGATTATGCAACGGTCTGGCCAATAAAGCGTTATCATCATCCACACGATATCTCATCATCACAAACTCAAGTCGTGATTGTTACGTCTTGCTTTTTGAATTTACTGTATCAAAAATATGAAGCACCATTGCCTTTTGTTGTAACATTTTTATGAACGTGAAATATTGTTACCGCCATGTCATTATATTAAATATGAGCGTAATTCACTGTTCAGGAAGTGCAATTAGTTATTCTGTAAGTAAAGCATTTGGTGTGGTGGTGGGGACATCTTTGCCATGCCACACCACACGATAACAAAAAAAAAACAAATATTTTCGCTATCGGGCAGAAACCAGTCAAGAAAAAGGATGGCAATCAACATGTTTCTTTTCAGAAAAGAAGATTAGTTAAACAGAAACAAAGAGTAACAACGTTTGAGTAATTGAGTCAAAGTAGACAAAAAGACCAGTGGGCATAATAAAAGCAGTAACCAGTGCAATGAAATGGACCATTGTTTAGGGAACGTTCATATCAAAATGGTTTCGTATTTGGTGCAATTCACTGTACCAATAACGATTTGAAAATATACGTGTCTGCCATGCGGATTCCGACTACTGGCTGAGTGAACATGTAAATATTTCGAGAATGACGAACAAAGAGGATAAATGATCTACATTTTTCGATATATATTTTGTGTGTCCAACCTGTTTTTTCTCTCAGGTGTGTTCTGTTTTCAAATAATGAAATGTGTTCATTGATGTGACGCAATATCATCTACAACAAACAATTCGTAGTTTACTCACACATTGTTACGCTCGCTACTAATTCATCAGCGTCTCATTGACTGATATTTTTTTGTGAGTAGACACACACAATTAATACGTACGGAAATTAGTTTAGGTGTGATAATGGTTATCGTTACGCATAAAATCTTATGTGCTTTATGAACGGCTATTTAAATGTTTAACTACTGTTTTTTATATACTTGTATTTGTGATTTTTACAGTTTTATAGAGTGCGAAGGTGCTAATAAACTGCGCAGAAAATGGAGCTTTCCTTGCATTCGTGATATGATCAATAATTAAACTGTAACAGCATTTGGGTTGGAAAATGTATTAAATAAAATTGTGTTAGTACACACTTTGCATTTGTATGTGCCCAAATTCTAATCACATTCGCAGTTATGCAATTTATTCTTTTTAATGACGAACAGTGTAACTTTAAAACAAATCGAATCAAATGAGTCAAATAGATGTTTTAATTCTAGGCATCCATGAACGGGTCGCATCTTTTTGTATTCATTATCTTTAAATTGATTCGTTTTAAAAGCGATGCTTGTATGTATACTCAGACCATTTGTGAAAAAATGTCATTCTGTCTTAGGTAATAATCGATTTCGTGAGAAGTTGCTTGGCATCGTCGTCGAAAGAATATTTATAAACATTCCTTTTGATCTCTCAATTTTAATTCTGTCAGGTTCATGAAACTCTTTGTAAACTTGCAACTGGCAAACTCCTTGGCATTGCGTGTATTGTAAGTGGACCAGCAAATCTAGTTTGTCCACATGCTTATTGATATGGATATTGATTTATTACGTAGCTGAAGCGAAGATTTTGCGTAGTTATGCTTTTAGTTTTTTTTGTCTGTCCGTCTGTCTGTCTGTTCGTGCTCTAACTTTGACACCCGTTGACCGATTTCTTGAAACTTGGTATGAAGGTTCCTCAGGGGATAGGGAAGTACGGTCAATTGACTTTGGGGTCAATCAATCAACAGGGGGCGGGGTGGGGGTCACGGGAAGGTCACGTGCATTTTAAATGGAAATTTTTTTATCATTGATTCTGATAGAGAATCGAAAGGTGATCATTTTCTCTTGAAAGACTAGGGGTCAAATCGGGTCAAGACGGGGTCACAGGCATTTTAAATGGCAAAAATGTTTACGATTGATTCTGATAGAGAATCGAAAGGTGGTAATTTTCCCTTGAGTGCTTACATGTCAAATTGGGTTACTTTGACCTGTGGAGGACGAAAGGGGTCACATGCTATTTAAATGGCAAAAAATTGTATGCTTGATTCTGATACAGAATCGAAATGTGAGTCGTCAGAGTAAGGAGCAAGAGTAAGTAGTACGATTGACGTTGAAGATGCAGTTTACTACTTACGTTACTGCTAGCTTGTGTCTTTTACATCTATATTTTACTTTAATTCACAATGTTTAGTGTCCTTCAGCTACGTATTTTCCCTCGTGGTTTAACACGACTAGTTCACTGAAAAATAGGCACAATAATATGTTCCATACATAATTCAGCACGCGTTAAAAAGGGACAACCACGGCTGTTTTCCAACTAAAACGCGTTTTAAAATACATTCAATCCATTAACCATTGATAGTCCGATTAACAATACTACATCATATTCCAAGAAACCAATTACAAATAAATTTTAATAATGTAAATAAATATCTGATCTAAGTTTTAACAAATATTGTTTAACAACATGAAAAAATTGAGAAGCCAGGCCATATTCAATTAAAAGTAAAAGCGCCACTGGTGGACTTATTACCGAATTATCTGACATTCTCCTGTCATCTTCCAGAATTCCGCTTTGATACCTCTCCAAATTTTGATGGCGGAACTGCAGACTAGCGTTAACGAATGGAGGAGCTCCACTGGAAATTCCGGTGAATATCCCGCTGAACCTGCATCACATGCATAAAAATTTATGGTTTAACTTATCACATTCTTGAAAGGTGGAATCTTAATAAGATACCTTACTTGCCGATGAATGACATTAAGTTCAATTAAATTACAAGTTGCTTACAT
This sequence comes from Sinella curviseta, assembly GCA_004115045.4. NCBI lineage: Eukaryota > Metazoa > Arthropoda > Collembola > Entomobryomorpha > Entomobryidae > Sinella > Sinella curviseta. The sequence continues at coordinate 65,806,799 of CM023200.3, read as the reverse complement.
GGATACGTTTTCCCTTGGTAAAAACGGCAATTCCTTTTTTAGAAATACAATAACGGCATATTTTTTGGGGATTTTTCTTGGAAATGGTATCAAAGTTCAAACAAATTTAGGGTACACGGTAAGTTGTCGGTGGGTCGCTGGAAAACGAAACCGATCAATACTAAAATTATGATATTTCGTTTCGGTTCTGAAGTTCCGAACCACAACTATTCAGCAGAGTTTTTTGGCTACCTTCAACTTGGAGAAAGTATGCTGCAAATTTTGATTGGTCAGCAGGTGTGATACCAGTACTTTGCGCTCTACTCGCGCTGATGGACCTGCTGCCAGGCAACAACATATTTTGTGCTGTGTTTCTGTCAATGACGCATTAAAACACGGTGGTCGGAATACACAGTTATTCTCTTGTAGTCATTTGAAATGGAACCGAAATATGCGTACAAAACCGACTCTGATAGGAAATGAAATGGTGAAATGATTCAATAATACACTTGCCTCCAAAAACTAAATATTTATTTAATGATCTCATTCAGGAAACTATTAACTTATAAATATATTAAAGTTCATCAGCAAATTATACGTCATTACGAAATGACCTGGGTAAATAAGAAACCAGGCTTGAGTCCTTTAAGAACGAGTGGAGAGGTCACATGCTCCATTATGTCGCCACATTTCCCAGGAGAGCGGTCTGTGCATTGACTGCTTTGAAGGCATTGATTAATCCGTGACCGTAGAAATTGTTGGGGTACTGTTCATCCGACTCAGGACAAGTGTCTTCCCATCGTTTGGTCGTCAGATTGCGGTCTGCGTTCTGGGTAATTAAATTGTACACTTCGTCATAAGTTAAGTCTGGATTACGAACCTTGAGGAGTGCAATAACTCCGGCGACATGCGGATTCGCCTGAGATGTCCCAGTTCGGTAACTGTAGCCACCGAATAGGTTGGCACACAGCACATTTTCCCCTGGAGCTGTTATATCCGGTTTAATGCTCCCTTCAGAGGAGGGACCAACACCACTAAAGTCCATCCTCTTGCGATAAAAATCAGAAGCACCCACGCCAATCACAAACGGCATTTCTCCAGGTGCGGAAGTGGATCCGCACTTATCACCCTGGTTTCCTATGCAAAACACCGGAATGATGCCCATTGCCCTCCAACGCAGGATAAAGTCGTTGTAGCCAGTTTCGCCACGGACACTTTCCCATGAATTGGATACCACGTGGGGAGCCTTAGAGCAGTCCTTATTTGTGCCGTTGGATAGTGTGGGGCACTCCATCCATTGAATGCAGTCGAGCAGGTGCTCCGCCTTACAATCGGAGGCATCACATGCCAAGCAGGCCATCCATCGTGCCCCTGGAGCTACACCGATGCCATGGCTCCCAGCCATGCTCCCTAGAGTGGTCGTCCCATGGCTAAAAAATTGGTCGCCCTCATACGGCTCAGGCTTCCCGTTGACAGCATCATACCAGCCATACTCTACGCCCAGGAAGTTATCGCGCAGAGCCTCGTGTGTGTAGAAAACTCCCGTGTCAATGCTTCCGACAACGATCCCATCTCCCTTTCGATTTCCAAGCGCTTCCCATGCTTCTGGAACCTGAATCTGACGAATATTCCATGCTGGGTTGTCTTCAGTGGGCATAGGCCTCCCCTTCGTATTGTCAGTATCTCCTTCCTCGACCTTGATGATGCGGAAAACAGGTTCCTTTTCGATTCGAGACACTTGCTCATCTTCAGCCAACAGACGAATCAAGTCAGCATTCGTTCTTTGAGAAAGAGAATGTTGCTGGATTTGTACTGCTTGAAGTACTTGAATCCTTTTCTCGCCTCCGCTCCGCCGAGAGAGGAGCTGGACCGTTCCGCCCTGCGAGGAGTCGGCATGCTTCTCCAGGGTTTCGATTATCGCCGTGTTGCGTTCCCCGCGATCATGGATCCGTAGGGTGGCTGCCTTTTCCAAGGCAGACTTTATTCCACCCTGGAATCTGACAATAGCGTTCACCTTGTTCCCAGATTCCAGATGAGAAAGCAGTTCCGGCTGAATTTTAGAGGTGTTTCCGCTAGCATCCTCACCCAAGTTTAAAACTGACAAAATGAACACCAGGATTTTTAACATGGTGATGGTTTGTAGTAACAGTTGATTAAGCCGCAACTCGGTTGCTACTATTTTTACTGGTTTCAGAGGTACTCACACTCCATTTATCTGCAACTTTGCGGCCCACTGCTTACGTGACTTTGCTTTATCTAAATAAATACGTAATAAATGGTGGAATGTAATCAGTCGCGGTCGTATACGTCGCCATGCATTCCTTCTTCAGTTACGAAATGAGTAGTCATTAACAGAGTTTTTCGTCATTTCCTGTTGCAAGGAAAGCGCCACAGCGCACATACTGAGATACGCCTACTTGTCATGGGTACATGGAATGCAGACTAATTAGCCGAGAGATATGAATCAATTGAATATTAGCATCACGATAATTCCGATTCTTCATGACGCTAGATTCATTTCTTCAATTCTCATAACATCGTAATCGTGTACGCAGCCAGGAACACTAGTGAAGGATAGGGTCGTTGACTATTTTAACGATGAAGAAGAATGGATTTTATATGGGGACAAATACATTTCTGAAAACTTTTAAATTGTGTAATGTTTAATTCGTTTTAAATTGAATGTCACTCAGAAAGTTCAATTTTAGAAGTTAAAAGTTCCAGGGCCACACACAAACTTTTGAGTACATATCCGAGTTGTTCTGCTTTCGTTACAGTTTAGTGTTAGTCAACAAAAACGGCGATAGTTCTTTTTACCATTCCAAGCCGGACTAAGGTAAACTTACCTATTATGTATATGAAATCTTCATTGAAGAAAACCAAATGTCAGCTCCGGGACATTTGGAGCCATAAAATTCTATTTTGTGGAGTTTTTTCATTCAAATGCATGTATAAATATAGCATATCATATCATGACATTCGTGAATTTTAGCGAGTAAAATATTGAAATTTCAAGTTAAAGTAATTTCCTGATTATGTCGAACATTTTAGAAATAATGTTAAACAATTCAAGACTCTTTAAAGTTTACAAAAAATATATTTCATTATTAAATTTTAGTGTCAATCTTAGTTTAATCAGGCTTTAAGTTCATGAATGTATTGTTTACAATCTAGTTAATTTAGAGATTCTACGGTTCAAAATTTTCCAAAATCCCACATTTGGTTTCTTCCCTCGAAGACGTCACTTAACGAGTTTACCTTGTATGATGAGAATACTTTAACGGGATTATCCGTGTTCTTGTCCGTTAGGAAAATGTTATTTTTCACTTTAGTCACGTTTCCGGCCTACAAAAGGAGTTGGAAAAAAGTTCGGCACGGCGTTATATGTTCATGAATGCAAGCGAGTTCTGTAATGAGTAAGTCAATTTCATGTCATCAGCTTTATAAGGTTTGGGAAATATGTAATGCCGTTCATGACAAGGAAAAGTAAGCAGTGAATGCATTTCTATGTGAATTCTATCCGTATTCGATGTACAGTAATATCAACAGACTGCAACTTCCGTTACTAGAGTCTTTTAGCTGCAGATGAAAGCAGATATTTATGATGAAGAAGAAGCACATTCTTGATTCAGCAAGTCTATATTGTTTACTTTATAAATAGTATAGGTATCTCGTTTATATTGCTAGACAGTTTCAATTCGGCATTCGGGGGAATGTGCATATTAATTTACCGCATCATGTACGCTGTTTACACATCATGGAGTCTAGTACTAGTTACTAGATACATTTAGGTGCTTGTACTTTCTTATCACGGTGACTAATGAATGACGCAGTATGTTTGAGTGCACTTAAAATTAATTCATTACATAAAAGATAAGCTTTTCATTTCGAGCAATAAGAACACATAAAGAGCTTCCTATGGGTAAGTCTGCATTTTATGTTATTGTGCTAATAAAACTTTACTGGAACCATCATATCACATTATTGGTAAATATCTTGCCAACGCAATGTCGGAACGATGGCTATGGCTACGATATCCTAGGTAGAGCATAATACGCAATGACACTACTGGTTTCCAGCTACTTCTCAAGCAAAGTTCTGTCCATGAACTGTGCACACAGGAGTTGAAGGAAGAAATCCTTCTGCGTTGTGTCAATGTAAGTTTCCAGTTTCCTCTTGTTGATCTAGTTGTAAGAACGTATTCTATATTGTATATATGTACACTTATACTAGTACCCGGCAAAGTCGGGCCTTATAACCCGTCACACAAGCCCTGTACACAAAAATGTACACACACAAGGAATTACAGTGATTATGTATTTCCAAACTTAGGAATTCCTGATCTATGCATTGAGTTATCCCTGTACACAAAGTTTGGAAAAATTCTACCGTTATCCTTTTCAGTGTAGGTTTTCCATTCGAGTCAGTTAATAAAAAATGTTCAGAATACTGGCAAAATCAGATGCAGTCTAATTTATTACGTTAATTTAGGTACATACATTTCACCCAAGCTCCAGATAGACTAGAAAATATCAATTCATCCTCATTAAAATACACTACAAGGAGTTTACAATTTATGGGTACCATTATAATTGAAAACATTGCAAAACCCAGGAATCGTTTTGTTTTCATTTTGCAACGCATTTTTTGCAAGTAAAATTAGAACAAAGAGTTCTATATGATTATTATCCTCTTTCAATCCAATCTGTTTACACAAATGTCTCTCCGATTGCGGAATATGCTGCCCCGTCACCTTTGTCAGTATTTTGTTCAAAGTGTACCTGAATCACTTGACGGGATTTTTCTTGCTTTGATATAAAATCCGATTGAAAGCGAGCATTTTGAGTTTCCTGGTTAAGTTGTGTAAAGCCTAAAGATACATGAGATGCTGCTGTAACCGTAACCGCCAAAGTTGGAGCACACGTGTGACTTTGGGTATCAGTAATCTCAACACCTACGTCCATCATCATATTTCCAATTACTTTATTGCATCTCTCACTGCTATCCTCCACCGCTTCTCCTTCTGGACTCTTTCTTCCAAGATCTTGATCCTGTTTACACACCTCCTTTTCATGGTTATTACTTTTTGATTGGGTTTGAGTTTCCAGCATTCCAGTCTCCATATTACAAGTAGTTTCAATTTCTCTCTTCTCGCTCCCGAGAGAGCTGTTGTTCTTGGACCGCGAGCAAATGGCAAATCCAACAAAATTCACTTTGGACATGTCCTCATGTAAAAATACATAGATTAATGGACTCAGTATGAATATTAAATTGTTGAGGAGGACCAATACGGTCAGGTAATTTTTGACAAATTCGCCCACATAACGACTCAGTGTTTTGTATAAACAGAGAAGGAAGCCAATTGGGAGCCAAATGAGTATGAAGATGATTGAATGGATGTACACAAATCGAACTCGCTGAACTTTTCTCCTCATCCGCTCGTTTGGAATGGGCTGTTGTTGAAAATGGAAAGAAAAAAGAAAAGAAATGCGGATTTACTGGGTCTAACAAATAAATGGGTAAATGGTGAAGACAATCCAATATTTGAATTAGTATCCAATTTGTCAACTTTTTTCAGAATGTTAGTTTGTTTGAGAACTATTTTTATCTATTTACCTTGAGAATGTAGAGGTACTTTATTTTTGAGCGTATCTTGAATAAAGCTGCAATTTTTTACCAACACAGAATAATAATGAGATACATGCATTTTTATTTAGTTGCAATATTAAATGCTTACTAGCGTTACGTAAATTACCTACCAAAGGCAATGTATAAGCACACAAGAAAATGGTAGAGCAAGAATCGAAAAATCTCGTATGCAAGAGTCGCCTCAAATGCACCAAAAAGGAGGATCTAAACGAGCGTATAAATAAAACTTTAACGTTACATTAATTCATCCGAGAAGGACACAGAGAAATGAAGAGAGAGAGACAGAAGAAAAATAACACACGGAGGTAATAAATAGTCAGCACGCCAATCTTTTAAATGGATTTGCATAGAAGACGGAATATCTTTACAGGAAAGTAAAAAAAATCTCAAGGGAGATCGCAGTCTAAAAGGCGGATAATCTATCATATGATATCAAAAAATGAAAACCCTAGTCGTATGTGAAAAAGCTGGATGTGAAATGCTTCCGTGAATGAAGAATTGAATGCCAATTTTGAAGAATACTTCATTTTGGCTGATGCATTGCAAAAAAAAGAAAATAGCATCGAATGCATGACGTAACTAACTCGTTAGGGTTTCCAATGAAGTGTATTCACAATCAGTCAGTACCCAAAAGCATGGTCAATTTCATTTCATTTGGTAATCTCGTTTACATTGCTTATTTTCAAAATGATATCATTATCGTTCGTTTCATATCCCGGAAAACTATTTTTAATAAATATTTTGTTCTCCAGGAAAACTGGCGTTTATGTAAGGTTATCTTAGTACTGAATCTGACGGGTGTTTGGAAAACGTGACGTTAGTACAAAAGATAATACCACGTACGTCACGTACTTGCATATCTGTTTATACGTATCATGTCGCTTGCGTTGACACTATTGCAAAATATGATTACACGTGTAATGTGCATTGTAAGATATATGGAATAGGTTGATTCTAAAAAAGACGGAAGGAAGTTTATGTCATTTCAGCTTAATGTAAAAATAATTAGTTTTGTTGAAATCCATATTAACGTGCTACAAACAGTCAGTAGGAAGCATTATATGTTAAGGCATTTCGATCAGGAACTGTTTTCCTTGTTATTATAAAAGTAAATGATTTGACATAACATCTCAGCTTTCCAGTTTTGCACACTAGGATGCGCCATTTCAATGATGTGCATAAATATCCATTATCCACACTAAAGGACCACAGTCTCCATGAGAGAACGGCATGTTGCCAAGGTAATATGACGGGAATGATGAGAGAATCTGAGAAAAAGTTTTGTGTACCTGTTTACATTTTTCCAAGTTGGTCACTGGATCCTTTTCATACTGCACCATAAAAATAGATGGCAAACTGCCCAACAAGGCAACAATCCATATAAGTACAATAGTTCGGAACATGAGTAGTTTCCCCAGAGTAATATTAAAGGACCGTATGCGCTCATAAATGATTCCGGCAGCATTCAAGGGGAAAACACTATAAATTCCATCTTGTACAAATTAATTGTAAAATTAATTTTTTAAATTAAGTAAATACAAAATATGAATTTTATAAATTCTTTGTTTTAACTTTACTTCTCAAAAGCGACAAAAGCTCACAGATGCCGGGCGACATCAGCTTAATGACGGCATACTTTTCCATGACGTAAAATAACATTAAAAATGTGAAGCAAATGGCCACCGATGATAGGTGAACAACCAGAATGCTAGCAGACCTTTAAGAGATCATAACTTTTATTATTATGGTTATTTCAACCACCATTGTTGACAGAAAGCTTATTATTTTTCCCCTACCTGAGTCTCCTTTTCGTTCCAATTGTGAGGATATAACAAACTCTGAGATTAATGAGTAAACTGACTAGCGCACAAATCAAAAATATTACGACCTCAGTAAAATTCCTTTTAATCTCTTTTGACTTGGGCAATTTACTGTCTGGATTGGATAGGCCGTCATTAGAGACGTCAAATGAGGGATGCGGAAACTGGGTAACATTTACACTTAACTCTGTTCCATCAATGTTACTGATAAAATAGGAATAAATATAGTCCTCTCCTTCTGTGTCGCCACCTTCAACGCCAAACAATGATGGCGGCCGTTGTGACGAGTCTAACCACATTATATTGAGATTGTATGCGAACACGTTGAAGGTTTTATAAAATTTATTACGTTGGGGCGAAATGCGAATCAAAAAAGTTCATTTGCTCCATATTGGGAGAACAGATTTTTGCGGATCGTGTGTGAAGTCTGCGGAAGTTGTAAAGAAACTGAGCAAACTTGCCGTTGAGAGCTTCCTTTTTCTCCTTTCGACAGAGTGCAGATCATCGCTATCAAAAATTTAGGGAAAGTTGGACAAAGACAAGAACAGGAGGGAAATGTGTGTTTCATGAGGTGAAAGTAATTGAAGCAGACAGAGGATGCAGTGCATGTTGCTTGTGCCAATGTTGAAGAGTGAGTGTGCCAATCTTTTTGTCTGGGAGGAGAAAGCATTGTTCTTGTACCTGTCCCCTGTCTACCGCGATTACATGACACCAAATCCGACGGCGGGAAATCCTCGGACAGGAAATCCCCGACAGGAAATACTACGTCATAGAATCCTCGGACAGGTAATCCTCCAGTACGACATGAAATCCTGACAATCAATTCTTTGACCTAAATGCGAATTTCGAACTGAGCAAAGAAGCGATGAGTTTGAACAATTGACACCTGCGTTTACCTAGTAAACGCATAACTACAACAACAAACTTAAGTTCATCGCTGACACGTGTAGGTAGAACAAAATGCGCAATTGTTACAATGCTGTAGGAGAAAAGACTAAATGAGTAGTTGAGCCTTCATATATAATGAGCCGATTTCAGCAATATCAATACTAAACTTCAGAATTTTGTCGCTTTTTTGCATAAAGTAATCATTGCTATATATAAGTATGGGAAATACTGGAACCGTTCCACAACAATCATAACTTTAACACATTTTTAAAAAAACGCATTGTTTTTATCCATCGCACAGCACAGCAAAGAAGGTAGAGGTAAAGCAAAGTGGAACAAGTAATCAAATGGCAAATTTTATTCCAGAAAATGAATATTATTCTAAAAAGCGACTATATTATTCAAATCACAGCATTGCTGATGATCGGTGATTCTGTTTAAAATTGGTAACTTGTAAAGTATATATACACGCTGGACACATATACAGTGGTGAAATTCCTCTGCTGCTATGAATTTTCACCATGTCAGAAAATTCAACTCAACTTTCAACCAAGCCAAAATCTATAAAAGCAAGCTATTTTTTATTCCGTCCGACATTCTTCATTTGTTGTTCCTAACGATTGATTCTCCCGACTATATAACAGCAACGAACCATCGCTCCAGCCGACCAGCAGTCTCACCCTTGCCGACAAGGCTGGAGTGAGATTTGCGTTCGGGGTGCGAGAAAAGTGTCGTAGTAGGATTACATGTCGTAGTATTACCTGTCCGAGGATTATATGTCGTAGTATTTCCTGTCGGGGATTTCCTGTCCGAGGATTTCCCGCCGTCGGATTTGGCGTCGTGTACCCGTCTACCGCTATAGGCAAGAAAAGTGAACTTGAAAGCGAAATACAACACACATTGCATACATGGACATCTGAATAATACATATGTGTATTTTTATTTTTCCAAAAACTTTGCCAAGAAGGGAGTAAATTCAAAACTATTGGCATCACACTAATTTGGCCTTTCAATTCTTTGTGCAACTCTTGTCGTCGGACATTATCCAACGTGTTTTTAATATACACTTTGGAACAAGAGATTGGTGGGATGTTAGAATGGAAAGTATAGAATAAATAACTGAGGTCATTAGGTGAGCAATGCCAGCTCCATCAATCACGTCATCAGCAAGGGTTCATTCTCTCGTATCATACGAAACTTTGCTTGCTTTAACGATTGTCCATTGTTTAATAGAAAATCATGGGATTCCCAAAATATTCGTGAAGGCATTGGACATAATATTTTATCTTTAACATATTGTTAAATATATAAGTATACACAAAGCCTGTCGTTGGTAACTAGTCTTGGTGGTCTGTAGATACAATGGATGTGATGAGAAAGAGAAAGGTGTGCAAAACCATCTCGTCTGGGGAAATGAAAAGTGAAAGGTCAGCATTTCCCTCATGTCTGTATAACACATTAATGATATACATATAAATACCTATTATATGTGCGTATTAATGTAATTGCTTGAGACGTCCATTGGTCGTACAGGAAGCACTCACGGATTCCAACTGCGTTGTACCACAGAGCCGTGGACACAATGTTAAAAACCAGTGATGATAGTCGCTATATTTGTGCTTCCTAGAAGATGTAATTTGAAATTAAATGGAATAGGTACAGCGTAATTTATTACGAAGGCTCTTTGATCCTCTCCACATGAGTGCATTTCTATATGACAATCTTGTCATCTCATTCGTCCATCTGCCGTGTATTATTAATTACTTTCATTCAGAATGAATCATTCTGTCCAAATAGCTTCTCAATCAAAGTAATTTATTCGCAGAGATAAATGAGCTCTTGTGAGAGTAATTAGTAATTCATTAAAAAGTAGTGCCAATTTTATAACTTATTACCTTCTTCTACATTAATGATTCATACGAGAGATTTTCAGGGTATATCTTCGTTAATGAACAACATTATGAATTGGAATATTTAACTGGAAGGAAGTTGATAGAAAGAAGGCCATGGTAATAATAGGTTTATAGCGCTTACCACAGTTCAGAAACATTGTTTAATTTTCACATTCAACATGGATGTCAAGAATCTTAACTTGTACATCACATTTCATATTAACCACCCTTGAAATTATAATTGTGCGGTTATTATTATAAACACAATGGCCGCATTTCCTCTGATAAAGTTGGCAAATCTGGCTATAAACTACGCCGCGAAACCTTTGGCAGATTCGGCAAAACGGAAAGCGAAAGCTAGTCCATTTTTTCGCAACTACATTTGCATTCCGCCAGCAAATCTGTACCACTGGTGCGAAGTAAAAATGACAATGTTGAGCAGAAACATAACCGGAAGAGAAGTGCACATTCCCCCATTGCAAGAGTCGAGAGCAATCGAACTTGGTGCGGGTTTGGTGGGCGACGCCGTTATATTTATTGTTGGATCCAGCATATTCATTTTGGAGTACTTTCGCCGAAGTCATAATCAACGCGTCAAAGACATGGAAGCAGCGGAACAGATGCATCATGTGATTGGAGATCTGCAAGCACTTTATACGGCCAAGGCAGAGTTGGAAGAGAATGTGAAAGAGTTGGTGAGAATTGTTCAGGAGAAATTGGACGTCACGTTTGATCCAGATCCGGTAAATATTAAAGAAGCGCTTCCGGCACACATCCGTGAGCCAGAACATGAGCCGGTTGATGACAGCGCAGTAGGGCAAACAAAAAAGTGGATTTACACAGCTCTTGACTATATCCTGAATAAACTTTAAACTTGTAGCAGAGTTTAGATACTTTTAGACAGCAGCCTCATAAGATTCCAAGTTGTACATGAGAAAATAAAAGTAAAGCTTTCTCCAACACGAGCAGCGTCAATAAGTTTTCTCTCGTCATCTATACAAAATAAATTATTATGACAATCTATATCATGCGCATCTACCAAATTAAAACAATCATGAAAAGTGCTTTCAGTGAAATCTGATGCGGTCAGATCCACACGTTCATTGGATTACTTTTTACATTTATGATTACAATATAATGAAATTCTAAAAAAAATAATTTTTCAATAGGATTTATGGAAACGACCAATATAGTACATAGCAGATTTTCTGAAGCAGAAAAGTAATTAGCACTTTTCTGGGGAGCTAAAAATCATGTGAGAGTAAAACGGCAGCAAAGCTAACACATAAAATGATGTCCTTTCCAAATATGTTCCAATACATTTTCCTGAACTATTCTGTATGCCTACATGATTCATTATCCTTGCCCAGTTTGTTATTCGTGATTTATGAACAGCAGAGATGTGAATAGAGTTGTATCGTGGTAATGTTGGACATTAATGACTAGTTATCAAGACCCCCTAAATTGAAGACACAATCACTAGAGAAACTTGCACACTCTTAACTAGGCCTGCGGAATTGGGCAAAATTCCATCGCATAAATATTGTCTCAGAATTTAAATTTGGCAAAATTCAATGGGCAAAATTCTATGGGCAAAATTCAATGGGCAAAATTCAATGGGCAAAATTCAATGAGCAAAATTAAATGGGCAAAATTCAATGAGCAAAATTAGATGGGCAAAATTCAATGGAAAAAATTCAATGGGCAAAATTCAATGGGCAAAATTCAATGGGCAAAGTTCAATGGGCAAAATTCAATGGGGGAAAACGTCGCCTAAATGTTGTCCCAAGTCCCAAAATTCTATTATTTCGCATAATAATAATAAATAACGAGAAAGGTGTAAAACCTTTAGAAACAACTACCGAATACACGTTGTATCAAACGAAGAACTATTTTTCAAATATTGTTAATGACGAATAAATATTTTTTTAATTGTCAACTATTGAGGTGTGTTGTGTGATGATGGTGATGAGATGCATTGTAATAAGTCACTGTATCATGCGACGACGTTCATTAAATTCTCCGTCATCGAAAACCCCTGTATACCAAGTTTCAGCCCGATAGCACTCTTCTTAGAACAGTTGACCTTTGACACGGAAGTCATAAGTCACTGTATCATGAGATGATCTTCATTGAATTCTCCGTCATTGAAAACCCCTGTATACCAAGTTTCAGCCCGATATCACCCTTCTGAACACAATTGACCTGACACGGACCGTCCGAATATAACGGCCGTTCAAACGGTAACGATTTCGAATTTTGAAAATCTGGCACCAGATTAGTGTTCCTTGTCAGAAATGGAACCTAAATCATGCGACATGTGCATATGCTGTCATTTGAAAATTTTGAAGTTATAACGGTTTCTAACGGTAAACCTTGACCGATTCGGCTGATTAACGAACTTGACCTTACTTTTTTGCCATAGAATAGGTATGCCAAGTTTCATCCAAATCGGTTGAGTATTTTTTGAGTTATCGTGTACACAGACTAACACACACACACACACACACACAGACAGGGAGATCGAATCATTAACTACCTATATATACTTTTACAAAGTATTCGGTAGTTAATAATATCGAATATTGTATGCTGAAATGCTACATGGTAAGGGTTCCCGAGAGAATACTGGGTTTCGCCTGAGGGTGTGACCCCATCTCATCCCCCTGACTTTTCCCAAAGAGCCCATTTCCGCAGGCCTAGTGTGTGCAAGTTTCTCTAGTGATTGTGTCTTCAATTTAGGGGGTCTTGACTCGTTATCACACACTATGTAGCTGAAATAAATTATTAACAGAATTTTGTATTATGTATCTTATCATTTTTCACGAGATCCTATTTAATGTACCTACAAAATATACCCATATTATATATTTAGTAATGAGTGGACATATCCTTTTACGATTTCATGCTACATCGACACGAATCTTGAGCCCATTTATTTTCTGCAGTAGCGCATCCAGTAAATTAACTCATCAACGGAAAACCCATTATGGATTCTAATCCAAGCTTTATCTAACGAGACTAATATTCTTATTTGAGAAACCTTAAATCTATAGAGCTATATATATTGCTGTATAACTGGGATGGATAAAATGAAGCGTTGTTGGATAGCCTTTATATTTGTTAATCATTTTTGCATGATTCGAAAATTATTTCCGAGATTTTCCTAGCCATTAAAATTATCTCAAAAGTTTTGTGGAAGTTAAATTGTTCAGAGAATTTTCGCTGTCTATAAACTGGATGAGGTTTTTGAAACTATCAGATCAAAGCTTACAGAAAGTGGGCAATGTCCGTAAATACACAATAACATACAATATTAGACCTACCTATGTACTTTTTCATATAAATTGAAAGAAAATAAATAGCTCTCTTTTACGTGCGGATTCGGATTTCGGATGTGGGTGTAAGTTAAAAACGCAGGCGAAATGGATGCCTCACAAGTGGAAGCAATCCTCACATCGGCAACGGGAATGTTTACTTTATCTGAAAACAGTGCTAGTGACAATGTTCCGGTTGCGGTTGTTGTAACTGGCAGCAACACAATCCCTGTTCATTCCTCCTTTGTGAAAGCTCACTTGTTGAAGCGCTACATTCCTAATTTACGCTCATCAGACAATCTTATTCAGTTGGAGCTGGCTGAAAATATAAACGGTTTCTCTAATGATGCCAAGGTCAATCAAACTAATTTTAATATGGACGATCCCAATAATAGCACGAACAACTCCAACAATAACAATGTGGAATCTAACCACTATTTTCGTTTGACTGGATCTCAGCTTGTAATAAAGCTTAATGTGGAAACCAAAAGTCACCTGAAAGACCAATCACAACAAGGCTCGTATGATTACCTTATTTTTCTGGCGATGCCATGTGGAAAATATCCGGTTGAGTTGTACCAACACCAGAGGAGATTGCAGACAAATATGACTCCCTTTCTGGAAAAGTGGATCCTTGGCAGTAAACTGTATCCTTTCACTGGATCCATCAACTTGGGGAGTATTCCTGAACTAAAGCATTCATTTTTCATCGGGGTTCCTCTTCTTTTAAAGTCATTAGACAAGTTTAGAATATTTCTCAAGTTTGCGGTGTGCCAACGGATAATGGACGATTACATGATCAAGTCGGCCATGTCTGGGCAAATCCCATTTTTACCTCCCGTTTTCTTCAAGGACTTGCGAAAAATTGTTACAAACATTTTGAGTTCACAGTACAGACACGTGGATGCTGTGCCTTATTTTGAGATTCCATTGTTTCATCATTGTCTCGCCGCCTTGTTTCTAGTGCACCAGGAAATTCGGGAGAACGTCGGGTACGCTCAGTACGAAAAGTATCATGGGCTGTTGCTCCAAGAAATGATGGATTGGATTGAATGGCACAAAATAAGGATCTACAATTTCTGTAATAATGATGGATCTCGTTCTCCCAAGACACATTTTGAAAGCTTGCGATTCTTTCGAGGACGTGGGGCAATCCTAGAAGTTATCCAACTTCTTCATGGAGCTTCACTTGAAAATTCATTGCGACAGTTGAAGGTTTTTGAATTGTTCTGCGATACTGCCGTGGTGACTCATACGATGGCCATGGAAGCATTTGCGGAGAAACCGGCTAAAGTGAATCAGTCTGTCATTGATGGAATCAATGATGCCATTGTAGATTTTCAGAGAATTGGAGAAAGCTTGCGGAGAGAGTATGTGGGGAACGAAAGGGTGCTGAGGTTTCTTAAGAATGTGCAGTACTTTGTGGATGGTGGGATACGAGCTTTTGTCGAAGATTGGAAATGTGGTTTGGCTGTTGGTACATTAGGTGAAATGAAAGTAGTTGTGGATATTTTGAAATTTTGAGCATGCTGACATATGGACCTATAAAGCAGAAATCAAACTGGTAGTTCGATTAGGAAAATTGACTCAATGTTTGCTTGCACACAACCACTTTTCCTGGGAAATAATCAATAAATCCAGTTTTTTTGTATTTACAAACTCACGAAATCTAAAAGCTTCGACTATTTGATACAAATTGAAATCTCCAGAGATTTGAATCGTTGGGTTTACGAAAAGTTCTCAAGTATGGAACACGAAAATGAAATGATAGCTTTTAATACTGCACTGTACTAAACGGTATGTGTACTGTGTCATCTACGCAATGGATTTACTTCAAACCTTTTTATAATTTTCATAATATCAAGTAATATCTTTGTAAAATACAGTTTGGAAAGAAATTAAAAATATTTTTTTACACGAAAATGTTTTACCGTTTCAATTGTTTGATTGACCGACCGACCTTTTGTTTGATTTATGTACATACGTAACATGGTCAAATGGCCGACATAAGATGCTTGAATTTGAAATGGGCCGAATTTTTAAAATATCACAATTTAATGTTTCGTTCATATGAAAGATATACATAGGTATATAGCACATTAAAGCCGAATTTTCTAAACAATTTAGAAATGTATACGAAGGATTGATTACCACATAAAATTTTTTATATAATATTTTCAAGTAGAGTAGAATTTCAAGAGTTGCATTTAGGTAAACTGTTGAGGAAGAAAGCTCGAAAAAAGACAAGCTCAAGAAAGTGTAAACTTGACAGCAGTTTAGTGGAGTGTTCAAGTAAAGCCATACATAATTTTTTGTTAACCTTATTACATGCCTGGTTTGTACATACATCAAAAGGTTATCTCGACTTTTTATAAAAATTGTAGCAGAATTCAGAGTTTGCAGAAATATAGGAACTTTTTACAGGTATCATGAGAGAAGAGGAAAGAAGGGCAGAGTTGAGTAAGATAGAGCAATAGATATACATCCAAAGTTGAATGACAAGGAATGAAAATGAAAGGAAGGGAGAAGTAATTTTGATTTACGTAAACAATAATAAATAATTAATATAATTATTTAGCTTTTTCTTTTTTTAAAAATCATAAAATTTTTGTCCTCTTTTTTTGTATAGAAAATACTGATAAGGTTCTCTTTTTTTAAAAAGAATTATTTAAAGACAACTAATTATAATAAATTTGTTATATTAATAGAGCTAATTTAAGTTCCTAGCCATGATAGGCGATTCCAGCACCAGAGTGGACTGCATGGACTGCTGGGGAAGCGTAACTCACAGATGGAACAGCCTTTGAACAAAAGGAAAAGGTCAAATTAGTGAACAAAGACCAAACAACCGTTTATGGAACTTTTCAACCAAGAATTTCAAAAACTTACATGAGCAACGGGTGAAGCGTAGGCAGGGGCATATGCGGGTGCAACAGCTCTGACAGCGGTGGCATAAGCGGGGGCGGCATGCACAGCGGTAACGGCCTAAAAATTCGAAATTTCAAAGAGAAAATGTTTAGATTTGATTTCGGGGCTGACGCCAAATATTGATACAAAGTGTGGTGTTTTCCTTACGGGAGCTACGTGCGCGACTGGGTGATGAGCGACAACGGGAGCATGCGCGACGGCAATTGGTGCCTTAGCGACGACAGCGGTAGCACGTTGACGGTCAACGACGGCGTTGAATCCGTTGACTGGATCGCTTGTGTAGGTAACGGTTCTGATGGCACCATCGGGCTCGACAAGGGAGTACTGTCCTTGGACGACATCTCCGTCACGAGATTCGGTGTGGGAGTGTTGGTCTCCGGTGAGGGAATCGGCAACGGAATATCCGAATTGGTACTGTGGATGTGGGTCGAAAGGTTCAGCCCTAACGGCCTTTGCAACGGCGACGGGGGCAGCGACAGCGTGTGCAATGGGTGCATGAACTGCGTGAACGGCAGGTGCTGCTACGGCATGGACGGCTGGGGCATAATGTGCTGGGGCGACCTGAGAAAAAGATAAATCTTGATCAGTAATACTGTGATTGTTTCTGGTTTCCTTCAAATAACTTTGCCCTTACAGCGTGGGCGTATGGGGATGCATATTGGACACCAGCTGGATGAGCATATTGAGCATACTATATTTCGCGATTAGAATAATAAATGCATGGTCATGCTTATGAATCTGATAAAAGTAATGATAAGCTCTACTGGAGGCATTTCTCTTTCAAAGCTCTAGAGTAACAAAGCGTCAAAAAACGACTTACAGCAGCAACGGGAGCGGCTCTCAATGCATGTACTGCCTGCACTGCTGGTTGAGCATACTAAACAAAAAAACAGCACAAAAATTTAGAAAAAAATCCATTTCCATTCCAAAGTGGTATTTAACGGTTTATCAAAGAGATCCGTTCAATTGACTCCACAAATTGGAGATAAATCACTGATAAATCTTCACAAGTCACACTTACACTCAAAGCGGGGGCACCGTAGCCAATTGGAGCTCCTGCGCGGGCAATAGCCGCCAAAGACAGCACAGCAACGAAACGAAGCATGATCACTACTTCACTTTTGTGAGTACTAATATGGCACAATAATAATAATAAATTGATTAAAATATTTTGCACTTCCAAAAGATCCTCTGTGACTTGTTCTGGTCGACTGATGATGGGTGAGTCCTGAGCTCCCTGGTATTTATACGAATGTAGAATAAAATTTTTCAAGTCTACTCACTGACACCTATATTCCATTTCATTCAAGTCTCCACCTTCCACAAAAATTTTGTGTGTCTACCACCACGACGACGATGGCATCCAAGCCAAAAAATGGTTCAATTATGTAGGTATCAGCATCACCTCACATTCTTCTTGCTCAGCACCGCCACATTCAACCTTATAAAAGTTCCCATAGAAAATCCACAAGCAAGGTAACATGCTGTCGGACACACAAATTATTTGCCAGCGAATATACTCACATAAACGGATTTATGCATATGTACATATTATAGAAAATTTAAACATGCATGTTGAATAATATGTAGGTAATGTAATCCACACCTCCTCCATGATGCCAAAGGATTCTGATTTTTATGGAGTGATCATCATACCACAATTACGAATTGTATAAATGTACATACATGTGCGGCGGTGGTGGCGGCGTGGTGCCTTCATTCATTCCAAAGACTTGCTAGGGATGATGATGATAGTCCCTTCTTTTTTGGATTACATGCTTCTCACCAATTTACATAGAACAAACAAACGCGACAACAACACAAAGATGGCCAAATCAACAGGAGAAGGAGTGAAGACACAGGCAGGCATAATGGAGCAGAAGTTAATCTCTTGTTATACAATGTATTATTATTACGTATTGTATTATGAGCAGAGCGTGGTGAATGGTGCCTCTGTGATCTTGTCATTAATGTAGGTACATTGCATACCTGATATGTATATCGTTTATGATATTAGATGGCCCATGCTCTACATTAGGGTATAGATTAGTAGATGAGCAGATCAAATCAAAAAAAAGGATGATGATCAGAGTAGAGAGATCAGATCACACAAATAACAAGAGCAAACGGCGGTGGCTGCGTGCCACCGCCGACAAAACGTTACAACAACTCAACAGAATCTTTAAAATGTTACGATGCACATGTGTGCAAAATGAAGGTTTTTTTGCATTTCTTCTGCTGATGCCCTGTAGCACTGGGTAAAAAGAATGTGGAGTAGTGTCCTGTTTGAACAAATAAGAGGCAGTAGTAGTAGTAATCTTAATCGATGAGATGAAGGGAATTAGATTGAAAGAAAAAGTAAAGCAAGGCAAAATGGGTTGAGCGTCTGCCTTACATATATACCTTGCTGTGTAGTAGTCAATTGAGGAGAAAAATGAATATTGAAATAATAAAGGCTGTAAATGAAACAAATCATATAATTATAATTATACTTGCAAGTTGCAACGAAATAGGTACTACAGCAGATCATCGTCTACGTTACATTGTAAGCATGTTGTTTACAACGCGATATGATATGAAGAAAAAAAACATGAATTAATTGAAGAAGAAAGACAATAATGCAGAGAGGAATGTTATGGAATTTTATTGCAATTTTTGGTGGTGGCGTGCCTTGTGTGTTTGCATTTTGATGGCATTGCAGTGTCAACTGAAAAAATGAAGTGCACCTGTTGACCTAACGTAAATGCAGTTACTGATGATGATTATATGAAGCCAGCAAGAATGGGTGAGGTGTTTAGTTCAGAGAATGCAGCGACTGCAAAAGGCAGGGCACTATTTTCGGCACAGACTAAATATTACACAGTTTCTAATTGGATTGTAATGCGATATCAATGTGACGATCATATCAGAACAGTAATTTCGCAATTGACATTTCATTGCTAAAAAATTTTAATATTTTTTCTCGCTCAATCAGTGTCGGTTGTCCACTGATTGGATACACCGGCAATATCGGTAAATGATAATTTTTATCCCTAATAATGATTCCGTTTCGCCCCTCTTGTTTTGTTCCTAATAAAATAGGAAATAAAGACGTTTTGCAAGGAATGGCTCTTCTGGCTTTTTGGTTGACATAATAATTTGTTGTCATACTGTTTATTGATAATTTTGACAGAAGAGAGGATATATTGAAAATTGGAAATAAATAATCCCATAATTCATATAAATAATGAGGGCGAAAAATGCTTGATTGACACATGACCATTATATATAAAAACAGAGTCCTTTTGTTTTTTACGATGAGTTCACCTTCATCAAAATACATAAAGAAAACAACAACTTAATTATTATGTGGTTACACATTGTTTCTGTAAAGCATTTCAAAGTATTATGGTCATTAGCAAAAGTTTAGCATTGATATCGACAGCATCACGTCGCGCAGTCGCAATCATCCAGGAAAAATAACTCATTATATATAAATTGATACATATTGCGAGTTTGATGGCACCAGAAAAAATTTTCTGCAGATGAAAAAGTACCTCATAAGTTGAGAGGCTACTATAAGGAATGTACTTTAGCACTAAAGCAAATTGGCAAATTGAAACGGCTTCCATTTTGTTTTTCATTTCATGTCATTGGAAAAAAATGGTGGAGGTGGAACAATGTAAAATTAGATCACGTGTGTGTGTGTAAAGTCCTAATTGCTTTGCTTTTGCTAATGATGATGATAGGAGTATCCAAGGGAATCCTTAAAGAAAAAGGATGTGCTAATAGTCTCAAGACAATGTGTCACTTACCAGGAAAAATATAGATTGGAACCTTCAAAGTCATACCACCATTATCATCTGTGGTTGGGTCGGTTTTTACGCTCTTCGCATCATCAAAAGATTATGTGATATTAGTCATTGAATCCGTTATAATATTTCGATGGCTTTTGACAAAGAATGAACCTGTCCGATTCCTTTATACCCAATAACTTTTCCTACGTCACCGTCTCCTCCTGTGCGTGTCTGACAATTTGGCATCTCTGGCAAGACAGACGTAACCCTTATTTTTTTTTGCATTTTTATGGACCGTTTACGACTGATCTTGTGACGTGACTAATGTAAATAGTTACAGAAAGTGTGTATATTTTATCTCATTTTAATGACCCCGACGCGACCTACCTGTAAAATGGCTATAAATAAATTGGAAATTGAAACTGTTTATAAGCATTGGCTCACGCTATGTCACACATCACAGTCATGATTATTGATTTCATTTGTACAAACTTTAAAAGAAACATAATTCATTTTCAAACCAACATGTTTGCTAAATATACTACAGCTCAGGATAAAAATTGTCAAAGCAAAATTAATGTGAACTTGAGGAGAGCATGATTGATTCGAGATTAAAGAGCATGGTTAAAGAAATGTTATTTATTGAACGGAATCAGTTCAGTGTAGATATTGCAAAACGAGGGAATGAACTTGAGTGATTAATTTTTTGACAATCGTTGTTGGTTTACGACTTTTCAATGAAAAATAGATTTTCTTATTTCTTCATGCAATGAGTAATGTGATGAGGATGAGGAAGGACGTTAGAATTCTCTTGGCTTGCTGTTTTTTGGTCCCTCCCTTTCCTTTAGTGAACTGTGTGAACATTCTTGTACCAACCGCTGTTAATGTTATTAGATATTTTACTACTTTGTCATACAATCTCAGAGAATTTTAACTTTTTGATATCATTTTGATGGAAAATTGATTGCAGGGTTGAATGAAACAGCTCTGTATTTGGGAATTAGCATATATACTACGATTACACAAGTATTTCTATTCACCGTGATTTTATTATGCTCACAGATAATATCTTCTAATGTGTCGTGATGACTACCGTGTCCTTTTTCACGAGTTCACGGTCACCATAAACAATTCATTAATCTGTATCCTTTTCCATCCTCGAAGAATGCATGTTTCCACTAAAAGTATGTAAGTTGCTTATGGCGACGAGTGTGATTTACGCTAGCGTTTTTGAAGTATAAACATTATTCTCTGTGACATGACACCATGAAACCTGCGAATATTGGCGAGCCATACTTACATAGAAAGCAGATACAATATAGTTCTTCTGCAAAGAATTTGCAGATTACGGATGTAGCAAAATATTTCATTAAATACATGTTGGCCAATAAAATTCAGGAAGGAAAGTACGTCTTGTGTTGTTTTGCGCTATAATAGCGCAATAAAATGCACGCAAAACAGAAAAATTAGCTTTATTTTTATTGTTTAAAATGCATGCAAATTTTTCCCTTTACAAAATATGGCCTAAAGATGACAGGTATTTTTGTACCGTAAATCAAAAAAGAGTTATGGTTTAAGACTAGTGTAACGTAAGTGATTAATTGAAGCAGCGCGATCTAGAAACTCATGTTTTAGTTTAGAAATTGGATCACACAAGTACGTACAGCAGACAGACTAACAAAGCAGTGCTGTAAACGTAAACGATGCACTTCATCAGTAAGTAAGGTCACAAGACAAGAAGTGTTTTAGTAAGAAACAGCCTTATTAAATTACTGCGTACATATTAATTTTTGGGCCGTGGCTTTAACCTTGCCATTCAAATACCACAGAGTGTGAAATAATAATTTTATAGCGTAAATTTACATACAATGCGTATATATAATAATTCAACAACATTTTATACTAAATTTAGTGTGATCTTTCATATTTTTGGAAAAGTTGTGTGGTTTGCATATTTTTATTGCATCACCAGAACATGTACCTATAAATATCTTAAAGTCCAGTAATTGTAAAATGTACGTTAAAAAGTTTCCAGCAGCCAATCCTAGAAATTAGAATTAGATATGCAAATATATGGCAATAAAAATATTAAGTTTATTATGAGAAAATAAAATTTTCACGCTGTTCATGTCACACTGTCGCAGCACACGACGCTCGCTTACAAATTTCAATAATTTTTGAACATGTGATAATGAAAAACGTCTATGGACATGTTATTATGAAGACTATACTTGATAACGAAAGCTTGGCCTATTAAGATAACACGCCAAATGTCCAAACTTGAAAACTCAAAACTCTAATAGACATACCATTCCAAAACCTGCTCTAAAAATTGTATCATGGCAACTCAGACAAGTTTAATGAGTGTTGAAAACGCAATTCACCATGTTTTGTTTTGCAATTTGCAATACGAGACAAACGTTGAACGTTGTTGTGGTAGGCAGAACGACGGAGACGGAGCTCTGGCAAAAATAATGTTGTGTAGGTTAACATAATTTCTTTATTTAAAGGAAAATTGCAGGTTACAAAAATAATGATTACTTTTTTGAGTTGCAGGCTATATAGCAAATTCCCATATCACCATAGCAGCCAAATCTCGCAAATCTTGTTTGGATACTCCAATTAAAAAATTATATTCTGCATTTTAAAAACAAAAGCGACAACAATTATTGAAATAATATTTTACTTTATTCTATTGTGTGAACCAATAATGATTTCCTAACATCCAATCAATTTATTTTTGTTAAATTAAATTGCTCAATAGAACATAAAACTTTTTTCCTTGTGCCATCCCTTGATCAAAACAAACAACAAACAGTAAAAACCAAAATTCTACTTAGCTCGCAGCAGGATTCCCCATACTGGTATCAAATCAATCAATCAGGTAGTCGATAAAAATCACTACTAATGATAACGGCAATGCCCTTATTAGCAATAAAAATACATAAAATACACTGATCAAATTTCTCAATACAATGCACCTCACACCCAAAAATGTCTTGAAAATAAAATGAATTGACGAACCTCGCCAATTCATCTCTTCAACTCAGAAAAAAACGTTGATTTAATTTCCTTTCCATATGTTACATGTCAGAGTCATATATCGCACCCCATAACAAGCTTTTCAGCACCATCCATTCCCATCATCTTGACAAGTCGACTAGGTTTTTCTTCCATTTTAATAAAACGTTGATTGAAATGTGCATCAAACTGATTATTACAATTTTTCCATTCCAAAATTCTAACCGCGATCAGATCAAAAAATGAACTTGTGTGTGCGCATGCTCAAATTTTGTTGATCTCCCCTGCTGTTGACTTCTTGTCTTGCGTTTTACTGCCACATTCATTCAATTGTTTAAACTGTTGAAAAGACGCCTAATAAGTGCATTCAAAAAGGTGGGCGACCACGATGATGACATGATCTGAGCTGAGCTGAAAAGAAACTTTTTAGCTTCTGCTCCTGTTTGGCGATCATGATCATGATGATCATGATGCTCGCTGACAATGCAATGGCGTGTTCATCCATTTAATTTGATATTGATACTTTTGACAAACGCCACCAATATTTTTAGTCATACATTTCTTCATCTCGAACAAAAAGTGTCTTCGTTGATTGTCTTGTGTGGTGAATGCCGCTCCCTTTTTTCTTCGTCTTCTTTTTTTTATCGCTAAAATTAATCATTTCATCCGTTATATAATTTTCTATAATGATGGTGGTACGTGTAAAAAAATTCACTGTAATGAATGCAATCGAATGGTGCGATATGGCTATTTAATTTACGTAATGTATAAAACTGACAATTGTTCAAAGATTGATAAGAGAATGTCAAATGCGCATTATTTTGCTTTCTTTTTTTGGACAATACTACACCAGGTCATTCATTCATTAAAAAATTTTGTTCATCAGACATACTACAAGTTCACCTCCTACTCCTCCTTCATTATTATTGGTATTGTCGTAATTCAAGACATTGATCTTTTTGATAATGGTCATAATGATGGTGATTATTTTGGTGCGAGATTGCAATGTGGGCTAAAATAAAGTTAAATGTCGAGTGACTATGTAATATGTATATTCTTAAAAGTTTATATAAATGATTTCGTACAATATATTTTTTTATATTCGGATCAGATGCTAGATAGGAGTTGGTCATGTCTCAAATTAGAAAATCAGAGCAGAGTCACGGAATAGTAATGGAAGGTGTAAAAATGTAGTCTATAATTATCGGGATGTACTATTGCATTGTAAATTGCAATGCAATCAGCAGCAGTATATCGATCACCTTGTTTACAGATCATTTACATGCGTTGTGGTATGTTATCCCTACTTTTTTCATTGCTTCATTAACTTTTCCTTCGCTGATCAACTTTTTGATGATCTGAATCTAAATCTGTAAGGTGAGATGATTTAATTAATACCTTACACAATTGATATAAAAGTATAAGGCGATAGTCGTAAAAATTGTAATTTGGTATGCAAATCACCGGTCACATCTCTTGCAAAAAAATTATTCATTCAAAACCAGTGGTCGGGAATGAATTTTGAGTTTGCATGTTGAGGTGAAGCTATGTGCTGTTTAGTATCAAAATCTAAAAGGAAGAATGTAAACTTTTTAATGGCCAATTTGAAATGTTTTTGAAACGTATTCAATCTTGACTTCATTATGAATGGGCTGGTCCGGTCGCTTTGTTCATAGAAAATATTCTTGCTCCTTTATGGATACACAATGGATAGACTAATTTTTAATATCACTGTACCGATTAATGATGAGATTATACCATACTCATATGCATATATGATTTGACGAACTGATAAAAATCTAAAAATGCTGCAAGTTTATGGATTGGGTTGGAACTTGGGACGTTGAGACATACTGCATAGACAACATAGTAATCCTACCGCTGCTGCTGGGTTAAAAGGTGCGATTGAAATTGCAAATGTGCAGCTACTGCATTTTAAATTGATTTCGATTTTCAAGTCTGTTTTGCAATATGCCGACTGTCTACAATTGCCTAATAATGTGCAATACAGTTCAAATCGGTTCAAAGAAACACTAGAATCAATATATCAATTCTACATAATAATCGAATTTCTAAATGTTGAGTTATTTTTCCTGTTAACGTCATCCGTTTAAAATTATGACCTTAAATTGTTACCTCCAAAGCAAGTACAATGAAGCGAATCAATCTTACTTGCCATTTACCAACATTGCCATACGTTTTTGAGCAAATAAAGAAGCCGGCAACAAATGTAGAAATTTTGATTTAAGGGCATCATCCGACAGATAAATTGTTTCAATTGCACCATATTTTTCAATAATGGTAAATCGCATGATAGATTGTATATCTGCTTGTGTTTGTGTTTGTATATCAAACCTGAAAAGTACGGAACACTGACAGTAGTACGGAGTTCCATTTCATTCAGCTCAACTTTTCTATAATATTCAATTTAATCGGTGTCTGCTTATTTACCAACCCTAAGAAATAACAACAATGACAGTTCATTATATGAACCGCCTCCATAAATCGTAGTCGATTCAATATACAGTCCACGGTTTGTTAAACTTTGTCATGATTTCGTTTACAAAGTATGACTCATGCAGACATTAGTATGCATATAATACTATAAGAATAAGCTCCAATTTCCAATTAGTATTAGGCCGTAGATTTTCAGCGCTACATTTCTCTATTCATGAGCTGGTATATTTTGAATCACCTTTTATTACTAATCATATTTCCTCTGGTTTACTATTTATTATGGTATTTGTCGAATGTGCCTGGGTGATCCGATGAAGATTGATGCGATGACGATGAGTTATAATTTGATGACCTTGACATGTTCAGAAGAACAAACAGTAGCAGCGTGTTAAATGGAAATGCAAATATGTTGAACTAATATTGTATTTTATTAGTGTTCAAATTCAAGCAGAGGTCCCAAAGTAAAGCTTTTTTAAATCATATAAAAATGGAGATTTGTAACTAGTAATTTATATATCATTGAAGCAAACGCGTTGGTTCCACTCCAATAGGTTGCGAATTTTGTTAAGTTTAGTTTTTCACAAATTAAATTTACTGCAAATATGAAAATCGAAAAGCTGCATAGGAATGTGCCACAGTTGAAGTTGGAGCTTGTTTACCGCGTCAACCAAACTACCCAAGTTACGCAATTACCGTTACTACTAATTACATACTCTAAACTGAACCAGTTTTCAAGTGTTCAAGGTTGTACTTGTACATACTTTTGGCTGTCGTCTGTCTGCTACCCTCTCGACTCTTCAGTCTACTCAATCAGAACAATTATTTTTTTCACAAAATCCGATGACAACCTAAAAATCGCTACGCATGTGTCGTATATGGATATATTTTTTGAAGGTGGATGTTGGAAAAGTTGCGTCTCTCCTCTCCCCAAGTCAACGTGACCTTTTTTAATCACTAATGTGTTCAATGATTGATTGATTCAATTTGAAAAAAATCAAAATAGTTTTTGCGATGATGATGATGGTGGTGCGATACTTGTCTGCACAACGCACTTGTTATGTAACATAACTTGTACTTTTAATGATCTTCAGGCAATAAATCGACCCATTTGATTACCACTTTTTACGACTTCAACCAGTCGACCAAAATGGATGATAAATCGTGTGACTTTGGTTGACCACTGGTCGAGATGGTCACAAAAAGCGTCCACACAGTAAAGTCAGTATCTCTCGTATGGGATCTATTGGTACTTGAGTGCATACTATTTACATTGTTTATTACAGTGTAGTTGGTTTTCGGGTAATTTCTTATCAGCCAAAGGTACTTACCCAACTAATAAATAAACTAGATAAAAAGAAAGAGATCAAGAAATCAACAGACTAATTAACAGTAGCAAATCTTCCTTTTCAGTTCAAGTTCACAGAGAGCTTGTCCTTGAAAATAGCTCCCTGTGTTGCCGTTTGACAACTGCAACGATCAAAGGAAAGGTAATTTTTTTAGCTGTTGACATTAAATGGAACTAAATTACCATAATTATAGAAACAAAACAAAGCTCATTATTTATTTGCTTTTCAACACTTGTGTGTGAAAGAGTTGTCAGCAAATGTATGAATAAATAAACTCTACAAAAATACAAATCTCAATTTTATATTTTTATTTACATATGTATGCACAGATATTATTTTCACTCATTAGTTCATAAACAGCTTTATTTAATAAGTATAAAGTGGAGGAGAAGTGAGTGAGCAATCAAATGACGACGGTACGCCAACAGCCAACCCGCAAAACCAAGGTGATAAGTGATTGAGACAAAAAAAGACAATCTCAGGCTCGCTAATTGCATTGATCATTAATTCGCCCTAGTAAAATTAAATGGGGACAGTTGCCAGTTGCCAATGCTGTCAATTGAATAGAAACTTTGTAACAATAGATACGTAAAAAATATGTAGTTTTGAAGATGAAAATCGCAAGAAAAAAATCTCAAATTCTATAGAATTTTGTCTAAGTGCTTCATCAACTAGTCATCAGAAAGAGATGACAATTAAATGCAACGGAAAACAGTCAGAAGTAAAATATTCAAAGGTGAAGTGCATCAAGAATTCATACAAAACTTACGCAATACATAATTTAGCGTTGTAAGTTACCATGTGTGCCCTTTCAAGTTCAATTCTCCACCCAGATAGACATTGGTAATCAATAATAGGTATGTAATGTTTATCCTAATGATAATTTTATAGTCAAACCTTTTTCTAATGGCAATCGACCAAATACATATATCTATGCACACAACCGCCACGCAGTAAATGACAGTAATTTTCAATTCAAAACCTAATTTTTATTACT
This sequence comes from Sinella curviseta, assembly GCA_004115045.4. Classification (NCBI taxonomy): domain Eukaryota; kingdom Metazoa; phylum Arthropoda; class Collembola; order Entomobryomorpha; family Entomobryidae; genus Sinella; species Sinella curviseta. The sequence goes on along the minus strand of CM023200.3, from coordinate 65,778,729 downwards.
GTCAATTGCACAAAGCGGATCAAGAGAATTCATTCATTTTTCCCCCTACACAATTATATCGTATGTGGTCGATATTATGCCTTGATGAATAAAATTAATTATATGGTTTGAGCCGGTTTTTAATAATAAACTATACGGCTCTCTCCTCCTCCGTCATACATATATCTAGTCTATGGCTTTGACTTTTAAAAACCTGAATAATTGCCAATTGTCATTATTCAGTAATTTTTACCAATGACATTCATAAAATTATACTTGCATTATGATTATTGCTGTGTGATTGTTGTTGATACGTTCGGTGCGACCCACTACATTTGCGAGTGCATTTCGTAGTAATAGCACAGCTTTTATTGTTGCTATTCTAATAACTGTAATTGACATTTCTTGTGTAATCCATGATGTACGTACGCACTTAGGTATGTAACAAAATGTGTGTAGATGCACAATAACGTCCTAACTGACGCTTCCACAGGTGTCTTGATCTGTTTAATGCTCTATTTTTTTGGACTTGTCCATCTTAAGAAAAAGACAAGAGCAGACATGCAAAAAGTGTCAAAAACAAGAAGCAACAATGCAACTTACCTTTTTGTGCGTAATCCGTTTTGGTGTGCGCGATTTTTGACTTCTCGTCCATTTAATTTTTTAATTAAGCCATGGCCTCTCTCTGTCTTTCTCTTTTGAAAATTTGTTACGATGTAATCGTCTTTGGATTGAAAGTGAGATGGATCTTGAATGAGCAAAAACTTACAACTTTGTATGACTGTGACATTAATAATCCGATCACTTCCATCATAAAAACAACAGTTTTGCAAAATGTTATACTGGTAGTAAATGCAAGTGCAAAATGGTGCAGTGCTTTTTAGACAAACCCAATCAAAAATGTAAATTATGCTTACAAAGTATTATGTGGTGTGGGACAAATAAGAATTATATAAAAGCAATTAGAGCAAAAATGATTACAGTTCATCCACAAAAAAATGAATTGTGAATCATAAAATCAAATCAAGTGGTGTATGATTATCATCCCTTAAGGCACCCGTATAATATTCTTGTGAAATAGGCTCAGTAGTCAGATGTGCCACCACAACAATCATTGAGATGACCCACCCACCCATTTTTTTGTATTCGTGGCAAACTGTATGCGCATGTATACCTACTTAAATATGCATGCAACGCGTCGTTGACATGTGCGAGTTGAGTTACGATGACTTCCCATCATATCGTTCCCATTTTTAATCATATTACTACTTTTGTGGTCCTTTAAATTGTAAATTAAGATCATAATTATTTATACCGTTGGTTATAACGTTGTTTAAAAGGAACATGGAGAAATAAAGTTATTAAAAGTTGTGAATCACAACTTGTGATGCCAGTTTTATCTAACTTTTGTGCTAACTGCATTTAAGCTTATTGGCATACATGTACTCAAATAACTATAATTGCTTAATTGCCCGTTATGTATACTAAATTATTGGTATTCATTTACAATTATTGTTACATCCTATGTGAATTCTGGTTTGTCCATTTTGTTGATTTCGTGCAGATGTACAAAAAATACTTTTTCTCTAGACTAGCTTAACAAATTTTCATGTGACTGAGACAAAAGTAAAAATTGGAAAATCACATGCAACAAGAGAAGTAATCTTTTTAAATATCGAATTTCTGCATATTTTTATTGGGAAATTGTCGACATGAATGAAATAAATTGCACTTTTGCTGTTCATCCAACATCATTTGTATGTACCTATGTAACTAGTTATAACTATCAAAGTTGACAGCCCTGCTCCAATATAAGCTTTGAAAATCTAACATGCAAAATATTTTTCCAATTAAATTTATCTGAAATGCAATAAAATTAATAAGATAATGACAACAGTTTCCTTGGATTGGCATCTGCAACCATTATCATTCACTCACAGTAACCTCTAACGCAAGTTATAATATGGCTGCCATATTATTGCATTGAAATATCTTACATGACATAATATCTTAATATCAAGCAACGTTTTCTTACTGACATGTTCACGTTAACACTGACTAAATTAGTCATCCAAATTAAAAATTATTACACAAGCAAATACTGCTGAATATTATGTCATAATATGCGATGATGACAGTGAATTGGAAAAGGGATCATAATTGACAGTTTTGTTGCAGTAAGCTATTCTGTTTAAGGTCAAAGGCTCCATTTTAAGAACCGTAAATCTGATTTCCTTTGTACAAGAAGGATGTTTGTTTTGTACGCACGTTTTTGCTTTCCTGCGTTTATAAGATTAAGATGAATGAAGATTGATGATGATACAGAAGCCATTTAGTCCTGGTCAACAGGAAAACTAACTACATATAGACATGGCCATGTTACAAATTGCAGTTTAGTTGCTGTAGCAACGATATCATATTACCTATATGCATTTTTGAGGAGGGTCCATTTTTAATATGATAGTTGTGAGATTAATATAATTTATAAGCTGCAACACAGCCTTTTTGCCTTGAGCTCCATTGAGCTTTGCAAAGTAACATACTAATACAAAATAGGTGAAAATTGCATAGTTCTACGAGGAAAATTATAGGGTTCATATTGTTTCCTTGTGTAAGTTTATCATTTTACATTTTAGGTTATTATTAGTAGCTTAAGCATATGTGTATGTGTGTGTTTTTATCTAAATTCTTCCTTGCTGTCAGTCACGTATTTTTCGTTGCCTACTAAAGTGACTGGTGATCGAAAACAGAAGCGTTTTCTTTGTAATACAAGATATTTTATTGTAGAGAAAAACGTTGACATGGCTCGTTAACAAGTTTGTCACGACAAAAATAAACGGATAGTCTGATTAGTATCAGCCTACATTTGTAATTTAGCCTTCCTCCGCAAAATGAAACTGGAATCATTAAACGATTGTGGCCAAGTTCAAATTCCTATAGCACTGCAATGACAAATGTGAAATATGTATGTTTTGTATCTAATCCTTCATCCTGATAAGACTCCTTTTTAAATGATATTTGCATTTCTGTTCGTCCTCCATCATTATCACAAGACTGGATTTGTTTTACGCTCGTGTTGTACAGCACAATCTTTTAAGATTTATCGGTACAACAAATCCACGCAAATTTGGTAAATTTGTATGGAAACTTGTAAAATAAATAAAATATACATACAACGCCCTTTCGAACGATGAAAGGAGCGAGATAAACCTGACCATACGCTTCTGCTCTCATTTACAAAACGGACTAACTACTAATAACAGCGCAATAAAAATGTTCTTTGTTTTCTTGACTTTTTCTTGACTCCAAAAGTCCAACATGGTTATGGGCTTTCCTGAGCGCCGTAGCGAACGCTGTATAGGATGTGATGATGATGAGATGATGTATGGACAATTAAGCATACATAATTATTTCGCTTCTTTTGTCATTTTCAATTACTGCCACTCTGCAAAGCTTACAAACCCAAAAAATAATTGGTTTAAAAGGTATTGCTTCGTGTGGAAAAAAAGAGTGGCGAAGAACGTTTTTTTGTTGCATTTTATTGTACCAAAGGTCCTATTATTGAGCATTGTAAAAACGTGAGCTAACTGTTGGACACCGTGAACTACTGGTTTCCAAGATTGGTATAGTGTGATGATCGGGTTGCTTTTTTTCTACTGGAACCTGACTTGCAAAGAATCTTACCACTTCACATTTGGAAAAGAAATTATTATGCAATGCTTTTTAGTGCTGTAATTGGCGATAGTAATTGTTATGGTGCGACGAAAAATGATTATAAGGGAAACCTGTTGTGTATGAAAATAATGGAATTGCTCTAAAGTTGCCTCTAGGTAATTGTAAGTGAAAAAATAATGGCAATATACAAATTTGATGATAAATGAATGCGGAACAGGATTCTCCAAAATGCTCCGTTTTGGATTTGATTTGATATGAGGTGTGAGATAGCAGAATATACCAAAATTTGGATGCATTTGAGTCTGAAGTGATGGGAGTATTACTTACTAATCGTCCATAATATTATATGATCACAAAGACAAAAAGACATCTACCACGCAAAGATTAGATAATCGAGAGTAATGAGATGAAAGATGAAATATGAAGATAACCTTAAAGGAATTTGGCTAAATTATACCCGGAGATATCTAATGGTAGATAACCAGAAGCATTTTTTCACACGTGGTATCTACTTGTGACTGGGTAAAAGTCATTATTTCAGCGCTACGCTGTTCTTAGGTATATTATACTGTGGTGATTATGGCACATGAGTAATAAATTTTCAAGTTTTTTATGCTTAGTCAGATTACAGGCCCACTACAATGTGTAAATGTACTACGAAGAGTTTGGAAGTGGTTGTTCTTAAATCATATACATTTGACTTAAGAAGATCATATCTGCTTAATAATGCAGAAACACACAACTCTATGTATGGCTATTAGATAATTAGCTGATGATTTTAGGTTCAGATTTTGAGATGAATGTGTTCAGTTTTTGTTTTGCCTACTTCAGATTGATTTTGTGTACGTCGTGTCGAAATCCAGCTGAGTTAATGGCGTCGGTAAAAGACCTGTGTGAATTGTTGACTTTGGCTTCATTAATTTCATTTTTTCATTCTGCAAATGTAGGATCTACATTTCTCTGTCTATTTCTACTCCAAATGGCAATGACATTTTTTCATTTAATTAATTTACCTGAGCCACCTGCAATGCATGCTCGACATTGTATTTTAATATAATGTTTCCTTATATATCAGTAATTTTATTTGTTTTGTTGAATAAATCTACGAAAGAAATGCGACCGTAATGATAATCGTAAGACTGTAAATATTGTAGGTAGGCATGGGAGTGCAAATGAATGACTTTGAAAAAAATGAAGTCGAGTAGCAGTGCTAGCGGGGATGCTCAGTTGGTGGCAGATGTCAACATTGTTGACCAAGAGAGTAATTAAAAGAATAATTAAAAAGTCAGAATTTTACATTAAGGAAGATAAATTACAGTTTTTAGCACAACGTCACACACAACTTCAAGAAATGTTTTAAGATTGCTCAAAGCTCCTGGCTTTACCCACGTGGTAACTTGTACAATGTAAAGATTCACGTGACTTATGACACAATAAACAGTTATTTATTCTCGAACTTGCTTTGCTGCTGAATTTTATTCCCACAATTTTATATCGAAAAGATTTCACAAAAGATTTTTATTAAAAATTTTGTTTAGCAGTATTAATCCAATCTTTATATAAGCTCACATCCAAAAATGCGCTTGGCAAAGCCAATTGACAAAAGCGGAACACCTGAACTCCGCAAAGGACTTCACCCTTGCCGTTAGCTCCTTTGCACATGAGGCCACCGCCCAGTTCCCTGTCGCACTGTGCCCCACCGTTGTACATCTCCTCACCACACATAATGTTCTTATCCACCTTAATGTCATATTTTGCATACGAAGCTCTCTCCATCCTCTTTTGACACACTTCATTCAGCAAAAGTTTAAACCGTCTTTGCTGCAGTTCACCTCCCCCTGCCCGTGTGCTTTTGCGAGGAAGACTGACTTCCGTGTGCCAAACGACTTCATCTGCGCTCGCAGACTTTTTTGCTGACCCAATTTTTGGCAGTTTCTTGGAACTGATATCCACCTTCTTTGAGAGCTTCACTAGGGCAAGGTCATTGATGTAATAGGGATCTCTTGGTGTCGGCTCGACATTCAGTCTCGCAATTCTCCTCGACTTTTGGGAACTTGTGCCCTTTTGGAAACCATCCAGCACTTGAACACCTACAACATCATAGATTGTACCCGACCCCTCCATTTTTACATTGCGCACTCCTGTCATCACCTGAATATCATTCCGTGGATTCCCACTGTCATCAGCAACACAGTGGGCTGCAGTCAAAACCAAATCTTTTTCGATCAGAGTCCCTCCGCAGGAATGAGCTCCCTTGGCGTGAATATGAACTTGATGCTCATACTTTCCTTTGCGTACCGGGGCACCGTATAACGGTTGCTTTAGCACCTGCGCATTGGATTGATCTCCTGCAACGCTTACAATCCAGTCATTATAGTGCGAAACCTCCATAAAGGCTATCGGGTAACAATCATCCTCACTGAACGTCTGTTCACACTTTTGAAGGTCGGGTCCGTTCGAGTCAAGCCCGCAAAGCAGAGCCAGCCCGTTCTCATCTCTGCAGATGGCAGGTCCACCCGAGTCTCCTGGGGCGGACCGCGGACTAGTCTTCCCGTCTTGTATACCCCCCACAAACAAGAGACCATCCGCTTCCTTCATCGTGTACCACCAATGCCAAGGCCCATCGCCTTCAATGTTCCTTGTGTCGCTTCTTAAAAGAACGTTGGCACGTTGAAGCATGTGCGCAGTAGTGAATGTGTCAGTGTCGCCAATTCCAGCGAGAACCGTTTCGTCGCTGTACTTGAAGGGATCGAAGCCCTTGGGTGCTATTGGAAGAGCTTTAACATTTGGACCGAATTTAACATCCTTTTTAAGTCGAATAAGACCTACATCGTTATACAGCATATCCGATTCCTTTAGCCAGCGTGTTGAATTTGGGTGCGGAATGAACTCTTCAACCTCGTAAGTGTTGGGATTATCAGAATTGGAAATGGCCACGTTGAGCTCGACTTTGGCTCCTTTTGTCGCTCTCATTTTCCCGGCCTTTAGCATACAATGAGAAGCTGTTATTATATACCGTTCGTTGTAAATCGTGCCACTGCAGATGCTCGTTCCTCCACCTTCTTCTCCTTTAATGCGAATAATGGCAAAATGAGGAAATTGATGCTTTTCCGCTCCCAGTAATAGGGTTAGCATGCCCTCCTTGGAGTTACGGGGACAACAAACCGCTTCAATTCCAAGTGTGCTTTTGTCTTCTTGGCAGGTGTCGTATACAACTGGTTCATATTGCATCTGCTGGCCGTTGACCCAACGCTCGTTTAAACCAGAGGTGCAAATTGAGCTCACTTCTGTGCTGGAATCCAGGCACTCGGAAACCAGACAACCGACAGCTTTGATCTTTGCCATTCTTTCTGTGGATCGTGTAAAACGTAAAACATTAATAATTTCGATTATAAGTGTTGGAGAAGATTTCAGTGCCCTTGCTACCTTTATAACCAGGTGTACAACATTGTTTGCTTGTGGTATGCGTGTAATAGTTAGAATCGGTATCATCATCCCAGTATTCATCATTGGAAATGTCTTTGTAAATTTCGTCATAGTCATCAGGACAAGTACTGTTTGTGACTATTGTACAGTCTCCATCCGGTTCATCGTCATCCGTTGGCTTTTTACAATTTGCAAGATCTGAATTTTGAAAATAAAATAATTATTAATAAATATTTCATGAACATGATTGGGTATCCAGTTAAAATAACTTACCAATAAGTACCACTGTCATCAGCAGCCCTGCTGCCAACGCAAAATACGCAGATTTTAATCGCTTCATTTTTATCTGCTCGCGGGGGATGACATATGCATTCCAACTTCCAACTGACCGTTGGTCGTATTATTTATAGAGTCGACTATTGACTTCTATCCCAAACCCAAACATTTTAAAAAGTAAGTGCATGATCCAGAACGACAAAAATACCCTAAATATAAAAAAACAACATGTAAAAATGTTTCATTTACAGCAAATTATGCAATATTTACAAGGAAGCTACAAAGGTATACGCATGGAGGACTACGAATATCATTAAAGCGCATCATGCTCCGTGATTTTTCATAAAAAAATAATTAAACCATGAATTTGCTGCTGTAGCAGTTACATGTGTAATGAATGAATAAGCAGTGGATAATCATCAATGAAACTATACTCAAGTAATACAACACAAGATTCATACATTTTTGTACGTTTACATGTTGCTGATTACTGTTACATACATGCTTCGTTTGCCTTTAACTACTAAGGCGAGGGAAAAGGTATTCCCGTTTGATCATATTTAAATTCATCGTCACTAAAAACCTAAATAGGTATAACTCACATTTTCAGTTGTCTATAAATATGCGCAATGAACAAAAGAAGTGTAATTAGCAGTTCAGGAATGTGCTCAGTGTCCATGACCCATAAAAATGTACCTTTTGCGCAAGTGATAAAACTCTTTGCTATTTATTCTTAAATAATAGCAATGACTTATAGTAAACCATTGCATAGAATTGGCAGAGCAGGTACTAGCTGCACCAAATGATTTACTTCATTTTCCAGTGGTATCTCCGAAAATAAAGTACTAATATTTTGCATGTTATGTACATTACAATTTTACCAAGTTTACATGCTTTGAGTTTAGTTTGTAATTTTGATCAACGGGCAAATGCGCTAGGCCAGGTGAAAATGTCGATGCAACTGAAACAGAAAAAAACTCCTTCATGAAACAACAAAGTTATATCATATCGCACGGGTCTATGCAATATGGAAAATTACATTCAACATTTTGAGCATTCCAGTTTCAGATCCAGTTACCGGTAACATTACTAATTACTATCCACATGTATAATTATGGTGCATTTTTATGCATAATCATTGTTATGAATAAAAATGTTTACCTGAAAACCTGACTCACATATCCCAGAATTTTAAATCTGAAAAACGTACATAGCATAGGTATTATGGAAAAAGATTCTGGATGAATGGTAACAACGATTGCTTTAAACTTGATAAACGATAAGACGTTTAAAATATAAGGCTACAACGAGGTACAATGAGGCAGAAAACTAGGGAAGTAATTTTCCTCTAAGCTCCCACGCAATCAGTATGATTGGCGCACATTTTTGCGAAATATGTGATGGGATCTAGATAATATGAAATTATTGTTGTTTTGTGATAAATGCACACGGACGAAAGACATTAAAAGATGCGTAATTTGTGACGTTTAATTTTTTCGTTTCGTATGCTGCAACAACAGGAAACACCAATACTTTTAAGCACTCGAAATAATTGAAAGAATCGGTCATGTAGGTTTAGTCATCCGTTCATTCCGCTAACGACAGGTAGGCATATTGTATTGTACATGAATTTCTCCGGTTTAAAATGGATCTTTTTCAAAATTTGACCCAACTTTACCATGTGTATTTCCCCCAGTCAAAAAAATTCATTGGGCTAGAGTCGAACAAGCAGGTAGAACGGGGCCTGGAAACTCTAAGCGTTATTTTGTGGACGTTTTATGCGTTAGTATGGCCCTGTGTTGTGTATCAGTTGATGTTTCTTGGCATTCTAGCTGCATCGTTTATTTTCTCTTGCAACAAGTGGATATTCCTAATTGCCATATTGTTCATTCTGTACTTGACGTGGATTTGGATCCTAGACAAGGACATAATTAATGTAGGTGGCAGAAGATCTCGGTTTATACAAAAACTGACAATTTGGAATTGGTTCAATTGCTACTTTCCCATAAAAATCGTCAAAACTCCCGAGTGTAAACTGGACCCCGGAAAAAATTATTTATTTTGTAGTCATCCACATGGATTGCTTTGCCTGGGGGTTTACGGTGCATTTGCCACCGACGGGAATCCCGACAAGGAAAAATTATTCGGTGGATTCGACTTTTCACTCTTGACATTCAACCAGAGCTTTATGTTTCCATTGACGCGAGAAGTTAATTTGTCGCTGGGGATGTGTTCTGCCTCGAGACAAAGCATGAACTACATTTTGGGTAGGGAAGGAGGTGGAAATGCAGCAGTTTTGATTCCGGGGGGCGCACCAGAGGCACTGGACTTTTGTCCGGGGAAATATGTTTTACGCTTGAAAGGAAGAAAAGGATTCATTAAAGTGGCGTTGCAGAATGGGTGAGATAATACACCATATTAATAAGCTGCAGTTCTTTATTCCGTGATTTATATTCAAAAATTTCGTAGGGCATCCCTCGTACCCGTCTTTTCTTTCGGCGAGAATGTCGTTTTCAGTCAACTTCCCAACGACGAGGGATCCGTTTTCAGGAAAATACAGGACTGGATCCAGAGAGTTTTCATTATACCTCCTGTTGCCTGGTATGGTCAAGGAATATTCCAGTACACTTTTGGCTTCTTGCCACGGAGGCGACAAATCACAGTTGTCGGTTAGTAATTAAGTTGTTTGTCGCGTTCTTTCCTATGGCATTAATTATTTCAACAATTTTTTCAGATGACATATTTACCATTTTGTAGTTGGTGCACCAATCCTAGTGGAGAAAATTCAGGCACCTTCCCAAGCTCAGATTGACGAATTGCACGAGAAGTACATAGAAAGTTTGACGAAGCTATTTCACGAGTACAGGGAAAAGTATTCACCCAATCCGAATGATATTTTGATAATAATGTAAAACAGCGAGATAATAAGTTAAACTTTAATTATTAAAGCACCATTTTACTCTGAACACAAATCAAAAATATGACCATGATTTGTATGAAAAACTGGAAACAAACCAAGTAAATTATTAAATCATTGCTAAAATTTAATGCTTTTCGAATCTTTATACCTGAAATTCAATTTACCTGGCCAAGAGTGGAAAATGTAACTGGAAACACTTTTGCTCGGATAGCGCAAAAGTGATTAGTGCACAAATGGGTCATGAGAATGCACGCATTCTGACTTTGAGGTTGTTGTCCAGACGTGAAATGTGAATTGATAACCGGCTTCACCGTTGACATCTAATTAAGAATTAGTTAAAATTAATTGCAGTATGCGAAACTGAAAAGTCAAGAACAGGTTAAAATTTACCTTGTAAGCAAAACTAGTTCCCAATCCGCAAATTGTAGAGAACGTACAAATGTACTGAATGTAATAAAACTTGGCGCCGAATGTTGGTGCAGGTTGAAAAATGGTACCCAGGTTTATGGAATAAAATAATATGCTAGTTAACAAGTAGCAAAGGAGAGAATATCCATATCCTCGCGCAAATTGCTGACATAACTGACCAACTGTTTTGTACATTTTGATTATCTTGATTGCTGAAATATGTTTCACGTCTTGGTCGGAATCATTCCTTTGATTTTCCTTCATGTTATTTCGGCTTATTCGTAGGAAATCTACACTAATCAGCCACAGCGGAATGATACCAACAACGAAAAAGAACTCCAAGTACAAGTCTCTCAGTTCCCGAATACAATTAGTTGCAAGACGAACGAACTGGCCCAGATTTTCAAAATGAGCCGTAATGGTCTTTGGTTCAAGCAACATGGGGAAATTTGCTAAGGATAAAAGTGTGATAACCATTCCAACAAAGTAGAGAAAGTTGGAGCAACTTACAAATTTCATTTGCTGCTGACAATTGGGTTTAATTTCGGAGGCTTCCAAAAAATACTTTTGGGAATACCTTTGCACTTTATTTAAATAGGCCAAAATTTTGTCACTTTTGAGTCCGTGTTCGTAAACAAATACAAGGGAGCACTTTTGGACGGCCAGTTTTAAAATTATGTTTAAATATAGGAGAGGATTATTACTTTCCAACTGCTTATCATTTTCAGGCTCTTGTTCAGCCGGTGCAGGCACGATACGACAATAATGTGGGCATATCTGTTCAATAGAGTCTTGCCAAATGACCAAGACGAATATTGCCGATGATAAGTAGTAAAGAAACTAAAAAAAGCCAAAATGATGAAGTGAGGAAGAAGAAGAAGAAATTTTAAAAACATTAATAATTTTGCAAATTTTTATTTACCGTTTGAGGCCACCATTTGTGTGTAATGAAACGATTGCGCACATTCCTTTCTTTTCGAAATCTATACGGAACACAGCAAAAATAATATGCCAATGTGAAATATACTTCTAGAACCAAGGTGTAATTGGTGCCAACAACACGGTGCTTCTCCATGAATGCGATTGACCAGTTTAAAAAAAAATATTTATTGCAATAATACAACTCGTGACATGGTATAGAACTTTTTTGAAATGTAGAAGAAACTAACATTACCAATTGGAGCTTTCGACTTGTGATTTTAAATGTTGGTTTCTAGAAGGCATGAGTTCCTCCAAGTTCATTAATTGTCAAAAAGTTTCCTCTCATGAATCATTGATATCAGTAATCATTTATCACTCTTCAAAGAGCAGCTGCCATATTTATGGTTAATATTCAATATTTGTAAAGACGAAATAATGAGTTTGTACACACAAAAACGAAAACTGTCTTTATCGAGCGAGGTAGTTTATGTTCCATGATGCATCAGCAGCTATTATGACCATGCACACTTATATTTGTCAAGAATAGTGAAAGGAGTTAATTCAAGGTCGCCTTGAATGCCTTACAACTTTTTCCCAAATATTGATAATGCTCCCCAATTTGTTGACAATTTTTGTTTGCGGATTCCAGAACGCAAAACGTCGTGTTACTTGGATTATAGTTTTCGCTTGTAGAGAACTGCCGTTATTTTCACAATTACATACATGATGACATAGTGCGATTAAAAAAACTTTTGCTTTCATGCATACAATATATTTTTTCATTTTATTAAATAAATAGTTATTTATTGCGCAAAAAATTCTATACTTCAATCTTATTTCTTGTACTATAATGATTCCACACACAAACTGGACAACTTTTTTAATCATCCATGTAGTTTTCGAATGACAAATCATCCTCTTCCTCCTGCGAGTCATCCTCCACCTGCTCCTCGCTCTCCAGCGGCAGTCTGTTCTTAATTCTGTATCGTCTTTCCCCAATCCTCGCGTCCACGTCCAATAGCTTAATTGTCCAGTGCTGAAGTTGATTCTGAATGACACAAGGCTTTTCCGTAATTCCGCTGCTACTACTCCTCTTAATTTGCAGACATCTCCTGGTCCTCTTATTCCTGAACATTTTCGCCCCGCTCTTCAATTCAATCACTTCCCAAATGTTGGCCAATGCAATGGTGCTCCCGTCGGGGTAGTACGATGTCACTTGATTCAAAAATTCCTGTCGCGACTCCAGTCTATATCCATCATGCCAATTATTGTCCAGGGACGGATCCCAAACTAGTGTCCACTGCTGCTCCCGTTTGTTCATGTAAGGTTGAGTGGTCACGGAGCCGGTTTTTAAGCCGAGGACACCCTGGTGAGTTGTTGTCAGGTATTTTCCATTCGCCACGTTGCGAAGTCTTACTTTGTATGGAGAAGTTAACTCTGTCAGGACTAGAGAATCGGCACTGGCAATCAACTGAAGGAAACAGATAATTACACAAAGTCCACTGGTAACAAATACTACTTTTCGTCCGGTTCCGTCCCCCATTTTGAAAGATTCGGCAAAATAATAACAAGAATTGAGATCAAATTCCGTTGCATAACTAAACCATTTTGAAAGTCGACTTCCTCCTTTTTATACGCGTCGAAAAAAGGGAAAGGGACACTTCCGCAAAATATTATCTAACCCTTGCGTGTTTTTGTGAAAAACGTGATGTCGTCATTGTGATCATAAAAGTTATATTGCTGCACACGATAATGAAAAATGTTCACTGGTTAGTTGATATGATTATATGATGCGATTAAATGCGTGTGTGGGTCATTAACAATTTTTGCTACTGAATATTATACAATGCAACAACGCATAGCATATAATTTGTAATTCAATTTTTTTTATCTTTCAAAAAAAAATGTACGTTCATTGAATATTTCCTGCCCAGTTTTTTTCAAAATTGGTCTTCATATGTAGAATATTAAGTAAATATGCAAAGAAAAAAATGACAAAGATAAATATCATTGTTGATTTCAAGATGCTTATCAGTTTTGTTGAATTTTCTATAATGATAGTGTGGGTATATGATTATAGAACGCTTCGTTGCACTGGCTTCATAATATGTAATGCATTTCTGGTTAGTGGATCATGATCAATAGCAATAGATCAAGTACTGCCTTTAGTAGCCTTGAACTTGAAGGCGAAATTTTGGCAACATGTTGCAGACAATAAAATAAAAGTATATACAGAATGTAGGAGAGCAAAAGACGAAATGTCTGTGTTTTTGCTACTGTTTACTTAAAAAAATAATAGGCAATTTCAATTACACTTGGCGCATATTTGTAAAACCTGTCCCCCAGCCAACAACACATCATACACGCATGGCATGAGTCAGGAAATTATAGGAAGTACGAGACGAAACTAGACGTTTTGATTGGTGCTTTTTATATTTATCTATTTTTCGAATGCAATAAACTTATTCATTTAGAAACTGCACGACATAATGATGACTTTCATTCTCGTAGTTTTTTGTACCTCGATTCTCTAGAACCAGAAGTTTCTAGCAATTTCATAAGACATTTTCTAAAAAGATTACAAAACAGACACACGCGCACAAAGTTTTTATAGCGGCAGAAAAAAACGAGTTGTCGCTCGTTGTATTCGTAACATTGTATAAAGTATAAAGAACGCTCCTAATGAAATGACGCAAACCCTTTTAGCGTTTCATTGTTAACGATGCGATTAGTAGTTTAGTAAATAGTGATTTATTACACCTTGCAAGATTACAGTGAAAGTTACAATTAAATTATACAGCATTATTTTATTGCTGACAACTTATCAGTCGTTAATATACCTTGCGTAATATTCTAATAATTATAGTAATAATAACTACCACCTTCCAGTTTCCTCTGTCTCATGTCAGCAACAAGTAGCTGACCTCCATTTGTCATTTCCTCCATGTGTGGAACTTCCTGTTTCGGCGGAAGATCCCTACTTCCACTTCTGTTCCAATAATACTCAACCACCAGCACTACAAATCCGAGTGCGATTCCAACAGCAAGTATTCCAAAAACCGCGACAAGACTTTTAATTTTCAAAGGGGCTTGATCATCTATCCCATCCGCAATTTTCAAAAGCTTGTCAATCATGGCGTGGTCTGCTGTAGTGTCATTCTTCCGAAGATACTCAATTCCCGTTTTCTTTAAGTCATACATCACCATGTCCTCCCACTTGTCCATGAGCCCCATTTCGAAAGCCATGAGATTAATTAATTCAAACGCCCTCACGAAAATGGAATGCTGCTGGAATCCCATTCCAAGGTACAATCGAAGCACTCCATTGGTCGAATACAAAAATGGATCTACTGTCATATTTAATGTCATTTTCTGCGCAATGTTGGCCTTTGACAGGCTCCACGTCAAGCACGCGTGAGCTTCGTCAATTAGCGCCGTTCTCAAACAACGGCTTCGATTGTGATCAACTTCGATTCTTGGCGCCAGTCTGTTAATTAAGGTCAGGTCACTTTTAAAGAAGTAATTTTCCTCAATGTTACCGAGACTAGCCAAAGTTATCTTGACGTCTGTAATCTCTGCCAACTCTTCGAACGAGGACGGAAGTCTGCGAGACGTGGGGAACATGATATGTGCCCTTAATTTACTTTTGTACAAGGTTCCCAACACGACGCAAGCCAATATCCAAGGAACAACATCCCCACGAATGCGGTCAGGCACCTTCATGCCAGTCTGATCCAGAAATATTGACAAAGGAAAAAGTGTCACCAAATTGATTAAAGTCTGAGGATGAACAAAATCACTCAAAATGTGTAGCTTAATAGCATAAATTGCTCCCAGGCAAACAAAGGACAGGGCGATGTAGAGCCAAACAGTTTTTCTAAATGGCAATAGAAACGCATACCAGGGCACCGGGATTTCATGCGGAACGCCTAGGACAAAGCCTATGTATGCCACGGAAATGGCTGGGGAGCGATCCCCTCGTTGAAGAATGTAGTGAATGGGCAGAAAGAGAGTCAGTTCATATCCGGATGTGGGGTCAACTATTTTCCCATATTTTCCGGTCCATGTTCCGTTTGGGAGAAGCTTTCCATAGCCAAGGCCTTCGTTGGTTATTTTATAAGTGAAGTTAAACATTTGTGATGCGGATTCAAAGAGCTTTATGTAGACTCCTTTAAATGTGGAGTCGGAGCAAGGAGAAGATCCCTTTACTTCGTATGTGAAGGGCGGGGATTCGGAAATGGATGACAGAAAATGCCTCCCACGCAAATTGTAGCCGAGTCGTGGATTTGTGATGGGTTTTAGCGGAATGTGGGAAATGGACATTAGATTTCCTTGGCGGTACTGTAGAGGATCGGTCCAAAATTTTATGGATGAGTGAACAGCGGTGAAAATAATTTTGTTGAGAAGGTGAGGTAAAATGGGAAAATGATTCAATATTAACTCGCTATTCGCAGGCTCTTTGACGTTTAAAATGAGAAGAAGGAAATCCAAACTGGGGTTAACAGTATGCTCTATTACATAATTGAGTTCAGCGTCCGCTACACTGTCAAGATCATCACTGTAATAAGCTATTGTAAATAATGATTTGAGTTTTAAGGATTTTAAACCCTCAGAGTGATTATTACGTCTGTCAGGCTCTAAACTTTGGAGGAACTCTGCACTAGATCCGTGCACTGCAGGGAACGGATATATAACAGTCCTGAACAAGTTAAAATGCTCTTCCACGCTAACAATTAGTCGGATTGTAAATGGATTAAAAATGCAGACACTGTGAGAATATGATATTGTCTTGTCAATGTCACTGTACAAATATTTTGGAATCGGATTAATATTTTTGCTTTCTGCAGAAATTTGGATTCCCCTTATGGGCTTATTTAATAGAATTAGTAGTGTGAGAAGTTTTTGAGCGAAACAAGGTGAAAAGTAACTTTTCATGGCTTTCAATGTAGCAATATCGTGCGAATTGGCAATCAATATGATGTCAGTATTGCTGATTTTATTAATTTTCGGAAATATGTAATAAATGTTGAATGTAAGTGCAGACATTGGATGGCACACAAAGATATAAAATGTTTCTCGTTTTCTGCCGTAGAATGGCGGCCATAAATAAAATTGAAATTATCAAGTTGTCAAGAATGTGCCAAACGAAAGGCAACGCGGAAATTTTTATGACGAGACGACAATGGAAAAATAAGAAAAGTACATTAAATTTGTACTTTGTTTATTTTTTAAAGATACACTTGACTACTTCTTTTGTCAGTTGCACTTTTGTTACCTTTCCTTGAGAATAGTAGCAACCTAAATAGTAAATATGCACCATGGTATATTATATGAAATTGTCAATGTCAACTGTCATAATGATAGGAGTTTGTTGCCCTTTTAGATGATAAGTAGCTGCTGTCCATTAATTTTGACATTCCGATGGAAGGCTGGATTATGTCTTTAAATTAATATTGCAAAAAGATGAATGAAAGGTTGAATGCAGCCCCACGTGTCACCTTAATTCATATTCAAATAAAGCAGGTCAGTTCTGGGAAAAGGCTTAAAGCGGTTTTTATTGCTTACGCTTCTTAATAGTGTAAATGAAAGTACATCATAATTAGATTGACATTTTTTGCACCTTCATCAGTGTGTCAAACCGAGCCCATCCTCCCTTTATATCAATACATTTCTGCTAGTCCGCTCAAAATCCCAATAAAATGCCCACCACAAGTATTCCGAACACTGCTATTAAGTTGCCAATCTTTAGCGGGCTTTTATCATCCCATCCGATACCAAGTTCCAGCAACTTTTGAACTACTCGAGGATCCGTTTTGTTATCTGCTAGTAACTGCTCCCTTCCAGCATTTCTCAGCTGAAACATCAAGTCATTCTCCCATTTGATGGTTAGACCCATTTCAGAAGCCATGCTAATAATTAAACTAAATGCTGTTGCAACAATCGAGTTCCCTTGAAATGCAAACCCATAAAACAATCGAAGTTCTCCTGGCTGAGAAAATAGAAAGGACGACACCGTCGTATTCAAAGTGTACTCATTGGCAACGAAAGCCTTCATAGCAATGCCCCACATGATGCAAACATGCTTCTCCTCAAAGAAGGCTGTCCTCAAACATCCCTGCAAGTCCTTTCGATTGATAAGCAGTCGGGGTTGGAGCTTTTTCATTAACGCCAAATTACTGTTCGTATAAAACTCCTCCTCAATGTTGCCGTACAAAACCAAAGTGATCTTAAACTCGGGCATTTCTGCAAGCTCCTCAAATGTTGTAGGCGTGGGGTCCGCATGCGGAAACATGAGATGAGCCCTGAGTTTGCTTTTGTAGCCCGTTCCCAAGATTAAGCAGGTCAGAAGCCAAGTAAGAACCAAATTCCGGATGCTTCGTGGTATTTGCGAAGCACATTGATCCAGGGCAATTGACAAAGGTAGGAACAAAGCGGCGTTCCAAATGACCGCTACTTTGCCGAACCCTTCTTCCTCAAAATGGTGGACCATCACAGAGTTAAAAGTGGCCAGAACCAGAAAAGTGAAAATGATTACGAGCCATAATGAAATCCGGAATGGCTTCAAGAAGGAGTACCATGGAGCGTTGTACTTTTTGGGAACGGTCAAACAAAAGCCGGTGGTAATGACTGTGATGGACGCAGAACGATCCCCACGTCTCATGTTATGGTCATTGGGTATTAGCATGGCCATATCGTAGCCAGAATCTGGATAATAGACGCGTGCATATTTGCCGACCCACGTGCCATTCTGTAACTGTCTCCCGTATCCTGTACCGTCGTTCGTTATGGTAAGTGTGAAATTAAAGGCCTTGCCAGCTTCGCGAATGATGTTCACATAAACACCTTTGATCTCTGTACCGGAAGTGGAACCTTTGTCAATGTAGCAGTATGGCGGCGATCCGGTAATGCTGGCAAACAAATGTCTGCCACGAAGATTGTAACCCATTCTTATGTTGGCCATTGGAAAACTGGGCACACTTGGAACTCGTGTCAAGAGCCCTTTGGAATAAACTAACGGATCAATCCAAATTTCAGAGGAAGAAATATTGAAGGGATTTATGAGGACGAGTTTATTAAGAAAGCGGGAGAGAACTGGAAATTTTTCTTGAATTAATTTGTTTGAAGTTGTGGTTTCTTTCATGTCATGTAGAAGAAGTAGGACGAAATCCAACTTGGGATTAATTGTTTGCTGCAATACTAAATTAAGATTATCAGTGTCAACCTTGCCAAGGTGAAATACAATTGTAAAAAATGAACTTAGTTGGAGAACGCCTTCTCTCAAGCTTTTCGCTCTACGTCGGTCTGGTTCCAATGTTTCCAGGAATGATTCATTGTACCCTAATATTTTGGGATCGTTTTGAAATATGTTCCACATTTCAAGGACAAATACGCTGCTCGCATTAGCAACATTCACTAATCGCACTGTGAATGGGTTAAAAGGGCAAAGAAGCTTTGATAATGTCACGACCTTTTGTAAATCTCGAATGTAGCTCATGTCACGAGGATTGGCTGCTAAAGCAATAATTGACTGGAAACAAGTAATTATAGAAACTGTTACAAGTTTCATTTTTTGTAATTGATTTGGGTTACCAACACAACGTATCCCATTGCTTTCTCGAACAAAATAGCACTTGCAAAGTAATAGCAACAATAATACATTCATAAGAACTAGGATCAATACGCTATTCATAGATAATTGCTCATAGTACTGTGATTAAATCATATTGTAGGGAGAATTTTTGGTGTTTTGAAGCGTTTCATTCTACCAGTTATATACACTTGATGCATGTCATTATATTCCATTAACCTCCAGTCATGGAAGACGTTGTTAGGTATAGTTGTTTTTTTAAACGTAAATACTACATTGTAACTATCCTACGTGTTTTATTCCAAATACGAAAACAGCATAAAAATGCTGGGTGTGTCAACATAATTTGAACCCTAGGACCAAAGAATGGAAACTTCCATCTTCCACCTCAATTTTAGTGGACGATGGAAGAAATGGACGAAAGTGGAAAAAATGGACGAAATGGAAGAAAGTGGATGGAAATCAGTATGAGGCTACGTTTACATGGGAAATACGAAATAGGCATACGAAAAGACAGGGCGAAAATGTTGCAGATATAAAAATTGATCTTTTTAAGTTAATCTTGATCAGTTATAAGTATCCAATTCAATGGTAGCTTCATTATTTTTTATAAAACCCTTCTCCAGATGAAATTAGCAATGAGTATATGAACAATGATCTACAAACGTCACATAAAATTACCAAAATTGACTGTAGAATGAATATAAGATAATATAATGAGCAATAAACGAGATAATTCTGCAGTTTTCATTAAATTGGATGATTTGAATGTCTCGAATAGTGTTGCTCTTGCTCATTTTACCTATTTTTACTTTCGTCCAGTGAAAAATACTGGAAGAATCCACTTTCTTCCACTGGAAGAAACATTTCATCCAGTGGACGGTCATTCTTTGCCTAGGACAGATAAATTGGTCTAACGTCGTGTTGTGGTCTAATTGCCACAATTGACGTAAGTTTAACTAGCTGCAAACAACCTGAGCTGATAATGATGTTGCAAGAATTATCGGGGTGAACGATGGTGCCTTGTTTGCTTTTTGTCCGGCTTACATACACCTATAGATGCATAGGTATACTTTTTACGCTTATTTTTTGAGTGTCTATTTGAATGAATGCAATCAATTATGGATCCTTCATACAAATTTCAAACTTATTTTTTAGGTTGTTTTTTTGTTGTATATATTTTTCAATATCGAAGCATTTGCGTAAATAAATAGGTACTAGGCTTGAGTATTATAATCACAGACCTAAAAGCAAACAGCAAAGTTTCTGCTTTAAAAAGTCGGTGACTTAGGTGCATAGGTAATTATAATACCAAGTTATCATGAAAACCAAAACCGTCTAGATAAAATAAGTAGATCGATCATTTTCTTCCGTTACGCGCACGAATAAAAAGAAAGATGATCTCCAGACGTAGAAGATTTATTGGGTTTTCAAATGTTAGTAATCAATTTCCTGTTTGACTTGTGACACACGGATGTAATTCATCATTTAATGTAGAATGAATGACGTAAAATTTTAGAATTTGTTCATTCAATAAGAATAGAATCCTTGTGGTTGTTTTAATGGCCATTAACACGTGTGTACCCAATTGCACTCGCATATGAGTGAAAATTATAAACACGGGACACTTTTGACGTAAATGAACTCAATAATATGCGGTTGTTCATTTTCATATAAATTGAGAGTCAAATTGTTCCAATATTCAGTTAATCCTTCATCCAGGTAAAAAGCCAATCATCAAATTGATAGTCCAAGAAATAACTTCCAAATTCAAAACTTCAAAAACATTCAAAATGAAAACCCTGTTCACTGTTGCAGCAGTAGCCTTTTTGGCAATTGTTTTCGTTGAGGTAAGAAAATTTAAATATTATCATTATTTTTTCATTTCTGGGAATCCAATAACTAACTAGCAATATTTATTATTCAGATCAATGCACAAGGTGGTGGAGGGAATCGTCGATGCCGACACCGTCCTCCAATCAATACCACAGCAGCAGTTGACTGTGACAGACCAAACCTATTTCACCTTTTTCAACTTATCAGATGTAATCGTTTATGCAACCAATGTTACAATCGGACTGAGCTCAATCGGGTTCCAGCGTGTTTGGTTAAACGCGAATGCCAATGCTTAGGTAATCCTGGAAACGGCACCGTTTCTACGACCCCCGCGGTCGAAACTGGACCTACCAGCACTACAGGTGCTGACCTTACAACGTTGCCAACTGAATTGTCAACCCCTGCAGCTGAAGTGTCTACCACTCCACAAGGCGGTGAAAGTGGAACATCAGACAATGTTGGCGATCAATCTACTACCACAGGACCAACCTTACCTTCAACTTAATTTCCCACAATTCTAAAATTATGTTTTACTTTATCTAAATTTTGGTAGAAATAAATCACAGCCTTTATGCAACAAGGTGTCGAGACGTATCTTTGACAATTTTCAAAAAATGTCTTTATGATTTTAGTCATTAAAATGTCAGTCTGAACAGCAAATCACAGTACATCACAAGTAACAACAACTTTTAATTAATGAATTGAACTTAATACGGACAAATTGAACATAATACGGACAAATTGAACATAATACGAATGAATTGAACATAATACGGATAACTTTTAAACGGATTGATAAACCATATGAATGTTTTAAATCAGATGCTACCGACTAGACTTTTTAAGAAAATTAAAGCCTATTAGTTACAAAATCTCACACTTTACTAATCTTAAAGTATACTTAATCATCCCCATTTTCAAAATACCCCTCATAAACAAGTTTTTGCTCAGCAGTCATCAAAGGGAACATGGACTTGAGGTGGTTGATTTTATCCTGTGTAAGTGGGATGGGGTAATCGTACTTCCTTTCCAAGTTTACATCAATGCTTTCAAGCTCCAAAGGTGCTCGATTGGCCAATCTTGTCCTTCTTTGATTAGGTCCATGGACCACGTACATTCTCGGAACAGTCGTGTTATGATCCGGCCACGCAATAATTTCACTGGGGCACTGTGAGGATATTTCATAAATTGAATTTTCGGTTACTTTAAAGTCCTTAGGACGAGGAAATAGCTTTTCCAGAGACTTGATATTCCAAATGATGTCTTGTGTCATCCTCATTATACGAAATGGGTTACTCGGCTGAGCATCTCGTATTACCCCCATCCAATCTTCAGGAACAATCACTTTGCTGACTTGCTTTCTTTTTTCAACCATACTAAATAGACGATCGCATGGCAAGTATGAATGACCAGTGACCAGGAATTTTTGGGTAATTTTTGTGAAATATTTCTTCTTAATGAGGTACAGAAATAGGCACAGCATTAGATAATTGTTATTCTGCCCCCGGCAGCGATCTCCCCACAAAATAAGTTGTCTTTCTCCATCTTCCAAAGGTTGATAAGTTGCCACAATGTCTGCTAACAATCCTGATGCAATTTCATCGACTCCTCTATTCGCCTCAGTCTCCAGCCAAAAACACATCGTAGCACTATCCGTTGCACCATCGTAAACACAAAAGTTATAGGAGACAAACTTAAGTTTGTAGAAAACCTCCCCGTGTGTCATTTGCGGACACTGCAAAATCTGTTTAGGTTTAAAATTCACATCTTGTTCCAAATTCACATTAAGTCATAAAATTAGTGGTAAGATTTGTCAAGAGTATTAATATTCGTGCCTGTTCCAAATCGCATCATTTGACAACATATTTTGGATCCATTCTGCTCCGTTGAATGTCAGCACTGAGGGATTTGTAGGCATTATCAGCGTTATAGTGGTGTGCTTCAATTTCTGCAGACAAGTGTCTTCTCAAGTCTAAATTGTCTCCAGCCAGCTTCAATTGATGATGTAACACATCACACGTTTTGCAGGTATCACTTTGTGGCTTACCGATGCGAATTCCGATCTGTTTAAAAACTTGTCGAAAGGTTGAGATGTTTCCGGGGGTTATTTCTTGGTTAACTTGCCGTAAATCTCTGAACATTTTGGCCACGTTGAGGCTAGGATCCAAATACGTTTCTCCGTTTTGCCTCCTGGAGTAGTGAACTGCATGTTGAGGATATGACAGAATATGTTCCTTCATTGTCGTTTTCAACTGATCGCTAATTCGATTTGGACGGTTATTGTGCATTCCTCGCTTATCAATGACTCCTGTAGCTCCTTCAATTAGATATTTTCTCAAGTGTTCAACTTTCTTACGCGTGATTCTATGTACCATTATGAAAGTGTCTCTGCAAACTTCAACTTTTTCCTGGCCGCTAGGTAAAAAATATTTAAATTTCCGTGTCCCATTTTCCAGCGAAACAGACATCAGTGCCAGTAGGTACGTGTTCTTAGTTTCGTAGTCACTCATCTTCCAGTACTCTTCGAAAATAATTCGCTTGCGATTATCTGATATGCCACATCCTTGTAAATGACAGCCTTCCCAACATGTTTTGCCCTAATAATATTCAATTTATAATTTTATGAGGTCAGTAGTAATGTGATGCTGAGTTTGGCTTAATTATAGGACCCAAAAATCTAGGCTTGATCACTGCTCATTGAATTGAGTACCGGCTCAGGTGCAATTACTCCAGGTACCGGAATCCCCTTTGCTGATATGTGCATTTCGCCATTGTTCCTTCTTCGTTTTGCGCAGTTTCTTTTCCAATCTGAGGGGTTAAAGTCGCGTTTTCTCTGGCTGTTTATGTTAAGAAGAGTTTTCTCAGATAGTGACACGGACATTTTAATAATATGAACGAATTTATGGTTAATTTAATGTTATTATGATTGCCAAATTATTAAAGCTAAGAAAAATTAATTAGATCCACCGCTTTGCCGATAAGCAACGCGACTATGATGTCAACATACCATAACATCAACAGCTGTTTCGATAAATTCGTTTTCAAAAATGTATTTTTCAAAAAATTAGTGATGGCAACCGAAACCTCGACACCTTGATGCATAGAGCCTGTGAAATATAACATTGGATGAGCATTTAAAATTGGAGGAGTGTTCAAAGATTTCTCTGTTATTTTCCCCAAAATCATATATTCAATTTGTGTGGCACTGCTTCAATGAGTCTGGATTGAACAATAACGTTATGGAATTCCTGCAGAGAATAAAATCAAAATCCAGACTGCCTCGTAATGTGGCATTGATGAAGATGAATAATATTCATTATAAGCAAGTGTCTCACTCATTATTATCGTATCCATCCATAATTAATTTTTAGGGGAAACGTGCGTGACAAAACGTACGTACCTAACAACCTACCTAGTTTGGTGTATTTGTTTTTGTCTGACTTGTGAATGAGAAAAATGAAACTTGATTTACAATCATAAAGGATCGGAAGAACAGATAAAAACTAGACAAAAGACGGAAAATATTTTGGTCATTTGTAAATATATTTTGCGCAAAAGTTATTGAGTAAAAAATTATCGTACTTGTAGGATGAAAAAATGGAATAACGACGTATGTAGGTAGGATGAATTCAGACGAACCCTTGATTTTTGGAAGGATGTGAAAGAAGAAAGATTGATTGAGAGACAAAGAAAGGTCGCACTGTAAAACAAAAACTCAAAATTCAATTTTGTTTTGTGCGACTGGAAACTTAGATCCTAGAAATTCGACGAAACGGAATGTTCAGTATAAAAATGAGTGAACAAATGAAACCAGCAGTACTCAGGGGCTGAGTTTTACTTTCAGGTTGAGATCCAGCGAGGCTGCAACCCCATCACACAATGCAACCTCAACAGAGGCAACCCCATCACATAATGCAACCTCATCACAGGCAACCCATCATTGGACGCAACCTCATCACACCTAACCTGATCAACCTAACCTAACTTATATTAATTGTATAATTAAGTAGGTTAGGTTAGTCAGGTTAGGTGTGATGAGGTTGCGTCCAATGATGGGGTTGCCTGTGATGAGGTTGCATTATGTGATGGGGTTGCAGCCTCGCTGGATCTCAACCTGAAAGTAAAACTCAGCCAAATAAGTGATTATTAGTTTAAAGCCCCCCATTCACTCAAAGTTGGACAACAACGGCACATCCGCTCGCTTAGTGGGTGATTGATCAATGCATCTGTTTTATCAGAGTTAATCAGAGATGTGCATAACATTCTTCAAGATTGTGAAATAAATATATAAAAAGTATTACTGAATCAATGCCGTTAGCACCATTTGAGTTTATTCTCATGTCCTGGCTCATCTCAATTACATAATTATCGAGTAATTTAATAACAGCGCATTGTGGCATAAATCATTATCAGTCCCCATCATTTCCAGCAACTAAAAATGAGATGAACCTGAAGCAAGCGTGTGGGTGTCTAGATGCGAAAATCTTGCTGTTGTAGTTATTCCTTGTCCAAAGGGGATGTACACAAAATGCTCATCACGTTAGTTGTGACTATCTAATTAACCGTAATATTTCTAATCTTTTTAATCCATAATTGAGAAAGGAGTAAGAAATTTTAGACCACAACAAATGTAACTTATATTCGACGGAAAAGGCTAGAAAATAATTTTGCGGCACATTGAGAAGGAAATGACACAAAATCAGAGGAAAATGCATGTCGCGGTTCATCATTTTCGTACTCTTGGCGAAGAAGGTGCTTGATTACATTTTATATTTTGTTATTTTTGCTGAGCAAAAATTCATTATGAATTGTTGCGCAGAAACCATACACCCAAAAAATACAAGCGGTGTTTACTAAGAATACAGACTAATTTTCATGATTTCATTTTTCTGTTGATGACGGACATTTGATTTCCTTGAGGTTGTACGTTAAGGAGCTGCCCAAAATGAGTTCAGATTTCATTTCCAGTAGAGTAAAATGCAGAGAATACATAAGTTTACATGTTGGTCCTTAGAAGTTATGCCCATGATTTACCGTGTTTCCGGAGAAAGCCAACAATATTAGTAAACACACCTTATACAAAACCGTGAATTATACAAAGGAAATTCATTACATCAAATTTATTTCACATTCATTACAAAGGGCACAATGCACAGTTCAAACCATTTTAATGATTTCAACATAAATCTGGTATGTTTAGTTAGAGAAATAGTTTAACAATTTTTGATTCAAGCGTTGTTACGTATTACATACTGCTTCCAGATATTATAAAACTTGTGTCAGACACCATAATGGGCTAAGGTTCTACTTTTCGAAACTGGGTTTCGTGAACCAAACCTAGTTATCATATTTAAACAATTATTTCATTTCATTTCACTTCATTTCATTTAAATTAATTTTAATGGATATAGTATCGTGTTGATAATATTACTATTGTTAAATTACAAAGTCAGGAATCTATTTTGCATTTGACACCTTTGCATTTGCTTTTCACGTTACGAATTAAATTAATATATTGTTACAGTTTTAAATTGCTTTGTTCTATTGTTATACTTATAATATTACTAGAATACGGTAACAAACTTTTTTATGTGTTTATACGTCATTTTCTAGAAAATACAGTTATATATATAAACCTACACTGAGTCAAGAAAATAACCGGTCAGTAGCTTATAGTCCATACGAAATCGCAAATCTCGTGGGCTACAAGCTACCGTCCGGTTATTTTCTTGACCCAGTTTACTTGGAACAAATCATTCTTTTCATTTTTCCGTCACCCTGCAACTTAATTTCGTACTACATCAAAAGCTATTTGTTGATTTGTACATAATATATTGAGACTATTACTCGGATTGTATTAACAGGTGATGCATTCAAGTGAAGCTGCAAAAATCACATAGTAGCATTTCATTAGTAGTTATATACAGATTAGTGCAAAATACAATACTCAAATTCAAAGAATACATTTTAATATTTTAGAAATACTACCAAGGTTCTACCAAATTGTTTTTGTTGACATTTTTCCATTATTTGCAAATATACTAATATTGTAAACGATTAGCTTTAACATTTACTAAGGTGTGCACTGTAATCTTTTTTCTTTTTAATTATATTATATACAACTGGTGGTTATAACATTCGTTCCGAGAAATTAAAGTTTATTCAATAATTTACATCCGTTCTAGCATATGTATGTACATTTCATGCACTAGTTGAAACATTATACATTCACACAAACATGCTGTATTGCTGCTATACATTTTGTGAATAATAATTATATACGCTTTCTTTAATTTTGCTTATCACGTAACTGACAACAAAGTATGAAATTAGTTATGATGATATACATTGGAAAATCGACCTGAGTGCAATGAGAACAATTATTAAATTATACTAACTGCAATCATCTCACTAGAAAACTAACCTTGAACCTACAATTACATTAAAATTTATATCTTGCCGTACTTTTCTCCGCGGCAATTAATCCAAAGAAAGTATTTATCAAGGCATACGATGCATGAACAATGTTTTTGATATAGCTGACTTGCATGTAGATTGGTGCACTTATTACAAAAAAATACATATATAATGAATTAATTAATTACATGAAATTAAAGTTTTCACAATTTCTTTCACGAACAATACAGACAGTAACTATGTGGTAGTTTTTTATTTGATTTTTGATAGTTTCAATTGTACCTTCAAATTTTAATCAATAAAAAGAGCAGTGGTCAGTTAAACTAACGGCCGCGGCTCATTATAAAATATTAGTGGTTACGATGCATTGACGCAATTGGATAACATTAAGGAGCTTCAGTGTACCCTTCCGTTTTAGATAATGTAAACAGTTTTGCCACCGCTTTCGGCCTTAACTGTAACGACTGATTGTGCCAAAACATTTCAAGCTTGCTTGTATATTTATGAAGTGATGTAGATTTATTTTACTAATATTTCACTGCTTAGTATTGCAGCATCTATGTGGTTTTATCGTAGTTACCTCGAATGGTTTTTTGTTGGGAATGTAACCATAAAATGGAATTTTACAAAAAAATTCCAAGTCGACAACATAATCCTTTGCTTCAAAGCATGCTCGTTTGTGAGTAGCAGTGAGGAAGTTTATTTCTCGCGATCGCGACTCATAAACACGTTAGCTTTTTTTACATCATTGCAATATCTTTTCGTGCTTTGTCATGTAAAGAACAATGGGGACGTTTAGGATGCGTAATATTTAATAATCATGGTAATAAATTTGCGTGAACGATATTGTTTCTCAGAATGCGGAGCCAGTCACCAGAAATCATTTTCATATAGAGTTCATGTTGTGAGGTGAGAAAGGACGTAAGGATACCAAAGATTAGAGCCTTGTGCAACCAATTCAAATTACGACAACTATATTTGCTTCACAATCTGCAATAGTTACTAAATTAACCAAACTGTGATGTAACTATGGTAACAGTTAATACTATAATGTGAGCTATGCTTAAATTATGATTCGGTCTCTGTTTAATGAGCTAAGGTTTCCTATTCAATTTTATCAAGTGAGTGAGCATTTCCTGCATCAGCAGCAGCAGGCGCTCTGTCTACTGGTTTCTATCAAATCGTTATGAATTTCAATTGTGTTCCTACATTATACAGAAATAGCGGAAGCAAATCAAACCTTGGTGTTTAAAATGTCAAGATTTTCGCGGCTTTATTGTGAAAATTTCGAATTGTCATGTCTTTAAAATGTGCTAGTTATTTCAAATTATTTACTAAGTTTGATGGAATGGGCCGCCTCAGAATCAAGTGTTCGCCTTGCAAGTGGTTTCAATTTACTGCTAACCCATACGTGCAGCAGCACTGTTAGCCTTGGCCTGCCTGGATTGGTCAGGTTTTTGGCCAGCAGTAATCTGAAGATTATGTAACCACGCTCGACACAGTGACCCGGAAATCAATTTAGAAAAACAGGAGGCTAAAGTATTCTTGCTATTCTTACCCCAATGGCACAAATGACCACCACCAATGCAAGTAGAAATATCCTGAAGTACAATATATTGTTTAGTTTTGAGACCTTCGAAAGCTTTTATATAGGTTTTGTAGAAGAAGGAACCAAAATGTATTTCTTAGTTAGCTCACAGGGAGTGCTCAATGAATAAAATGGATCGATGTGAAGAATAGTCTCTGCATTTAGTGCTCTTCTCAGGGTAATTTTCTTGACTCAGTGTACTTGTAGCAAATCATTCATTTCCTTTATCCGAGTCTCTACAACTTAAATACGAGTAGACATATGTTGAAACATGACCAACTATGAAATTCCTTATTATGGTAACAAGAACAATGATGTACATGAGTACAATGAGAAATGTTATTAACTGGAATTGTCTAACTAGAAAACTGCGCAGCCCTTGGACCAATAATTACAATTAAAGTTTGCATTTTGTCCAGTGTCAATTACATCTTCAACTGTAATCAATAGAACAGCAGTAGTGACTTATAAAATATTAATTCTAAAGTCAAGTGCCAATAGTGAACTTGAGTATAGATCTTTTAATTAATTGTATTTTCATAAATGTCCTTAGTTTATTTGATTTAAATGTCCTTAGTTCTACTGTGGATTTGTGAAGAATTTATTAAATTCCTACATTATTAATTGATTTTATTACAAACGTTCCTGAAGTAAATAGTATCATAGAAAAGTAACACAATAAGTAATAAAGAGTGCACCTCAACAGCTGTGATATCTTTAGGCCCAAATGTTTTGCACAATCTATGAATTAAAACTGATTCAACAATCTTTTCCTAATAACGGAATTTGCTGGCTTCACAAAACTTTACTAGGTGAGCTGAATCGTCAATTGGAGTTGACGCAAAATTTCATAGAGACTTATATGTCGTTCTCTCACTGCTACTTCATTGTTGTTAGGGGCAGTGAGGAAATGCCTTTGTCATATCCCATAAACACGTGCGCTGTTTTACATCTATGCTTAATATCAATTCTTATGTTGTCATACGAAGAACAATGCGGACTTAACATTTAGGATGTATACTAAAAGTCAGATTTGCTTGAACGCTAATGTTTCTCACGGTAAAAGTTTCGGTTGACATAAGCCGTTTGTCATGAAAGTCATCATATCAAGACTATATCAAAACAAACACGCATGCAAAATATTAGAAACTATGGTAAGCCAATTCCCGAGTAACACGAAAAACAGTTTTTCTAACGGCATTTTTTCAAATTCAGATTGCGTTTTCCATAGAGAAACGGAAGGTCGACAAGGTCCCGCGACATGAACCCGTTCAGCTTTTTTCAAGCTGCCACAACAAATGATTGCCAGATTTCTAAAAGCTGAACACCTCCTTGTCGAGGGACTTGGCGGCTCTCCGTTTCTCCATGGAAAACGCCATAGTCACTTGAAAAATAGCATTTTTTCGAATTTCTCGGGAATTGGCTTACCTACTACTATTTTGTGTTTACTTTGATATTTTCTAAATGAATGGAAATTTCATGAAGAATGGCTTATGTCAACCGAATTCGTTTACTGTAAAGAATCATTTTTTAGATCATGTAGACGTGAGTGGACATGAGTATACCGAATATGAGAGATGAGCGAAACTTCAGCAATCAATTCAATAATTATAATTATTTCAAAATCCGAAATGGTTACTTAATTAACCAAGCTATAATGTGACAATCGTGACAGATGCTACTCTTGTGTGAGTTTAAATCATGATTCTAAATACGTTTAATGAGCTGAGGTCCCCTGTTCCATTTTATCAAGTGAGCTTTTGATGCATCAGCTGACTTGCCTTAAACCTTTTCAATAACTGAAAGTCGTTATAAATTTCAGCTATGTTCGTATTTTGTCCAGAAATTGCGGAAACGAATTAAAGATTAGCGTTTAAAATGTAAACATTTGCGCGGCTTTATTTTAAAAAGTTCGAATTATTATGCTTAAAAATGTGATAGTTACTTCAAATGGATTACTACATATTTTGGAATGGGCCGCCTCAGTTTCAAGTGTTCGCCTTGCAAGTGGTTTCAATTTAGTTCTAACCCATACGCGCAACTGCACTGTTAGCCTTCTCTCTGTCGGATTTTTCAGGTTTTCCGCCTGCTGTAAACTGAAAAGTGCGCAACAAAACTCGTCACATCCCGACATCAATGGAGAAAAAAGATACTAATGTATTCTCACTAATATTCTTACCCCAATGGCACAAATGACCACCACCAGTGCAAGTAGAAAAGTCCTGAAGTACAACATATTGTTGAGGTTGGAGACCTTTGTAGGTTTTAATAAAAATGTTGTGGAAGAGGGAGCCGAAATGGATTTCCTAGTTAGCTCACAGCGAGTGCTCAACGAGTAAAATGGATCGATGTGAAAAATATTCTCTGAATTTAGTGCTCTGCTCAGGATATGATAGACCATTAAAATGTTATTGACGTGACTGGTGTATTACGTAACTTGTACGTCGTGATATTTAGCTTGCATTTATATGTACGAGGTGAGATTTATTTTAGCCATGTAGACGGTATTGTGTGAGTTACTATTAGATTGTAGGTAATTAAAGTTTAATGGTTAGTTAGTAAAACGGTGGGAGTACTCCTTACTGACGTGGTGACAGTATATGCACATAACATTTAATAACTCAATCTAACTATTAATAACTATGTCGCGCAGCTTTGCCAAATGTGCCAACAATTCGTCACTTCCTTTTATGCATAAATGCATGAGCTCCACCATATTTTGCCGAACTGGAAAAGTAATTAACATTTGAATAGTTAATACGTAACTCTATTTTTAACACTAAATGTTAGTTTGATTATCACAAGACATGCTGCTATGTATTACTCAAAACTGTTGTGTTATGTGTTGCTATGGTTACGTAAATGGTGACTGGTAACTAAACTAAATTAGAAATGTAATCAATGCACTCACTCCTTTGACTCCGCTTTCTCAATCAATTAGACCGTTGTTGCTGTTGCGCCAGTGGCGGCTGCAGCTGCTGCGGACTCCCTTGATTGTGCTTGAAGAATAAAGACAGATCCAACTCCTCCGAGAAACTGGAATTACCAAACAGTAATATCATAAAGCTGCACTTAACACCTACCAATATGTTTCAGTGGTTACAGGATACCGTCGTTTGGTTTCCACCCTTTCATAAACTTGAGCAACGTACGGTAATAAAGTTAATAAGTTTGTAGTATTTTGGAGTTTCTGAAAACACCATACCCGGAACAGGAAACTTTCATCAATCAAGAATTGTCCTTTTCCCAAGCCCAATGGATTTCGGGTCATGCGATGCAAAATAACATACGCCTTACTTGTGAAGTCCTTGTCCTTGCTTTTCCAAATTAGTCGTCGGATCCACTCATGGAATATTTCGTTCTAAACATTAAAAAATCGAGTGCCTACTGTTAGTGTTCAAAGTTTCCTAAAACGTAGAATGAATGGGAAGTCTTGTTGGATAGCGAGTATTCTACAATTAATAATTGTATTTACTATTGACTATACTATATAGTCACAATATACATACCTTGTCTGTAGCCTTGGTTCCAATTCGATATGTCCAGGAAGCTTTCATGATATTGTAGACGAAATGGACAATGCCGAAGAAGGAAAAATCATTGTCATAAGCATTCATGATGAAATAGACAAAGAGCATCAGGTTGTCCACATGAATGTATTTCAGGAGACTGTCAAAGGTGTCGTTTGTGTCATTCACGGCTTGTTGTAGTAACTGGAAGTGGGCCCATTGTCCATCCTCAGCTTCAAATGTCGCCATTGTTCCCGGATAAATGTCATGTTCTGGGTTTCCCACATCTTTGGCCAATTGATCCATTTCCTTTTTAATGGTTGATGCAGTGGCAAGGATTAGATCCGACATGGCATTTGAGATTACACGAATGCACAATCTTGTGAAAAATCCAAGTAGTCCCATCGTAGTCTTCTTCCCTGTTATGTTCTTTCCATATGTTTGGAAAAGAGATGTGAGTTGGGTTCCATTTTCGCTGGCCCCTTCAGGTGTCCAAACGAAGGCGCCGACTGCTAGACTGAATGAGTATTCCAATATTTCGCTCTCCATTGTCCAATCTAGTGTTCCCGACGCAAAGACAACACTCAGAATTGATACTGTCATGGATGCCGTGGCGAGAATGGTAGCCTTCCAGGTCTGGTATTCTGCAACCTTGATGTTTGAGTGTTGCGCAGCAAAGGCGCGTAATTGAGCCAAACTGCGCAACATCTTTGCAAACTTTTGCTGCTGCACTGTAAATAGATAGGCAGAATATATTCTCAGGCTGGCATTCATGATGAAGTAGCACATGTTTGTGAAATTTTCCAGCCCTTCGTCAGCAATATTCTTCAAAGCATTGATCTTTGCCACCATCAGCGCATCTAATATTGCAGCAACTGTAATTGCCCAGTAGATAATCTGAAACAGAGAGAAGGTTTGTTCTGTGTACATTTAAACACTCCGTGAAAATGTTTTAAATGTAATTAACTTGCAGGTTTATTTTTTATTGCTTGGTTTTATGATTAGATTCATTTCAAAAATTTAAGTTTAGGAATGAAGCACTACTATCGGTACCACCATATTTCATGATATTACAGTTCTCATACCGAAGCAGTTTAATGCACATATGACTGCTTTTATTTTGATTTGATGGCTTCATTGTGTCTCGTTACCGGTAACGATAGGGATCATATTTGACGCATTAAAAAATCGTCATCTTTATATTAATCGCTGTTGCAAAATATGTGTAGCAAATAAAAGATAAATAAGTCATACATGAAAAAACTTGGCAGTATCTGTTGATGCTATTATTGTTACTGACGTTGTAACTCCCATAAATATTTACGCTTTATGCAAAGGACTTATTCAACCCCATAAAAATACTTGATTTGATTGGGCTATTTGGGACAAGTATAGAGGAGTCCTGCTGCAGCCAAATTGCAGGTACAAAAGTTCAGTCCATTTTTCGGCAGACAAAGTTTCGATTGCTGCTGTAATACGTTGTGTTTGTTGATACCCAATAGCTTATAATGATTAAATTAACTCGAAATACTCATGTTTCACTTTAAAAAACTTCTTATGCAGAAAAAGTACTATTTTTCATTTTTATGTTTTCGTAAGTATTTTCTAGTGGAAAATGAGTATTATTTAGTGCAGAAAAAATACATATATATTTATATCAATATATTTCATATATGTACATGAATATGCTTATAACGCAACATGCACGCCGTCATGATAACGCTTCGCAATTTACTCATACTCAAGACCTCTCGCCTTGCTTAACTTTGGTTTAATGAAATGCGTAGTCCGAGTGTACCATTTTACAGAATATAAATATGTTCCTTCCACTACTACATTTCACCATGC
The DNA here is from genome assembly GCA_004115045.4 of Sinella curviseta. NCBI lineage: Eukaryota > Metazoa > Arthropoda > Collembola > Entomobryomorpha > Entomobryidae > Sinella > Sinella curviseta. The sequence continues at coordinate 65,744,338 of CM023200.3, read as the reverse complement.
TCCGCTCCACTTGAACCTTTTTGGCATGATGATAAGGCAACAGAAATCAGTAACGCTATTATGGTTCTTGCTTTTAAGGTAAAAATCATTTGATGTAATACGAAATTACGAAAAGGAAAGTACGATGTAAATTACGAAATGCGTAGATGATGTTCTCCACAATGATCTATCTATACTGGCATTATATGCTTCCACATTTTTCTTGACGTCGTCGTACTCTATTCTGTTGTGCTTGCTTTCATATCAAGAGGAACACGGAAATAAAAAAAGACATACCTAAGTTATCGTGCATAGACATATGTACATTCACTCAACTGGTGTCAATATAATCCCACATTTCCGATATTATGATCGTGGGACAATGCATATAGTATAGTGTGTCAGTTGCAACTATATTTTTATGAAGGCATTCCAGCCATGTACGTATATGTATTAGTTGTACGCAGTTATATTTGTCATCATTTAATTAAGTGTTGGCTGCCTAGCTGATGTGGTTTTTTCCTTCATGCGCATGCAACGTGTCAGGAGTACTACGTAGATGAGCACATACTTTCATAGCGTTACTACTCTGAATGCCGAGACGGAACTTTTAATACGTGCATATAAATATATTATTAATTTTGCACTGCCATTATGAATCCAAATCCATTGTGACATACTGCGTGCTTGTCCCGTTTAACAAAGTAAATATATAAAAGGCCATACGGAGACAGCAGTCAATTAATTTTTACTGTAATTAAAAACGCTAGTACATGCAGCTATAAAATCACTTCCGCGATATCTTCATTCTGCCAGAGGATAAAATAACTGTGTCATTTCACTAATCAATAAAAACATTCAGTACGGGTTACTGGTGAGGTGAACACTTGCATTAAAGCAATACCCATACAAAAGCCTTCGTGCTCACTTTTGTAATAAAGAAAAGAGGGGACATCATGCTGCGAAAGCGGACAATGCTGTTATCTTTTCGCAAAGATTGCTATGTAATATTAATGTTACTATGTACGGTAAAAGTACCCGAAAAAGATTGTATGTATTAACGTGGGTGACGAGTAAATTGGAATAGCCATACATTTACATCACCTGTAAAAATCTACACCGAAATCTCTTGCCTGCCTTATTCTTTCATCATTATAAACAGTTTTCATTTGCTAACAAATATATGTACAATTATCGTCAGTTCTTTTGCAGTATATTCGTTTTATTTGGTCGCAGGTTTGTATTGTTTATATTGAACCTGACCTGTTCTACGGTTCCAATGGGTCACAGTAATTTAGTTGCATATAATGAATTAACGTGGTCACTAATTATATCCGCTTAGCTTCATCACACAAATCAGAATAAAGGCTAACATACGGAAGGTGGGCTTGGCATGCAAGTACGCTGTGATGTATGCTGAACTGTTTAAAAGTACTTTCCTTTTGCACAGCTTGTTTGGTCACACGCACACATTTGCAAGTGCATACTATTTCGGAAGCGGTCGGCTACCGTGTCTACGTAGGAAACTACATATGCATTTCTGTATAATTTTGCCTACTCAATTGTGGTATGGGGGTGGGTGGCGTGTATTAGAAAGCTAAAGCCGGCGAAAAAAGTAAATGACGATCAACTGAACGAACACTCCAATTAATAAATATAAGGTAAAGGGAATTCGTGTAGGTGTTAATATGTGAATGTACACAAATGAATACCGTGGCCGGTAGTCCTTATAATGCACATATGCTGCGTATAACTTATCATATGACCATACCGACCCACATTTTACAGAAAAAAACACCGACATACCCAACCAACCGATCAATTTGAAAAGTAAGTGTCCAGGAAAAAATTTGTACGTTGTAGGATACTGGCCTTCTTCCTATTCATATATCTATCATGTATTTCATATGACAATTACGTACACGTATAGCTGAAATATGACGCACTTTTATGCGTGCCTACATTGTGTGTGTTAATGCTGACGTTCGGAATAAAGCACATGATGCTGGACACTGAATTATTTATGAAAATAAAAAAATAATGGTCTAGCAATAAAACGAATGAACACAGAGAAAACGCCTAGCACTCAATGGGTTATATGAAATATGCCATGAAATATGCTTAAATCTACAAAATAACTTTAATAAATCTATGTATGATATCTTTTTTAAATAAATTCCATCTTACCACTTGGACGAAACAGAACTTCACGCAATAGCCCCAGATTCCTCCCGTTGATCCCTCAGGTCGAAAAGGGCTCAGGCAGCAGTTGAACATATATCCCAAGTATGTCTCCAGATAGGTTGCGTCTTTCTGCTCCCCACCATTTGCAGCTGCTTGTCCAATGAATCCCATTTCAATGGCAACATGACCGCGATGACGGCGACGCACCGATGATGACTGTGGTACAGCTTCTTTTTTCTTGACTTGTTGGACGTCATCCAAGCCAGATCCGTTTGCACTTTCTCCGCCTTTGTCGTTGGGTAGTGCAATGATTTTGTCAGGATCTTCTTGAGGCTTTGACGGCAAGCATAATGGCAGGTCTGGCACCGTCTCGGCACGTGGGCGGACAGACGTGTTGATGGCTGATGACGGCGGAGATGAGTTGTCACTGTCAAAACTTTTCTTTTTCTCACGCAGTGCTGATGCTGACTTTTGCAGTTTCTTCAGTTTTTGTTTCGCCATTTCCATGGTTTCGTCGTCGCTGTCCATAATCTCTGCAATCATCTTGTCCATGTCGTCATCAAGATCAGTTTGTTGTTGTGGTGTCCTCGAAGGGGAGGTTCGGAACAAGTTGGAAGAAACAGGGTCAGCAACAGGTCGCGTCCCATTTTCGACGGATGCCTGCGACGTGCTTTCTCCAGTTAGCCGTCTCTTCCCTTTCATTAACGCTGCTGTTGATATATTTTCTTCAGTAGATGAGATTACAACATCCCGAGATGTACCAGGGTGCGGCAGTTGAACTACTGCTTGGTCCAGTCCAAGTTCTTCGTCTTTCTCTTTTGGTTTTCTTACTATGGATAAGATGTTGGACGGAGTAACTCGAGACACAATTTTTTCGATTTTATTAGCAGGTGAAAAATTCATTTTTAATCACCATTCCTCCAGAGAGGAAAGATGTGGCTGGGTGGATATGGAATGTACTTCCTTATGTAAGGATGGAAAGGGAATGATGGACAATATTTTTTCTGGAGAAAGTGTACATAAACATAGTATGCATATCTTGTGATATGATATATTGAATGCTACACTGAGTCATGTGTAAGGAGTGAATAGAACTGTAAACTAGGCAGGACAAAGACATTGCCATTGTTTCCAAATAAAATGCAACCTTTTTGGCGGAAGATAATTCCATCTTTATGTGTGGAAAGACTATCGAACATGATAGGAGTGATATGTTGGTAGTGAAGGAAAATGCAATGAATTAGAATGTTTGTATACGTAACAAAATGAACAGTTCAAGAATGTCGCGTGCATTTTTTACAAAAAAAGATGTGCTAATTTATTCATCTCATTCACAGCATGATTTTTTCCTTCTGCCTTGCATTCCTTTTTAAAGTGTACATTACATATTACGCACGTTCACTTTCTCCTTACGTATATATGTTCCATACATGACATATATGTAACAGTTACTCATTGATTTTTAATTATATTAGCGCTATCAATGTATTTCACTAATAAATTTCAAATATTATTGATACAATACTTAAGCTATTCGTTATTGAAATTTTTTTTTTTGAAACGCTCTGATTTTTATTAATTTTTTTGTGCATTTTATTTGTACAAAAAAGTAACCTTTGACAATTACTAATTAACCATCCCAAATATGTGTGCATGGTTTCTGTATTAATCAGGTTTCCACGTATAAAATTATGCGTAATGTTCTCCCATGCATGGGCATTGGGCAGTGCTATCCGTCACCGTTTCCATAAGAAGCCCCCAGCTAAACACGTACTCAAGTCTTTGTTCATATTTTTGCACTGAATGAGCAGCGTTGAAGGGCACGTTCATATGTAACAACTGCTTTATCGTCACTGCTGCATTACAACTTATCAACATTGCAAGTTAGAGTTTGAGTAGTTCGACGCTCAGGTAGTCATTCTAATTTTACAAAAAGCAAAATCGAATATAAGGTGATGAAGTTGTTCGTAACCTATGAATGTCGCCCCTGCGATCTTTTCAACTAGATGCAAGTTACATGCATGGGATCATGAGGATGTGACACATTATCTAACATATATAGAAAATGGCCATGATCAATGTGCTTTTCTTGAATCTTTACTCGCAAATTGCCCTACGCTACGTGTCCAGTAGCCTTATTTACATACCATAAACGAACCAGTTCAAATTATCGAATTTTTATTATTAAATTGCCCATTCCCAGAACACATTACTGGTTTATCAATGAGTTGTTCACTTCTGGCCTGAAGAAAGATGGCATGTTGCATTAAAAATTCATCCACAGGGAAAGAATATACCTATATTGGTAAGGACTGACTGGAATATGAATCACCAGTCGCAAATATTTTGCTTTGTATGGTTCATCATGTTTATGCGTGATTTTACGTGTTTAATAGAATTACCCACTTCACCTTTCAAAGGACAATGAAACGGTGGAGTATATTTTCTGTCAAAGGTCAACTTACATTTGATATCATCGGCCATCGGTATGAAACAACGAAATGACACGCTTAGTATGTGTAGTCATGATAGGCAGTTTTTAAATGATTCATGCTTATTGACTTATTGGTCTTATTTTCATATTTCATCTTTTACAACTTTTCTCAAGAAAGGGAGCAGTAGGAGTCGACTTTTTGGGCTACGAACGCTTGGGATTTTGTACATTACATTTCAAGTTTCATTGTGTTTTTAAAGCACTATGAGATTAAAAGTAGTTAATCAATCATTAATATTGTTTGGCGCTATTAGAATTTTTTTGCAACGATGACGACAACGTGGGTTCTGGGGCGGTCATCATCATCATCCAAGATGATATCACTTTTTTACTAAACATTCTTTTAAATTTTAATTAGAGTTAACTGGTGAAAGTTATCAAAAACTGAATATGGATGATCAAAGATTTGCGAAATGAAATAAACAAACTAATTAATTCAGCTATCAACAATTTTAATTGATTACTAGTAACTCAAATATTATGTGGTCCTGCATTTATTTATTTTAATTTTTATCCATTTTCGAAAACGCTAGTTTTTTCGCACATAATAGTTGATGACAAGAAATTTCATGTTTTCCGACAAAGCTTATCTTTTACCGAAGCGAATATTTATGTGGCATTTTGAGAAAACTTTAATTGTATTTCTTCCTGTTTCCTATCCACCACACCGGTTATCTGCCGCCCAGTAGTATACATTTTGCTTATCAGTATCGTCATTCCGTCTCATTATCCCCACCAATTGAAAATGAATTTTGATTGTGAAAGGGAGCATAAGGGGCAGACTGAGAAAATATTGCTTTGTAGCTTTCATTGTACAAAACATCGGTCCAAGAATAAAAATAGGGGATCTCGCTAACTCTGCTTTTCTGATTAACCGTAATATTTCTAACCGTTAAAATTCATAATTGAGGAATGATTAAACAATATGAGACCAGAATAAATGTAAGTTGGAGGAAGTGGGCAAAAGATCCCGTGTTCTGTTCCGTGAAGAAATGAACTTCAAATTTAAAGGAGGAAATGGCAGATTGGAGATTGACCGTATGTCTTGAAGAAAGCTTGCCCAGGTTCTGTCTGGAGTGTTATCAAGATTGAAGGAGAGTTTGCGTACGAGTCCCCTCCGTTTCATGCCATTCGTGACAACGTCCCTCCAAAGTTTGCAGACCTGGCGGAACGAGAGGATGTCTGGGTTTTGTTGGATATGTTTTTCAATATCGAAGCATTTGCGTAAATATATAGGTAGACTTGAGTATCATAATCACAGACCTAAAAGCAAACAGCCAGGTTGCTGCCTTAAAAAGTCGGTGACTTTTAGGTGCATAATTATAATACCAAGTTATCATGAAAACCAAAATCGTCTAGATAAAATAAGTAGATCGATCATTTTCTTCCGTTACGTGCACGTATAAAAAGATGATCTCCAGACGTAGAAGATTTATTGGGGTTTCAACTGTGAAAGTAATCAATTTCCTGTTTGACTTGTGACACACGGATGTAATTCATCATTTAATGTAGAATGAATGACGTAAAATTTTATAATTTGTTCATTCCATAAGAATGCAATCCTTGTGGTTATTTTAATGGCCATTAACACGTGTGTACCCAATTGCACTAGGAATTGAGGTGAGTTCAGAGTTTTGATTTAGGAGTTGAGTGGAAATGATAAACACGGGACACTTTTGACGTAAATGAACTCAAGAATATGTGGTTGCTCATTCAAACGCATTTCATATAAATTGAGAGTCAAATTGTTTCAAAATTCACTTAATCGTTTATCCAGGTACAACCAATCATCAAATTGATAGCTCAAGGAATAACTTTCAAACTCAAAATGAAAACCCTGTTCACTGTTGTAGCAGTAGCCTTTTTGGCAATTGTTTTCGTTGAGGTAAGAAAATTTAAATATTATCATTATTTTTTTCATTTCAAGAAGACCAATAACTAACTAGGACTATTTTATTTAGATCAATGCACAACGTCGATGCCCCGTCCCAAACCGTCCTCCCATCAATGCCACAGCAGTTAAATGTGACAGACCAAACCTATTTCACCTTCTTCAACTTCTCAACTGTCATAATTTATGCAACCTGTGTTATAATCGGACTGAGCTCAATCGGGTTCCAGCGTGTTTAGTGGACCGTAACCGGAAATGCCAGTGCTTGGGTAATCCTGGAAACGGCACCACTTCCACTACTCCCGCGGTCGAAACCGGACCTACCAGCACTACAGGTGCTGACCTTACAACGTTGCCATCTGAATTGTCAACCCCTGCAGCTGAAGTGTCTACCACTCCACAAGGCGGTGAAAGTGGAACATCAGACAATGTTGGCGATCAATCTACTACCACAGGACCAACCTTACCTTCGACTTAATTTCCCACAATTCTAAAATTATGTTTTACTTTATCTAAATTTTGGTAGAAATAAATATAACATTGGATGAGCATTTAAAATTGGAGGAGTGTTCAAAGATTTCTCTGTTATTTTCCCCAAAATCATATATTCAATTTGTGTGGCACTGCTTCAATGAGTCTGGATTGAACAATAACGTTATGGAATTCCTGCAGAGAATAAAATCAAAATCCAGACTGCCTCGTAATGTGGCATTGATGAAGATGAATAATATTCATTATAAGCAAGTGTCTCACTCATTATTATCGTATCCATCCATAATTAATTTTTAGGGGAAACGTGCGTGACAAAACGTACGTACCTAACACCCTACCTAGTTTGGTGTATTTGTTTTTGTCTGACTTGTGAATGAGAAAAATGAAACTTGATTTACAATCATAAAGGATCGGAAGAATAGATTTGGAAGGATATGAAAGAAGAAAGATTGATTGAGAGACAAAGAAAGGTCGACACTGTAAAACAAAAACTCAAAATGCAATTTTGTTTTGTGCGACTGGAAAGGATCTTGGAAATTCGACGAAACGGAATGTTCAGTATAAAAATGAGTGAACAAATGAAATGATCATTCAGAACCAAGCCAGATCTATTGTACGACAAGCTTTTGAAAAATCTTAATAGAAAATTTGCTGGAAATGAAGCATCTCACAATCGCTGCGCTGTTTGCCGTTGCAGGCATTCTTATCATGGAAATTTCTTTGGTAACTTTGCGATAATGTTCTTAAAATTTTTTGGTTTCTTTGTTTCATAAAGAATTAGCAGTTTGGCAACTTTATTTTAACAGAGCTCAACCCTTTGCCTTGGCCAAAAACCGCCAATGGGAACCAATGCAACCTGCGGAAATCAAACTATTCCTGCACAAATGTGCATGGTTCAATGTGGAATGTGCTACACAAGCAACATCACAGGGTGTTTGACGGTTAACAATACTTGTCAGTGTATACCGAAACCGCCAGCCCAAAACCAAACAACTACCACAACAACGCCTAGACCAAGTACGACAACAATGGCACCTACAACCAGCAGTACTCAGGCATCAACGACAACTACCACAAAGACCCCTACTCCAAGCACGACAACAACAATGGCACCTACAACCAGCAGTATCCCGGCTTCAACGACAACTACCTCAACGACCCCTACTCCAAGTACTACATCTACCACTACGGAGGCTCCAACGACGACCACTGAAGCCACCACAACCAGCAGTACGGAGGCTCCAACGACGACCACTGAAGCCACCACAACCAGCAGTACGGCTCCAACGACCACGACCACTGAAGCCACCACAACCAGCAGTACGGCTCCAACGACCACGACCACTGAAGCCACCACAACCAGCAGTACGGAGGCTCCAACGACGACCACTGAAGCCACCACAACCAGCAGTACGGCTCCAACGACCACGACCACTGAAGTGACCACAACCAGCAGTACTGAGGCTCCAACAACGACTACCACTGAAGAGATCACAACCAGCAGTACTGAGGCTCCAACAACGACGACCTCTGAAGCGAACACAACCAGCAGTACTGAAGATCCAACGACGACGACCACTGAAGTGACCACAACCAGCAGTACTGAGGCTCCAACAACGACTACCACTGAAGAGATCACAACCAGCAGTACTGAGGCTCCAACAACGACGACCTCTGAAGCGAACACAACCAGCAGTACTGAAGATCCAACGACGACGACCACTGAAGTGACCACAACCAGCAGTACTGAGGCTCCAACAACGACGACCACTGAAGTGACCACAACCAGCAGTACTGAGGCTCCAACAACGACGACCACTGAAGTGACCACAACCAGCAGTACTGAGGCTCCAACAACGACGACCACTGAAGTGACCACAACAAGCAGTACTGAGGCTCCAACAACGACGACCACTGAAGTGACCACAACCAGCAGTACTGAGGCCCCAACAACGACCACCACTGAAGCGACCACAACAAGCAGTACTGAGGCTCCAACAACGACGACCACTGAAGTGACCACAACCAGCAGTACTGAGGCTCCAACAACGACTACCACTGAAGAGATCACAACCAGCAGTACTGAGGCTCCAACAACAACGACAACTGAAGTGACCACAACCAGCAGTACTGAGGCTCCAACAACAACGACCACTGAAGCGACCACAACCGAAGAATCTACAGTAACAACCGAAATGGTGACGACTAGTGCACCTTTAGACGACACAACCACGGTGACTGAAGTCGACACTACTGTAGCTCCTGTGGAAACTGAGCCCACAACGATACCATCAGACACGACGCCGACTGAACCTGGTAACCCTGAAATTACAACCGCCACTGAAGAACAGAGTACCACACCTCTTGTCACGGAGACAACCACTACGACAGAAGAGGTGACTGAACCAACAACACCTCCACCTGAAATCAGTACTGAAGCTACTACTACCATGACAACGGAGGTAACTTCATCGTCAGCTCCAGAGACTAGCCCAACAGAAGTCACCATTCCAGCAACACCTGTGGACACAACAACCACTCCAACTGAGACCACTCCAGGGATGCCAGATATGGATCCCCCACTAGAACCCCAAAATTTTGGTAACAATCAGATAAATCATAATATCAGTTTGTTATATACATCCGGTGGTACTAGATATCAATTTTACGCTCAGATGAATGGAAAATAAATTATGTAGTAATCTCTTCATCCTTCCACTACTCGCGACGACTTTGTGAAATAAAATCAATAAAGCTTTTTATCTGAGTGCATTATTGTTAGTGATATTCTCCTTTTCATATTGATTATGTTTTAGCTTTGCAGTAGATGAAAACTCGCATTATCATAAATTAACGTAATTAATTCATTAGGCCATATCATTATCCACAACCTGACACCTGGGCAGCAACAATAAGCAAGTATTTTGGTGTCGATTTGCTTGTTAATAATGAAATGAAATGTATCGCACCTCGATCACACTTCTGTCATGTAAATGATAAGTAGTATATATTAATGTGTTACTACTCACGATAATAAGGTACATATAATCTGGAAATTGAAAATTAAGCTTATAGCTAATAAGTAATTAATTAATTAGGTTTCTTATAGCTTGACCACATTAGCAATAATGCAAGGGCACAATATAGTTGTTCAAATTGAACAATTGAAATTTTTTCTATTTTTCATCAAACAATAGTAATTACGCTATCATTTATCCTCTTTTAACTATGCATGACATTTTTATTTACTAGAGAATAGAAAAGGGAAGTTAAAGTTGAATATGGAATATTCTTTATTCGTTCATGTAACATGGCTTGTAATGAGGTGACATCAGTAAACCTGGATTGACGAGAAAATTATGTACATGATTTGTTGTCTTTTCAAGGGATTAATTAAATGTGGTTTCCTGAATTCTAAAACATAATTCAATATTTCAAGCGGACATAACATATTATGTGCATGAAATCTACCTATTGATATAGTTACCTATTCCTACTACATCAAGAATTTTGGAATTGGAACCCAGTTTCGTTTCGAGGTATTTTCCATTATGAGCGAAGGATATTTCAGGCAATATGTAGTTTCATTGACAATCATTTTATTCAGTTTGTGCGAAAATGAAAGATAATGTATATTTGTTGGTCGTAAACGTAAACACTTGTTCAAATAAACACATACAAATGCCTTTCTTCTTTTATAACTGGCATAGTCGGACTTACTAGTATTGTCGCACTATTCATTTTGGCAAAATGGTGTGACGTAATACACGAGGATGTAGTTAAAATACAGTCTGGATAAGATGGAGATTTACATAAATTATGAACTGAAAATAATGATGAGTTTTGTTGTGCAAGTCATCAATGACAGGGCCAACTACAGAGAAAAATTTATGTGTATGTTTGCTACAAATTGCGGTAAAGGTGATACATACTTTTTTACAAAATGCTTCAATGTCATACCGATATTGATAGTAGGACATCCAGCAGTAACGATGACGATTATTTAAAACATAAAAGGTTGTGGGCTTCACCGATGCGCAGTCATTTTACACTTTGTCTATGAAAGAAAGGCTTGAGTCCGAGTAGAGCGTGCAGAATACCTGTATTTTATATTATCAATTTCTGAACATGAAGCAACTTTTGAGCGTATTTGCCATTGCCATTGCGGGCATGATTATTTTTGAAACGTCCGGCGTATGTCAATAATAAAATAAAATTCGGGTTTCTTAAAAAATTATCACTGAAATTTTGTCTAATTGTTTATTTATTTTTGTTCCAGGGGGCTACTTTCTGTTTCGGTAACGGTAAACCAAGTATTGGCGACAGGTCTGCGTGTTCCAACAGAACCGATTTCGCCGTAGGCCTTTGCCGCGTACGATGCGTAATTTGCAATTTCGGGAACCTTTCCAGACCCTTTGGTTGTCTCACTCAAAATGGAACTTGTCATTGCATTGCACGAACTTCGAATGGCGGCGGTGGAAGAACCACAACAACAACAGTTACATCAACTGCAGTTCCTACAACAACGGTTACGTGAAAGTCAGTTCAGTAGATTATAAATGAAAAATAACAGTGGATATTTAATATCAGTTTATCTTGTGTCGTTTAATAGTTTTCTATTAATTACAGACAAAGTATACATTGTATTGTGTGTTGTTCATCATTGATTTAATTTTTCCTGTTGCGTATACATAATTTTTAAACCACTAACATGGTTTCATAACTTGAAAAGATGCATATGACGATTTGAACTTATGATAACAATTTAATATAACGTAATTACAAACAAATATATCTTTAACCAAATAAGAATCATTAAATCGTAATATTTATTTACACAGTAAAATGTACACTATAAATAAGCGGAGAGAAAAACGATATTAAAAATTGTACAAGGAAATTTTCAAAAAACTTTTATAAACAGAAATAGAAACTGGTTCATTTATTGTCCTTTTTTAAATATAACCGCAAAAAAAATACTGGTTATTTTTTGTTAGCTATCTCTCTATATCATCTATTTAGACACTGGTATTATTGTTGCCGTTTTAATTAATACGGTCGCCAAACACCTTTGGACGGGGCACTGGACGTGACACTGGATGCCTTGCTTGTCGGCGTAGGTCCCACCCCACCTGAATGAATGTCCTTTGGTTTGACTGTTTTAAAGGCCGAGATGGTAGATGGCGGCGGGGTAGACGAGAGAATGGGTTCAATTTTTATCTTTTTGTGGTGAAAGCCCCCTTCTTCGTTATTGTTGCTTGTGCTATTATTGTTGTTCGTATTTGAGGTGGAAACTGATGTGGAGGACGACGTACTACTGGAACTATTGCTTCTTGTACTTCCAGAACTACTCCGACTGCTACTACTACTACTGCTAATATTCTCATTATGGTTATTCACAGAGGACGACAGGTGGGCGGTGGTGAGTAGCGCAGCATGCGTGGGTGGCGTTGGCGGCGTCAGCAGTTGCGATGGTACTGGCGGTATTGAAATTTGGAGGTGATGGTGATGGTGCTGAGGTGGAGACGGGGAAAGTCCTAACGCAGCAGGATGCGATAAATGATGATGAGGTGGTGGTCCACCGTGCAAATGGTGATGAGGCGGTGGTTGGACTGTTGGTCCTCCAGAGGATGTAGGTGGTGGTGGGGCTAAAGGCAACGGTGGTTGTGGTCCCGCTCTCAAAAATGCAGGTGGAAATTCAATACCACCACCTGGATGATGATGAGGTGGTCCTCCTCCTAACGGTCTGCCTACAGGAACAAGCTCAGTTGAGGAAGGGGACAGCACGCTTGGTCCTCCTCCACCACCACCACCAGAAGCTGTTGAAGATGTGGGGGAGCCAGCAGAACTTAGTGCGGGAGGTGTCGACTGATGCAATTTGGCAAAGGGTGGAGGCGGTTGGGATTGGGCTGCTGCGGCGGCAGCAGCGACCACAGCCGCTTCTTGTCTTCTCAGGAATTCCCAATTGTATGCCATGTACGCTGCCGCCGGATCAAACCAGGGCTGCTGAAGAAATGGACCAAAGATGCCACCATGTCCTGGAAAGTGGAACACTGTAAACATACAAACAAAAATAACAATTTAGACAAAAATGTATTATTATCATTTATATAATTAAACGTTACATGCAAATGGAAATATCATGGTCTCTCATCACATCATTTTTTCAACAGAATGCCCCACTTTTAATTCATGCATCATTATGGTCATTGCAGAAAAGGGGAAGAAATCATTCAATGCAGAAAAAAAGAATAATATATTTTTCTCTCTTGCTTCGTGCGTTTTTGGCAACAGGTCAAAAATTTTGTGTCTACATTCATTATAATGCCCTAACCCAGGAACCACCACAGGAGGAGGAATCCAAAATGAAACGGCAAAAAGACAAATGTGTAGCAAACGATATCTCCAACTTTTCAACTATACAGTTATGCCAACTGAAAGGCTCTCACTTAATTTTATATTCAACTTTGACTTGTTTCTCCCTACTCTATTTACAATGCATGTCTTGTAATAATATCGTATTAATGCTCCACAGTTATTCCTTGCTTCAAATTATCCACAAACTATGAACTGTTCTTAATAAATACGGTCATCAAAAATATTTCTTGTCTCGAGGCTTTATTGGTTTAAAAATGAAACTTTTAGCATAAGAGCAAGCTTAAAGGCATTGAAAAAAGTTTCAAACCTCAGCATTCGCATTAGAACAAGTTGAGGAAGCATATTCGACAGAGTCGATTTTTGGCTCCAAAAAGAGGTAATTAAAACCGTGAGGGAAAAGACCGAAATGGGCTCATAAAAATCTTGACGAGGCAGCAGGGGGATCTGAAAAACTCGACAATCTTCGTCTTCTTCCAAAAGATTCGATATTTTCTCTGGGAACATTTTCCTCATCTCTCTTTACCTATGCTTCTTTATATAACATGAATGAGGAATGTAGTTTTTCAGAGTCAAACAACAAACTAATTTCAATCGTTTCCAACAGCTGGACGGATCGTAAAAAGTGCAGTTTTATAGACACGACATGGTGATCATCATCATCACATTGGGATTTTTTGGGGTTATTTATTCTATCGTCTCAGGATTATATGTACTCATATTGTACTCCTCCTCCTACAACACATTTTCTTAGCTTTTGTATTATTATTTGCAGCAAACTTTCTTCTTCGTTTTGAAAAAAAGTCTATTATTTATTTATTGTTACTGACGGAGCCTGACTCCAAGCTGGCTTGGAAAACTAGCCTTGTTTGTTTTCTGATCAAGTTATTGCCTTTTTCTTTCTTTTGGTGAAGACGAGATTTCAATCCTCCCGTTGTTTCCACCTTATCACATTATTCCCTACACCAATTTTTGTTTATTTACTGAGTCGGCAATGGCTTTGTGATGTTCAGGAAAATGACGATGATGCTTGGTACAGTGGTAACATGCATGGTGTGGAATATATGACGTGATGTGTGGAAAGTGATTGGTTTGGCTTGGCTGACACAAAAAAAAAGTCCGAATTTTTCTCTCAAGAAAACAATGAAGGAGATTTTAATGTCGACAACGGATTATTTTCTCTGGCTGGTTACTCAGGTCAGGATAAGGTATTTTATTTTTACAAGGATTTTAATAGCTCTCTATATACTTGCTCGTCTTTCATGTGTGGAGACTGGATTGCACAGATCAAGATGATTTGTTTGCATTTTGTGTTACGACACAAGAGAAAACCTTAAATAGAGCACGTATGGCACAACCTGGTCGGTTCTGTCGGTCTTTTTTTGGTTCAACAGAAAATTTACTCTTTTTTTCTAAAAACCTGAATTACATGCCTGAATGAGGTCGCTAAATGGAGAATGATACACGGAGAAATTCCACTAGAAGAACATGACGCTGTTATTATTATTATCTCCTTCCTCCTTCTTCTTCCTACTCCTTCCATCTTTAAGATAAAAACATTGACAGGAGTGGATTTCTCCATTTATTAGAGTTGAATGGGGGAAAACGAGATCAGATCACCCAGAAGAAGAAATAGAGGAAGAAGCGATAAGACGAAGGAAACAAGAAGGTATTTTGTCGGTTTTTTCTTCTACATTCTTTTTTCGGGGTTTTTCTTGGAAGACGTGTGTGATGGAGGAAATGAGATGTATTCAGCTAGAAAATGTCTCCCTGTTTCTTCCCCTCACACACAGCTATATGCGGGCTTATAACCAAAGTCACAACAACAAAAAAAGTGCTAAAGACTCTGAGCTGATCATGATCATCGTCATGATCATCATCGCCATGATTCCTTTTTGGATTCCTACGGTGGCACGCAGAGCGGTGGTGGTGGTGGCGGTAGCACAAAATGTGGTACGCACACACATACACATTCCACATGAAAAAGTGCAAAAAAAATCAAAGCTTCTTCTCAGTTCACTTTATTTAGAGATAAAATACCAGAGGATTATCATCCGAGGAGGAGGATATCGGGAGAGGAATGAAGGAACGTGTTTTTTTGTGCAATGATCATGTTATCATCCTGCCATCATGGCATAATTCCATTTCATAATACAGAGTGGAATGCTTGTACTTGTAAAGATCTTTAAATACTCGACAAAGCACATACACGAAGGAGCGATTATTACTCGTGGTCCTACACAAAAACCTGTGTTTCTCTCGCTCTTTTGGTATTTTTGGCCAAAAAAGTGAGATATTTATCTGGGAAGGAAAGAGAAGACGGGGAAGCTTGTTGGCGTTTGTATTTTTAGTAAAGCTTTACATTCTCTGTTGTTTTAATGAACTACTCATGCAAGAATAGCTCATGGATTCCAATGATAGCGGCGTTTCTCCAGCAGCGCCATTTCTTCCACTGGGTTTTTCTCTACTCCTTCTCTTACTTTAAGCAGTGGTCATAAATAAAAAGCCATCCGAGTTATAATGTCCATTTCACCGCATTTTATGTTTTTATGCGAACATTCATTTTCTTGCTCAAACACATGCAGAGGGTGGTGGATGAGCAGCACATCAAGTACAAAGGCAAAAAAAATAAAAATAAAATGAATTCATTCGTGGTTTCGCCTCTAGGAAACGGCGAGAGTACAAATAACCGTATAGAGAGAAAAAGAAGGAGGAAAACCTTCTGGCAAGCCAAAAAGGAAACTGGATGTAATTCCAGGGGAAAATAATAGAAGAGGAAGTTGACATTGGTTCCAAGTCCACAGAGCACCTTTATAACTCATCCAAAAACAACACAGAGCACCCGCAGCAGTAGCTGAAGAAAACCAACAAGCACCACCACATTTCCCCATTCCAAAAGACATAATGTCACTGGGGAACAGAGACCATTCCTCCAACTTTGCATCTTGTAAATGAACTTATATAATAATATGCATATATTATTCGCTTTGCAATATATAGTATACGTCTTGAAAGACCATTTTGGCATAGTATTTCGTTTTTTTCTGTTGTTGGTTGCTTTTTGCCGTTTTTGTGTGTTGGGGGATTATTATGCATTATGAAGAAACCACTACAACGACCATGGAATCATGACGCCATGAATTGTAGCATGTGATATTATTATTATTATTATTATGGTTTTTGCTTCATTTCTTTTTTTGGGGCTTTTGTTGAGAGTGAACTTGCCATCATTTCCACTCCGACTTTGAGCAACAGACTACGAGAGAATGAGAAAAAAGAAGAGTTCTGGTGATGATGAGCCCAAACGATGATCATCATCATGTCAAGTGAGATGTTATTGTGGTCCATTTCTGGGCATCTTAAGAAAATCCTCTTTCTCTCTGTATCTCCACTTGCTATACACTGAATGCCGTAATCTTGGTTTTTTGTTTGTGAATGTCTTTGTCAGGCTGGATTTTTTTTGAGGATGGTAATAAAGACTAAGGGAAAAGTTGTTGGAACTGCCGACGACTTGGTGGCTTTTTTGTTTGTGCAAAAAATTGTACTTTCTTTTTTTTGCTCCATGTGACCATATTATTTATGAATATGTACAATAGCCATATATGCTATATATAATATAGACCGAATAGAGTAAATGAGTTTTTCTGTTCAAGAATGAATGCTGGGGTAATATTTCACGTTTTTGGTCAAAGAAACTCAAGCATAACTGTGAACCGTATAAAAGACGATGAGTACGATAATGGTCGCCATTGGACCAAGTTCAATTTGACGCCAGGGGAGAGCAAAACGAGCAAAGTATACATGTGTTGAAAAAAAACAGTCGACATGACTTAGTTGGACTGTGTCGTCGTAAAAAGGTTGTTTTTTTACGGTTGGCCACATGAGTGACCAGAGTGAAGACCACACCCCGACATATAACTTTTCACGACCGGAAATGACCAAAATCTCGCCATTCGCTTCGCACACACAAACACAAAAAAAATATGACTCATGTGAGTGCATATAATGCCAAAAGTGCCTCTAGTTTCTCGAGAGAGCTTGTTTGAAAAAAATATGTAAGGAGGAGTGTACTCTATTCAGGATCACATACAAAAGAGATACAGAGGTCATAAAATTTTGTGTGGAATATGGATATTATTATGATGATGATGGAAAATGGTCGAGTATTTTACTCTCTGTCCTTCTGCGCAAAAAAACAGAAACAAGACGATATCATAAAATGTTATTGTAAAAGCTATAGAGCTGATCATCCCATTTACATTTCATTGCCATTTTAACGAGTGCATACCAACGCGTTGTACGAAAATTCAGTGAGCATAAAAAAAGTGACTCAAACTCAACATTGAATCAATAAAGCATAATGACAAAACATATTGTGCATCTACTTGAACAACACACACCTATTCTCTTTGTAATTAAACAGGGTTAGAAAATTAGAATATAGCATTGTTAATGCACGGCTAATTAACGGTCATTTCCGTTTCGCTAATTATTATTTTTTCTTGTCCCCTCTTGTTAGTTGGAAGCGTACCAGAGTGAACAAGATTGACAGGAAGAGAGAGGCTGATAGACATGAAATTTTTTATTATCACTGCCAAAATAAGCATGCTCTCGTTTTTTGAGACGAAAAAAATCCATGACAAATGAGTGGCAAGTGGCGAACCATCATCAAACCAAACCACACCTTGGATGAGTGAGTCGCTGTAACATGAACCGTGTGATTGGTTGACGTTTTTTGAGATTTGAAGTTAAAAGATTTTTTTACAACGCAATAAATTTTGATGGCTTATTTTCCACCAATTTTGCTAAATGTTCCACATAATATAGCTCGCCAAAAAATTTCATCTAGCTCATTTTCCCCCCTGTGTCGTGTAGAAATAAGAAGAAAGTGGCTTTGACCTCTTCTCATGCTTATTTTTGGTGGTACTCACAGCGTTATGGCGGTGGTGGTGGATAATAAAAGACAACCAAAAATATGACCATTCTCTCCACCAAAAAGTATTCACTTTAGTCAAGGAAAAGCGCACATCATCAACAATGCATGTTAAACGGGAAAAGATTTTTAGCAGGTTGAAGTAAAATAGGCAGATTTTTATTTGACTTGGTTGGTTGAACGGTAGTAAAAGTTGAAATACCGATGAATACTGTACAATCAAGGTAAATAGAAAATAACCATAAAGAAAAACCAATGCATGAAGCAGCGTTGTTTTTGGTTGCAGGTCATAAATTACTTTTTACTACACTGCACTTACTTATAGAATGCGCAATTGTCATGTGTATCGCTATATGATATTTAAACACAAACTGTTTAAATCGGTGTTTAAGCAGCTAAATTACCATTTTTATAATAATAAAAGTAGAGAAAAAAAGAGATTTTTACGAGTGTGTGCTTCCATTTTACAATGAAAATACTTAAACTCTCTCTCTGAATCGTTTCACAGAGTTTTCAGTTTTCCTTTTGAGTGCACTGCTTCTTGCTACCTGCTCTACGCATTTTATGACTGTGACAGCCACATAATTTTTTGAGCACTAATCAAAAAATCCTTAAATTTTAAACGTTTCTTTTACCCCAAAAAAAAAGAAAGAAGAGGGCGATTAAACCCAGTAGTAATTTACATGTGTGTATACAAATTTAAAACCTAAAGTTTATTTATATGTCCTACTGTGTTCGCTGTGCTGCTGCGCCCTGTCATAAATAACTGTAAAGTCCAGGTGCGATGTACACATCTTAATCTACACAAAGGCCTTTCTTGAAGAAAGAGAAGAAGGGAAGGGGATTTTGTGTGATGATATGGGTTTGATCATGATCATCATGATACACGTACCCCTTTCGTGTACAAACAAGCCCAAAGCACACGACTTTTATTATCCCTTTTTCCTCTTGAAAGTCAAACAAGTTGAGTGCCTCTGAACTGAATGAAAATTCTTACATGTTTAAGCCCATTTCCTTCTTTTCGCTTCTTGTTGTGTTGTTTGGATTAAGGATTACACGAAAGGGGTAAGAACAGAAGGAGAAAAAGGCAAGGCTATCATAAAAATTAAAAGGAGAAGGAGGAATATAGAAAATGACGAAGTAAGTTTGATAGCGCACACAAAAGTGTGCTGCTGCTGCTATCAAAGAGGATTTTGACATGATAATCCCTTTGAAATCTGCGATGATACCTTTTGCTAGGGGCATTTAGACAGCAGTTTATAGTTGCCGAACAAGCTACTTTTAAGATTAAGATGATGCACGATGAGTGAATTAACAGAGAGAAAATTACCCATCTCTAGGGACGTCGTATTACTACCGTATTCATAAAAGTGATGTGATGATAACATGAATTAGAGAGAAGAGGGCAGAAAACAGATGTAAATTAGATTGTTTCTTTCTTGTAATTGCGCTTGTAATTACATGAGAGGGACAGAAAGAATGACATGTTTGAGAATATTTTGGAATGTTAACCTACTTGATTTCGTACGTGGTTCTCGGGGTCCGTCGACAGTCACTTTGATGGCTTTGGTGTATGTGGCAATGATGATGGGACGGCTCTGGATGATTATGGTGAGCGTAAAACTTTTTCCTGGAAAATATATATACGAACAACATGTATGAAGAAATGCACGTCTTGTCAATTGACACAATATTGTACATTTTCATTTCATTTACAAATGTCCTTACCTCTTCCCGATCTGCCGACAAACCGAAGATCGTTAAATTTAGCAATGTGGTTCTTCATGATGGCAGTACAATTTCTAAGCTCTCCACAAAAGTTTTCGTCATTACCGGCTTTCACGGTGACTAGGGTCCCATCGTCAATTTCGTCTAATGCAACAACCTATATTCCAACGAAAAAACACAAATTTGTTTTTTTTTTCAAAAATCCTTCAATCAACCCTCCTTCTTTCAATAGGCATCGTTCTTTCAAGTCTCGTAAGTTTGTCTCACCTTAAAAGCTACTGGAAGTGACTTATTGGATCGCCAATGATTAGGTAAAGCACTGCAGAGTAAGTTTGGACTTCTGTAAAGTAAATGGTAACGTAATATTAAATATTAACGAAGTGAACAAAATGATGACACTAACCAAATCCTTTACGGTTATTAAAGAAGTGTAGCTTTTTACCCAGTCTGTATCAACTCTCCCCCACTCTGAAAGTCTGTGTAGTCAGGTCCAAAGTAGCCACCGGGTGGAGGTGGTGGAGGTGCTCCACCACCTACGTTTGGAGGAACATGGAGGGGATGATTAAAATGAGGATGCTGATGCAGATGAGAGGCATGATGGTGATGAGGGGACATGAGTCCACCTCCGTTTTCCATTAACTCCGTGCCCATTTTTTTCAAAACACAAGATAGATAGATACACAAAATACAAACGCTTTCCAACACAATTCACACTTTAGTTGAAGTTGTTTTTTTCATCCAGTGTCACTTTAAAACATTAACACACAACGTTATTTTTACATATCATTCCGAATCAAGGCACTTGAAATTTTCCAGTGTTCTATGAAATTCCACAATCACTGATAAATATGTTCGGTGAACCAGTTCAATTCACACAAAAAAACTTTGCCGGTTTTCATAAAATAATATCGAATGAGTCAGCAAGAGAGCTCATAGCTCACCCACAGCAGTTCAGTTCACACACAGCACACATCTAAATAGATGCTTTTCTCCCAACACCACTCACCAGACTGATTGTGAAGTTGAGAAAGGGGAAGGGAAAAAATCTTTTTTTTTTCTTCTTCCTCTTCTTTCCTTTTTCCTCTCGTCTTCGTGTACAAAAAGTCGTTTCTGTTTACAAAAAAATGGTGCTTTTTGCTTATACGACTACTACTACTGTTGTTTATACAAGCCCGTCTCGTCGTCGTGTCAGAAAATAAGCTTGTTCTTCTTCTCCTGCTATAAGAACACACAGAAAATGCGAGGGGATCCTCTTTCCCTGTGAGTTTGTCACCAACTGGTGAATAAAAAGTAGTCGGATCTTGGAAAAATATCCCTAATATTTTTTCTCTCCTTGTGTATGTATATGAATGTATATGCAAGTAAAATGTGTGTGTGCTCCTACTTGGACCTCTTTTCCTTCTTATTGCTTTTATGATGCATAAATGCGTAAGCTTATAAGCTCATTTCTCTGTTTTGGGTTATAAGATGGGTCCATAATGTATACAATTCATCCTTCCAAAAAACGTGTGTGTGTGGTAATAGCCATAACCTTACAGTGGAAGTGGCAGCATTGGTGGTGGTGGTGCAACAAGAAGGGTCGTCATTGAAGAAGAGGGGATCCCTCTGTACAAAGTGCAGCGTGCCCATAATAATATATTATAAAAGCTTCATATATATCGTTTCTTTTTTCAACTGAAAACTCAACACACCACCACCATTTGCAACCACCACCACGTATTTCCATTTACTTTTACAAAATACACCACTTCCACCACACAAGGCTCTCATATCGCTCGTCTTCTTTTTCTTGCTTTCTGTGGTGATGTGGTGTGGTAGGTTATAGGGTACCCACAGTACACAACGCAAAAGTTTGTGCTTTGATCACCACCACCATACCACCATTCTCCTCTGATCTCAAATGCAGACGAGAAGTAAGTAATGTAAAATGTTGCATTTAACAAGCATGTTGTTATTGTGCGTGTATGTGTTCATTTGTGTGCTTTATGGGGAATTCTACGACGACGACCCTTCTGCTGCTGCTTCTGATCTTCAACCCTCAATGATCCAATCTTACGTAAAATACGAATATACGCAGTTATTAAACAGGACTTGGGCTACGGCTACATCATCACCATTTTTATCACAGGGGCACAAAAAAGGCCTGATCTTTTCAACTGAACCATCATCATCCATCCTATTTGTTATTATTGCATATTATATTACCAATTCAGATGATATTAGAGAAAATAGAAAGGAGAAATAATAAATAATAATAATCATAAAAAATATTAGTATAAAATAGGCACAGCCGTTAAAAAAGTTGGAACTCTAGGAACAACGGCTGTTGCTTTTTCTATACTGAAGGATAGAATTTTAATAATAAACGCATATGCATTTTTAAAAAATCCATTTCAGATATATTTTTTTATTCTCTCCGAGAGTTGAGTTTGATTGGAAGAGTGATCAAGAATAATAAAGAGAGATGCAATTGCTTCTCTCTGAACTGATGATGATGATCATGATTACCATGATTACATTTTGGATTGGACATGGATACACAGATGTGTTGCTCAACATTAGGCACGATATGGTGATGGGGATGATGATGGTCACATGTGTGAAAAAGTGAAATGATGAGTAATTGGTTGGACATATGTACAATTGTGAGCCATGATGATGGTCTATGTGATCAGCAGTGCGAATGCGTTATTACTGCTTGATGAATTTCATGATTATGACGACATGAAATGAAGATGTAAAAGTCTGACGAGGATGATTAGCGTGATGAAATCGATCCTTCATGAGGACCATGATGGAAAATTGTTATTTTGTTTGGGTGGCCCAGGTCGAAAAAACCGGCGAACGGTTCGGATGATGAAGAGATCTATACAGTAAGTAGTAGTCTTCATTTTTCGGCCAAAGTAATTTATCAGTTTTCAGTTTAGATTTTGGGATTGTGGAGGAGGAAATGTTATTTGAATGACTACACGAAATGCAGCTTCGTTCTGTAATAATAATTACTATTAAGAGCAAACAAACAAAATGCAGTGGCATCATTTATCATGATCACTTTTGATTACGTAATAAATGGAGAACTGGAGATATTGCAAAGGAGCTACATAATAACAAAATACAGAGGATGCTGTTGTGGAACGATTTGGTTTAATTTTCTCAGGATCACCATTTCATATAGTAAACATGGTGATATCGTCCCTTTTTCTTTGGTGGCATGCTCATGCTGGTGTGAAAATGATGAAGGTGGTGGCTTGGCGTGAGCTAACAAACAGACAGACGTGGCATCTAAAGACCTTGGCTGTATTTCTATTAGCTTTTAGTTTAGAATGGACATTCTCGTACACTTCCCACGCAACAAACAAGAAGGAAACCTCAGGCAATAACTGCCATAATGAATGAAACTAATCATGATTCAAACTATAATAAACAAAATTTTCAGTTCTCATTTTGTGTGTCTTGCGTCCTGCCACTGATCAAAATGAAAATTAAATCAAATTACATACTTGGTTCCAGAGATTCAGAGAGCGTTAATATTTTTAACGGTATTTTTTCTTAAAAAATTCTAAAAACAACACATCGCTTTTTGAGGACTAAAACTGTCCCAGTCATGTGACATCAACTGTAAACACTCACTTGGGTAAACTTTTCCCTCTCTGCTTTGATTTTTTTCGGAAAAAAAATGAACGCATTCAGTGACACTTTTTCCCGAGCAAAAGCCCCAACCTAGCCCAAACCGATGCGACTCGAAAAAATCGTTCATAGGAACGAGCAGGACGGGGTGGCACTCTGTCTCTGTAGATCAATAAATATACAAGCTAACATACTTTTCCTTTTGCATCTTTGCTGCTGCCACTTGCCAAGCAAGATCATCATCATCCCTTTATAGTTTTTTACGTTTACATGGAAATACGATTCCCAGCATAACTTCCTACTTTACTTTTTCCATTTCCATCATCCCCCATCCAACTGTCGGGAAAAGTAAAGAGAGAGAGAGAGAGAGAGAGAAAAGAAAGAACACACAAAACCATGATTACGGTTCTATATTCCATCCAAGCCGACCACATCACATAAGACATACCCTCAAAACCAAACCAACTCACCCAGACAGACAGACAGAGTGAATGCAAAAAAAATAGAATTTTTTTATATTTTTATAGGGATGCATATGGGGATGGGGACACCACCGCTAGCACCACCACCTCAACCAAAAACGGCTTTTCCAACAACAATCCCAAAATATTCTCTCAACCAACACACAACATCCTATATCGTTTCCTATAACAGGAAAAAATACAGGCGTTCGGGTTCGGTCTTTATAAAAATATATGCTGCATATACATATACCCGAATCGTGATTCATTTTCATCCCTTATCAGCTCTTCATATTATTGAAATAGAATAAATGTGTCTTTCTATATGTCTGCTTAACATGCAACAAAACACAACCCCTCCAGCTCCAGCAGCCGATTTCATTCATTCATTCGAACTACTCGTCCGACTCACTGAATCCATATAAAAAAATCCGAGAAAAATAAATGCATCACATCATCATATCGCACACACATTCAACTATCTAAAACCATCATCCCCTTCTCCCTTTTCTCTCTGTCTCTTTACTTACATTTCTTGCTTGATCATCATCAGCATCAAAATCAAGAGCAGCAGCAGAGGAGTAGCATCATCATGATCATCCCTTTTCGCTAAAATAAAAATGCTTTTTCTTCTTGTTGTTGGGGTTGGTTGGGGTGGATAGCGTAGTGGTGTGGTGGTGAGCAAAAGCAAACGAGCTTGGTTGGTTTAGTTTGCTTTTTCACTACCAAATTTTCGGTAGGATACGTGCGTTCTCTCTTTTCTCTCACTCTCTCCCTCCATCATCGTCTCTGCATGATAATATGGTGGAGTTGTTGAGGCTTCCTCCTTTCCCCCAACGCGACCAACATAAAAGCCTCAGATACATATTTCCATTTTAAAAGTAAACTACCCTCTTTATCATCACAGCAACATCGCCGCCGCGCCGTCATTCTCTCGTGAACAGAAGCATGTGACGTTTTCCGCTTTTGTGTACAAAAAGGCTTCTCTCTCTCTCTCTTTACTTCCTCGTTGTCGTTTGGTTTGGACTTTTGAATGGATTGATGCATATGCAGACAAAACTTGGTTGAATGTTGAAAGTTACAATACGATAATATGAAATGTACACACAATCCTGCTTGGTTGGGAGTCTGGGCGATGATGAGCTGATGAAGCGTGTGCGTTTGCATGCGTGCAGCAGGAAAAAGTAGTGCAGTGCCGGAATACTCTTGACAAAACTATTTTTGTATATTATTTTACATAAAAAGCTTTTAGTTTACGACGACATGACATACCATGCTAGTTAATAGTTTGTACTTAACATTTTTAACCTTTTGTAACACTGCATGTTATAGGTCGACTAAAATGGAGATGCCTTTCTGCGGATATACTGACCAAATCCTAGTTTTTTTGGACTGTATGTAATCTGTGGGAAAATGGTAGTGAGGAAACCAAAGTGAAAATGAAAATAGTCATTATTATCGCCAGTCCAACTCGTACTTTGCATGACGTAGTTGGAGTGAAATGACGCTATTATGTAACAATAGAGTAAACAGCAGGACTACCAGATAGGCAGAGATGGAAAAAGAAAAGTTGAAAATTTTAAATTCAAAATGAACGAACCAAGTCAATATAGGTATATAAAATTCAATTGTAAACATTGTGTGGAGGGTTCACACACAGCCTTCTTCTTCTCTCTGTTCATGTCAAGGTAAAAAGGGTTAGCACTTTAGAATTCAATAGAATAAATGTATTTTTATTTCTTGTCTTGTTCTTTATCATCACACGTTCATAATATGTCACAGAAGAGGTACGTATGTAGTTGGCAAAGTATTTATTGTATTAAGCAAGAGCTATTAGAAAAATGCCACCAGTGATACCGCATACATGGCCAAAGACTGCGGGAGCTGAAGAAGATTGAGATGGGAACAAGAAAAGAGGTACATGCTCATATAACAACCTAGGCTATATTTAACAGTGACAACAACCGTGACAGTGCCAAAATGTGGAGGTACAGCTTTACCTTTTTTCCCTTTCCAAATCCAAGAAAGATGCGAAACCAAAATCAGGCACAGGCCAAGAGAGATGAAGACACTCAGTCAGGCAATCATGCAGGATCTCTTTTTCTTTCGTTCTTCGTATTTATCATGAATCATGGGATGGGATGCAGTGCACAACAAAGCAAGTCAGAAACTACAAAACCTCAGTTTTTGCCAAAGCATGTGTATGGTATGGTATATGGTATTGGGACTAGCTCTCAATTGAATGGGCTAACCGAGCCGATTTTATTGCTCTATTGGTTTAAAGTTTTGAATAATATATTCATTCGCTTCAATTGAAATGTTGAATTGGATGTCGCATTATTATCATCGCTTGGGTAGCTCCATATAGAGCTGCAAAAACGACCTTCTTTTCAGTTTTAGAAGATATCAAGGAATCCTTCAAAATATCATGTGTGAGGAAGCAGCAGTTAGCAATAAGATTCATGTGAATTTTTGGGATAGTAGTACCCTCTTTAAAAGATGGATGCGAGGATCGGATGAAAAGAAATATAAAAACTTTCACTCTGTGTCTGAGGATGGGCCTAAAAATGTACTCTCAACCTTTAGAGAACCGGGCAAAATCCTGGGCCCACATTATATGTACTCATGTTTATTCCATCCAATCCATTTCACTTGACAATATCATGAATTTATTTTATATGACTCCATGAAACTATTTCGAATTGAAGCTACTTAGCTACTCGAAGCTTTTTTATTCCTTTCTGTTGTTTTTGGTTCAACGAATCAAACCGACACGACGACAAAAAAAATGTTTGCCAAAAGACAATCGTAAAAACGATCCAAAATGAACTGGTATTGAGAATTTACATAAATATATAACTCGTATGATACGCACAAGGATAATAAAATGTAACAGTTAGAGATGTCAAAACGGAGGAAAAATAAAATGTTATTAATATCCTGCTGCATCCTGGATTTGGAGTAATAATGACCATTATCAAATATATTTCCATGCTATGATTTAGACCTTAGAAAGGATACACACGTAATGAATAGCCCAAAATAAGTCATGTTGACAGGCGAGATGGGATTTTTTTGTTCCTAAAAAAATTCTTACAAAGTATTGCTCTCTCCGCTCAGCACTGTTTCACCATTTGCCATTCTTTTCTATTTGTCGAGCTCACACAAAAAAGGGCTGTGCTGTGTTCACTTGTGTACTGTAACTTTTGGCCACATTTTTGGCCATTTAGTCGTAGTCAAGAGCGATATATTTAATCTAGTAAAAGCGTTCTTTCTCTGTGTTTCTGTGCAATTTTTATTTCTTTCGTACTGACAGTCTTCTTAAGTAAATTAAGGAGGAGTGGATGAATATCTCGAGCAATTCAATCATAAAGAAAATGTGTACAGGCATAGGTACTTCCTTACATCCATTTTTGTCCATGAATAATCAACCACAACAGCGGCTGCTGCACCGGTGGCATAGGATAGCCACGATGCGGTGGTGTGCTACCTTCTCTCTTTCTCTATCAACCTTAAAATCATGATCGCCATCACCAAATCTAATTTGTTACATCAGAAAAATTACACATGTCCTCCTGCCAAAAGCTGTACCAAGAAAATAATAAAAGACAATTTGGTGATTTCGTGACAAGGGCACGTTAGCATTTTGACCAACACCGTCCACCGCCAACATCACCACCACCGTCACCGTCACACCGACCGAACCGACACCACCACTGTTACCACCCGCCCAGTATTACCGTAAATCTTCTATTTATGGCAGCTGCCATAATTATGCAGAATCAATTTCGACCCCCCTGCCATAATAAGAGACCTGCCATAAATAGAGAGCTGCCAAAAAATTTTGAAAATAATTTTTGTCCAAAATCAATTAAATTTTACTACCAAAATTAGTATAATTTTCACTATTTTTAAAGCCTTGTAAAAATATTGGACAAAATAATATAAAACGTTAACATAAATCGCGCAAAATATGCCGTTTGTTAACTATAAACACTAATTTTGATTGAAAGTAATGATTTAAGTGTTGTTGGCTCTGGTTTAGACATATGATATGTCAATTTTTCACAATTACATTCATAATAAAAAATTGGGGCTGCCATAAATCGAGACCTGCCAAAATTTTGAATTTTCCCTCTCGACCCCCTGCCATAATTAGAGACCTGCCGTAAATAGAGACCTGCCAGAACTAGAAGATTTACGGTATGTACACGTAGGTATATGTATATTTAGGCTAAATTAGTGCATAACATGGTCCAACTCATAATCGTACCAGTCATAACGTAATATTCCACGGTTTCGTGTGTCGTTGATGATTGTACACGCATATGCATTAAGCATACATTACATCCCCTTTTATATTTCCTGTTTTTGTGTGTGTGTGTGCTTCCAAAATCCAAGCTATAATCCATCCAATTTATAACTCATTTCCAAAAGCAAGAGTTTGGTTGCCGGTGGTGGTGTTGGTAATGTTGCGTAGTAGTTGGCAGATTGCATATTATCGAAATGACTCCATTATTACAAGAAAGAATCAGCTACACACGCTTTAATAGTCCATGGAATATTAGAGACCAGAGAGAAGAGCGGCACGCTGAGGTGGTGACGGCGGCGGTGGTGGTGTACCCATTCATTCCATCCAATCTTCATGATGATCATCATGTTGATGAAGAGGACGGTGTGTTTTAGTCGTAATTCGCTCCTGTTACACACTAAAAACATGAAGGAAGCATCATCATCATCATAGAAGTAGTAGGTTTTTCATATATATGTGTGCATATTTCTACGTAAAATGTAATGAAGACATCAAAGTTTGCGTGTCGAATGTCGAGGGGAACCACAGAACCTTTAATATCCCCAAAAGTCTCATTCCGGTCGGCACTAAAAAAAGTTATAATATGCATGCTTGCATGTATAGATTTTTTATGCTCTTGTCTTGCGCTGCTATTAAGTTGAATGGATCCTACCTACACACCTTCGCTTCTCGTCTCCAATTTTCCCCTTAAAACTTGTACTTAATTTCAGTTTTTGAAAATAATGGAGACATTGAACCAGAAAACTTGAAAAAAAAAACAGAGAACAAGAAGCAAAAGTAAAGCAACAAAAACGACATACATTTTTAAGGTATTCTTCTCTTTACACAGCCTTTATTACGACGATTTTGAGTGCAAAAAATGGGGGAAATAAAAAGTAAACGGATCTTCTTGAGAGAACAACAGCTTATTTGCTTGTGCTGCTGCTGTTTTGTAATTTTTTCGCTATATGGTGTATGGTGAGTCGTTTATAGTTTTATGACATGGCGTTATGACGAATTCCCATTTTTTTGCTCATATTCTTCTCATTCGTTGAATTGGCTGGTGTTGTAGCGGTAAAGCTGTAAAACTGAAATGGGTTTGGTTTTGGTGAAGAGAATACGGGTTATTATAACGTAACGCAAAAAAAAAGTTTTATTGGCTTTTTAAAAGCACTTTTTGGTGTTTCCTGATAGTTTTCCTTCTTCATCATATAATTCTCTGAAAAACAGTTGAGAGAATGCACTGTTTTTAATGTTGATAATCTTTCATTTGGGAATACAAGCGATAGTATTGTGTAAATTAGAAACAACGAAGGGATGATGGGGATTGCGCTAACCTTAACAATTATTATTGTTAAAGTAGAAATGAATTGTAAGAGTATAATATATTGTAGTTTTGTACCCTTCTCATATCTGCTTTATTGTTTTTTGGTACAATTAAAAAAGTAACTTGAGAAGATATTTAACTGTATAGCAACTCTATATCATACAGATTTTTTACGGGTTGAAAAAGGGTTGTAAAATGGTTTTATAATTTTATGCACTACTGTGTCTGCTATGGTTTTACTCGTAGCAATATTAGTATTTATTGGCATTATGGTGTGCACGTTTCCTTTTAAAATTGGTCGTTTGAACCAAATTAATGTTAGTTGTTCTAATGACGGTTGGATGGTGATGTGGATGAGAACATAATATGCATTTGAGTTCACAGTAATAATATCTGCTTATTTTGGCTTGCCTTTCTTGTCGTCATTAGGAGTACTAGACTCACCAGTACAAACGACCTAATGGCCACAATGAGCAATTTTAAATTTTCCACACAAGAGATGTGCATGTTTTAGTAAAACATATTCAATGTTGTCGGAAAGTCAAGGTTAAAAATTATTTTTTATCAAAAGTTCGTACGGACAAAAACAAGTGGGTTTGCTGTTTGTTAGAAATGCATTATTATCCACAGCAGATATTCCAGATTAAAAGTCATTTTCAAGGGCAACATGATCACCATAAATCCAAAAAAGATCCCTTGTTTGTTTACACAAGTGAATTTTTATTTTTAGGTAAGGTTAGCATCTTATTTCCAGCATCTGATGGGACCTGTCGTTTAAAAACGGAAAATATAACGGTTTTCACTACTCAGCAGATATAAAGAGGCTGGCTATAAATAAGTGCAGCAGGTCATCTCTCAGAGCTATCCAAAATCTAAACCACTAAAAACGGAACAATGGCCAATGTCACGTTGTTTCGTTTGTTCCGTCGACTCGTCAAAATTGTATTTTTATTATGCGCCTGTTTAAAAATGAATTGTTGGCTGCAGATGCAACGATAATGAAAAACATACTTTTGTCCCAGTATGTGTGCCCATTATAGCTCTGTGATGTACTAATTTCAGAGCAATATATAAGTGTAATAATTGTGTCATATTCCAATTTTTCCAAGCCAAAAAGATGCTAACCCTCATCACTCTAAGCATCTTTGCATCTGACTATGTGTCGGCAAATGAGCATACATAGTGAGCACTAAAAATTACGACAATATCTTCAGTTGGTTACCATTCCCAATTGTTCCAAAGGACGCGTAGTATCCAGTTTTGATACTCTTGGTAAAGTTACTGGAGTTGGGAAGACTTCTACTTTACATGATATAATATAAGCATTCTTGACGTCGTGTGTATTCTGTCATCTAACCATCCAAATTGCACGCAATAAAGACGCAAACCAAACCGTATCATTTAGAGGAACTACACAGAGAATGTTTTCAATTGCGACCGAGGAACAGAGATGATTTAGAGAGAAGACCGTTATAAAATACTTGTGCTCTCCTGTTTATAACTTGCACGATTTTTATTACTTTTATAGAATTGCTTCTGCTACAGCAATGAAATTGCCCTTTCATCCACTTACAACTGATAACAAGGAATAATGATACGACAGTACAGACATAGGGGAGCACGTGCTCGTGCTCATCGCTCAATTCTTCTCTGTTTCTAGCTAATAAATTGGCGATTATGATAAAGGCAACAGCTCTTGCTCTTCTGTAATCTTATTCTCACTTGATTTTCTTAATAAGCTGTAGCAATCACCTTCAATAAAACCATAAATGGCTTTTGGGTTTCATAGTGGATTTTAAAACTGCTTCTTTTCCATCGAGTCAAAAAGGCAAGACTTTAAAAGGTCCCTTAAGTCAAGTCAAATCAACAAGTCAAGTGAGGCAGGGCAAAAGGGAACCATAAAACTTTTTCCTCAGCGGAGACATCTTCTTTGCTGTTCTTGCCCCATTGTTCACATCTTGTTATGTACAGTTACGTTTTACATACAAAAATTATATGATCGTCATAAAAATTTCAAGTAGCCATGATATGTGATGTGTCAAGGGATCTGTTTTTTTGTTCGCATCCGTTAATTCTCTCACTGCTCCTGATTTTATTGTTTCTCTCTGCGCGCTATGATGTATTGCTGTACTCTTGTTAGCTTCAGAGATATCTCGTCTTTTGACAGTTTACGTAAAAGTGCTAAACTAGCTGTATGGTTTGTTGTGTGGACAAACAACAGTTTTCAAACTTTTTGATAACAATGATAGCTTACATCGTTTCTAAGGTAGCAGTAGTGGTCATATAACCATAAAATCTCTCGTATTTAAGCAGATGATATTATTATCCTTAATGTGCAACTTAACTACATACTTACATGGTATTTTTCTTCTTTATTCGTCTCGCTGGGGAATTTAGAAATGTCGTTTTTCAGCGCATAGTTGACGTACTTCTGGAAGTGACTTTTGAGGAATTTTACAACATTTTACCAAAAATTTTATGACGCTTAGACTACGATTTTATTACCGCTCGTTGTGTTATCCATGCAGCCATACTCATTCTTTTTCTGGGCATTATCTGCTTATTCCACACACAGATTCTCTGCGTGTTGTTTGAGATTTGCGGTGGAAGGTGGTGTGGATCTGTAACAAAGCAAAATGAAGATACAGTTCTTTCACCATTCATCCTAACATTTTATTATCATCCAGAAAAGTGGATGCAGCATTTTGGTTACTGAATATTGTACTTGTTCTCCAGCGCAGGAAGGTATAGAAGTGTGGATTCAATATTTTTAAATTGCCCTTTAGTGGTTTGCATTTTTCATGCATATTATACAGGATTGTAGAAAGTTGTGTACAAATTCGTTACAAAAAGTCAGAATTGTGTCATGTCGCTTTTATGATGTTGGAACATGTCATAAAAATGGATTTATTGGGTCACAGGACAGGATATCTGTTGTAAGTAAGAAGAAGGCACTAGGTCAGCGAGGCCAACTCGCCATAAGCTTATCATTGTATTGTGTAATGAAATTTCCCTTTTTGGTGTTATGGAATTATGCGATAATATGTTGTAAAAATCTATATGCCTCGAGAAGGTCAGTCAGTTTAATTTTTATTAGACGCGGCTCGTGCCACAAATAAAAATGGTAGTATTCTCAATAAATGAATTTACTTTGGTTCGTTAAAACTGTTGTAATACAACAGTTAGCTAGGTATATAAATAAAAACTGTAAAATAATTGGGTGCCCTAATAAAATAGAATGGTAGTAAAAAAAAGTAGCGGGTTCCCGTGTCGCTACGGTAACATGTGTAGTCAATATCAAACCAATTAAGTTTGTAATTTTTAAATAACTCATGGATTATTTTTTACTATCAACTCTA
Organism: Sinella curviseta; assembly: GCA_004115045.4. NCBI lineage: Eukaryota > Metazoa > Arthropoda > Collembola > Entomobryomorpha > Entomobryidae > Sinella > Sinella curviseta. The sequence goes on along the minus strand of CM023200.3, from coordinate 65,711,197 downwards.
AACTTTTTTGGATTAGCCTTAACTAATTCTACATTAATATTTTATATTATTATTCTTAGGATGTAATTTCACCCATACATTAAATGTATTCTTTTTCAAGAGTTTTGTCCAGTATCCTTTGTTTGCATTGTTCGAATATGTGCTAATCCAAGAAGAAATAGAAGGCGGGGAGCCTAAGGACAGGAGGCTGGCAGACGACAATCATCATCTTTTAGCTTATGTTTCCATTAAAACTTCCAAAAGACTCGTTTTTCCTATAAGCTGTATACTTACATTACATCATCCCTTCCTGTTTTCTTGTGAACATGAGTGCTAACAATTCCCTTGTTATGAACAAACATTGTGAATGAATTCATCTGCCGAAAAAAAATACGGACGAAAAGCGATGATGCGATACGACATGGTTTTTGGTTTTCCTTTTCTTTCAAATTTATACATTCATATTTTTTAGAATGAATGTTTGTAGAGCTCCATTGTTGCAAGGACCGGAGATACGTTACAACTTAATAAGTAAGTAAAAGAACGTGGACTACAACAATGGAAAGACTTACATGAGTTTTTTTGTGTAAACGAAACCAGACTTAAGTGCCCCGTTCAATAGAGATTTTTAAGTTTTTTTACAAACATAGTTCATCTGCTGCTACAACTCCAGCCTCCTGGAATTCTTGTGATTTTCATTGTTGAATTTTTAACGTCTTCATTTGTAATCAGCACGTAATGTACACATCTGCAATTTGTTTCGTTTAAAAATCTATAGTGCAAACAAACGTCTCAATGAAATGGAATGAATGGCTGAGCATTTAACACAAGGAGAAAGAAAGTTACAAGGCGACACGATATAATATGGTCACACTAACCTCTTTTAATGATTTAAGTAAGCCACTTGTATACTCAAAATCAACAGTTTTCTAGGAGAAAAGCTGTTCATTTCAGGAATCTGATTCTCTATTCATATTGTGCCCCATCTACCATAACTGACAATACACACACATGGATTTTGGAGCACCAACAAATTTACTTTGCCCTTTGTCACCAACATTTTATTTTTCAAAAGATGGAAAATGCTTTTGTGCTCTAAAGTATTGTACGGTGGTTAGTACGGCGTGGGCGGACTGCCAAACATGACACAGCAAGCAAACCCTAAATTACAAATAGGCTCTTGTTATTACTTACCCAAACGCTAAAGGTTTTTCAATCAATTTTAAAAATTTTCAGTCTTTATGTTCATCTTTTCAACTCTAGCAAAATGGGTATAGGTAAACATGTGTGCATATTTGTCCCCACTCGCTAAGGATGAAAATGGAATGTGAAACTTTTCCATGCTTTCCATGTAATAATATATAATACGCATAAAATAATAGGTATAAACATTTATTATGAATCATGATAAATAAATTCACTCAACGCTCAGCGTAGCATGAAACACGTTTGAAAAATTTAGGGTGCGCATACACTCTCAGAACTCGTACTTGAAAATTAATGGAGTAACTTGAGACGATAAGGGCTTTCAACGTTACTTAAAGCATAGCAAACATTTAAAATGTTTTAATTTGCTTGTCGTCAATCACCATCTTCGTCAATGTGACACCAGACGACGTCTTGTATTTTCTCTCTGGTCAGTAGACCTGTAAAGTAAAAGTAAACGTGATGCTAAAACTAATGAGGTTGAAGGAAAAAGGTTACACTTTAAGCTTTGTTTATTGTTACATCATAATAAATATGCATGTATTTTTGTTTGTTATATCATCGTACAGTTTGAAATAATAATACATGTATACCTTGTGTACATCGTCCTCGTTTCCATTTCACTGCATTTTTTAGGAAAAAAAAGGAAGGACTAGGGTCGACCATTATTCCTCCAATAATGCATATCATGTAACCAAACAAACAGTCTTTCATTTCATTTTCCCATTCATTCATATTCCCTTTGCTTTCTACTCACTATTATTTCATAGAGAACATGAGCATTTTTACCGATTCATATAACCTTACATGTATGTGCTGGAGAGGGAGAAGAAGTGTGCATATGTGTACTTATAATATTAGTACACAATAATAATATAATGTATCATAATAATGTTTACCATATCTGAGTAGTAGAGTTGAAGGGAAAGGGGCGCTTATAGAATAGAGCAGATGTAAAGTAAAAATGTTTTTAGCTAAAAGCTGATGAAAGCTCTGAATGGAACTTTTTCCCTCTGCTGCGTATTATTCAGTTGGATCTTTTCATACTGTTAGAAAATATATTAGAGTTAGTCAAAAATGAAATGCTGTTTGTTGGTAAATGTGTAAAGGTACCAAAGACCGGGAGACTGAGGAGGGTTGGGTAAAAAAATAGGTTTGGTCTCTTTGGTTTTCTGGTTTTGGTTTTCATTTCGTTTTTAAGTTTTATGGTTTTTCTGTTGGCCAAAGTGATGTGTACTTGGGCTCGAGCATGCAATCCACACCTTTTCCCCATTTGCACCCAATCCATGCAAATGCTACAGAATGGCTCTAAGTAGTTTATTTTAAAACACAACGTAACATATTTTGGTCCTTTAATATGTGTCCAGTGAGCCTTGCTTGATGTCAACGTGTTTTTGCAAAAAAAATGAATCGCGGATTTATTAATACATTTTTAGCCAATTAGCCGTTCTGTTTGAACTAAATTACAAATATTCAATTATTTCCCCATCACGTCAGGTAGAAGTAACAACTTGAAAGCGTGCCAGCTGCCAGCATCTCAAACATTCAATGCAAGTACTATAAATTATTACAGAAAAGTTACAAAAGATATCTATTTTAATGGGATCTAAGAGAAAGGTAACCATGAAATGAGTATGGTGCTGTTGCAGATGTGATGATGATGTCGTTGATGGAAATAAAATGAAAACATCTCAAACAAGCGAAGAAAAAAAGATCCAGAAATTGAGGAAATGTCTGTCTCCTCTCATCTCTTCATTACAAAAACCCAACTTCATTATTGCCTGCCTACCCACTCCACACGTCCGTCTGTCTGTGCAGCATTCAGCATTACATTTTTGCTTTTGTAATAAATTTACGCAGAAAAATGGTAGCTTAAAAGTAGTAGCATGCCTTGTCTTGCGTAATAAATATACAGACTGTGTGTAATGGGTGATATGTGCGTCTCTCTCCAGTTCAATAAAATTAGGGAAAATGGTACACACTTCATTGGACTTCTGCGCTTGGTCACGATTCGTGAAGCCATAAGAAAAGGTTGACAACTTTAATGTGCTGTTCGTCTTGAGACGAAAGAATAGAATAGGAAGCTCCAGGAACACAGGATTTTGTCGATCCCATTCATCTACCACCTACTAACCAGCCAGCAAAAAATATATATAATTGAAAACCTTCATGCTATATATTTCAAAGCTCTCTCTTCTCGCTATGGGGGTTTTATGGCTCCCAGTAAAAATTGTCAGTAGTGGTCCTTTTCCTTCCTTCTTGGTTGACAAATAAGCTCAAAAATGCACATGGGCATTTGTGGACAGCATCATGAAGGGATGGATGGATGGATGTCGGAGATAAACATGTTCTCTCTAAATGCGCTCATCTTAATGTGTCTGGTCGGTAAACAACTTAATAACCAATACCAAAAATCTTAAAGAGGAAAGGAGCAAGAAAACACAAGATGTACAAAGGATCTCAGCTTTGAATGTTTATCTTTGCTTGTGATCTCTTCTGCTTTGTTATTTACGTGTCTCCTCATACCTATTTATTACCTACTTAAAAGTAAAATGGAAAAGAAAAGAGGGATATTTTTTTGCTCGTATAGCTCTCTTGAATAGAATGGATTTCTAGAGTGGGGGCAAAAGGATTTCAATTACAAAAATTACACAAGTTAGCAGCTACCATAATGTTCTGCAGAGACGTGTCTTGGTTGTTGTCGTGTCATTTATTTGACAATTTCATTGTCAGTCCATCACTCATTAGATATCTCCATTTGCCCGTGTGTGACGCGGTAATCGTCGTGGGGAATGTCCTGGAGATTTTATGTGGGTCCTTGTCCTGCCCAACAGGACATTTGCTAATGTAACGTGATGCAATAATGATGAGACAGATGAGATAAGGAGTAAAAATCTTAAAACGTCTTTTGTTTGGTGAACTATTGGTCTCTTGAAGAGAAAAATGTCATTAACAATAAGAAAGAATTACACAGCTAAACTTGTTGAAGAGAGAAGTAAATAATCGGATTGTTATTATCGAGTCGTAAAAGATTGGGAAACCGAAACCGATACATGACCAGATAGTTTACTGATCTCATTAATGGATTTCTTTTCAGACCTACAATATAATGGAATGGATTAGTGCGCAAAAGATTGACCTAATTTGGTTATTGGATCTTTGATGAATATATCCGTCCGTATGACAAATGCTATTTTCATTCACAGTTTTAGGCTTGATTCCAGAGTTTCTCGCTTTTTATTTGCGTCCATTTTGTGGTTCACTGATAAAGTAGCAAAACTGGGAGTTTGCACAAAGAGGCATATATACATATGCATATTATGATATTGGATAAACATAGGCAGGACTAAAGACTATAAAAATGTTCAAAGAAAAAAGTAGAATTTGCGGAGAGTAAATGAACCATAGTAGTACAGTTATGTGGTGAGACTGACGAGGTATCTTTTAGTGGCCTTCTTCGCCTTCTTGCAAACTATCAACTTATATTTTTTTTGTCTGGACTTTTTCCTTTCGTTTCCTTGGGACTGTAAATTGTTTACTTGAGTATGAGTGCCGCGCGGCGTTGCTCCCTCAACTGATGAGCTGTGAGAGTTGAAGCAGAAGAACTCAATGTTTTTACTCAATTTCAAGCCAAAGCCTAGCCACCAAATAAACTTTTTTTCCCCGCTGCCACCGCCGATTGTTTGCAATGGGCCAAGAAACCAAGAGAAAGTAAACAGACGAAAAAATAAATGATAAAAAAGTTGCCAAAAAAGTGTCACGCTATGACTATCATGTATATGCATACCTACGCCTATTTTCATCAAAAACCTCTCTTCCAACCAACTGAAGCTAAATTACAGAAAAGATACATATTATATAGAATTTCGATAGAGTATTGCTTTGTTCTGTTGTATTATTGTTATCATGGTAATAATCATCATGAAGGAAAGAGAGAAAAAACTCTTGAGAGTCAGTGTGTGCAATTGGCCATGGAGAAAATCCATGGGCTTTAGCAGAGGCAAACTTGCAATAAAAAATATAACTGTGGAATCCGATATGACACCAGGATTCCAATGGTCTGGTTGGTGGTGGTGGCGGTGCTGTGCGGTGGTATTGGTGTGGTGATGGCGATATGGTGGCAAGTGCACTAGCGCACAAATCCGATCCGATAAGGCCACAATTTTGGCCAACTTTTGGCTGTCGCTTCACTGAATCTTTTTCCTCTTATTATTCTTCTTCTTTTTAAAAGACATCCCTATATTTTTTTTGTTTTAGATTCACGAATTTCAAAGTTGAGTAAATCTGACAGAGAGAAAAGCTTACCGGTCCTCTCTCTCTCTCTCTTTATCGAGTGAAATTCAAATAGGAAAGCGCATGCATTATGCAAGAGTCGGTAAAAACGGACTCGTACATGTCAAGTAGAATGTACATATATATTTTTTATTCTCTCAATTTTCTTTGAAAGATCCGTCTCCTTCTCGTGGACTCGCGAGATAACAAAGAATCTCAACTTTGCATACCAATGCGAAGTTCGGTGACAGTGACGGAGACGATGGTGCGGTGGTGAGGAAGGTGATCCAAGAGACCATTTTCTGGTTTGCCTCTGTGAATTTGCTTATGCCATTTACAATAACCATAATGTTTGATTTTGATATCAATTTGAATACCACACGATACTACTATTACTTACTATGAAAAGGATGATAAAAATGAAACTGCCGCACGGAAATTGAGTCTCTTTTCTCGTTTGAATCGAATAATTTCGCCCACAATATTTCTTTTTCTATATACCTTTTCCGGATCTCTGAGAATTTGAAGAAGGAATAAAAAAAGTAAAAGATGAAAGTTGAATCCATATCACTATATCCTAATCCTCTCTCTGGTAAAGTTTTTATTGGGCAATTCAGTGTAAGGACATTAGATTACCAGTAGCGGTTAAGAATCAAATTGGAATCATCTTCTTTTTTGGCTTTGGATGTTGAGAGAAGAAGAAAGCGAATAATGCGGGAATAATGTGGTAGACTCTGTGATTTTATGATGTCTCTTCTCATTGTGGCTATATTGCCATCTTTCCATTTTCAAGTTGACTTGGATTGTGAAGAGATGAACACCCTCATATTTATCTTTTATGGGTTTGCCAGCAGCAGCGTGGAGAACTATTTTTATGAGAATCATCAAAAGGAGCGTTTTGTGGGTCGAAGGAAGACCAAAAAGTGGATACATAAATGTAAAGTATACTGCACACGCATCTTCTGGCCATTAGTGATTTTGATAGAACATGGAATTATAGACGCATATTGTGGCAACTTTTGATCCACATTAAGGTTGCCCTTTGATCTGTTGAAAGTGCTATAAAAATCATGATCACAGAGATTCTTGTATGTAATGAAAGCAAAAAGTTCTGAAAATTGAGCGTCATAATAAAATGATCTTTATTTAGCAACGCTGTTATGATGCGTAATCGAATTTACATAAATACAACTGTTGTGGTGATTCTGTGTTAAAACCGTACCACGCGTTATGATTATATATTAGTACATACGATAGTTATATAACCAGCTATCCGGATCACAGCAATAAAGATATATGAACAAAGTTTATTGTAAGAGCGTAATATTAAGCAGCAAGCCATCTTGATCAAACTAACGTAATGGAAGCAAAAGATAATGGGCTAGCATCACGCAATTCCTTGTACATAATCTTTATTGCTCTGTTCCTTCTTGTAACAATCGCTCTATATATATCTGTAAACGTGTGTTCTTCATCTTGTTCAGTAATTTATTTTTTTCTTTACTTCCTCCTCTTTCCACACTCCACACACAACAAACAAGCTATACTGGCCACCAAAACCAAAAAAGTCCGAAGAGAAAGACCAACACCGGACACATGTAGAACAAAGTGGAGAAAAAAAGTCACAGGATATTATTATTACACTTATGCTTATGGATTCTTGTATTATGAGCATTCACAGAGCAATCATGTTGATGTTGTTGCTACTGAAGATAAAATGCGTACATTATTGCATAGCTTCATAATATACAGCAGTAAAAGTAAAGTGGAGAGAAGGGTAAGTGCCGTGAGTGCGTAGGAGATTCTATGAGTGCAAGTGTAATAGTTTAGATTTTAGGCTACATTTAACCTTCCCTTTCCCATTACACTCCGTCTTCTTATTATTATTTACTTTACTTTACTTTACTCCATCAGAATGGACAAAAAAATCTTTCAGCAAAAAATGTTTTTGTGGGGGATTTTAAGAAGTAAAGATATACTTGTGTATTTTTTTTATATGAGAAGAGTGCGTGGTGAATGTCATGACATGCAGTGGCCTGGGCATTTTGTGGTGCAGCCAGACACCACGACACAAGTCAAGTAAATGGACTATGCATTCATTTGTCGGTTCCTATTGTTGTTGTTTGTTACACTTGATGGCTTTATCACTATCACCACCACTACCACCATTTTCCATCGTACGCTATATTATCTTTTCCGTCTTTCTTTCACTCCCACAGGCTGACAAGCAAAAAGGAAGCAGTAGTCAAGACACAAAGTCACGAAAAATCTAAAAATGTAAGGGGTATATATACATAGGTATATGGAAACCATAAGAAAAAGATTGAACACGAGAGGATGTTATGGATATTATTAGGTTGAGTTGGGGTAACGAAGAGTAAAAAAAAGTAAAGCACACACATGTTCGTACTTACTTAAGTCGCGTGGTACATATGCTCAAAACAATAATGGTGTAATGTAATGGCTAACATGAATGACATGATGACACGTTGTTGTCCGTAGTTTTACTTTCTATTCGCTTTTTTGTCCTGTTTTATTTTCCAATACTATTTTTTACATTATGAATTAAAATAGATATGCATATTCCTTCTTTACATCATTTCCACTTTCCACCCACGCTGAAGGTTACGAAGACGAGGGAGGCTCTACAAAGTTGGCATGGCCGAAAGGGTACTCTGGATGCGTTTCCGCTCTGTTCAAGACATATCCAATGAGCAAATTCACCATTTTAGCAACTGTATGATCTCCACCGCTAAAACAATTAAAACTGATAATATGTTAGTTACCCGGGCCAATTGAAGCAGGACCTTCCAGGTTCACCTTGATCCAATCCCTTCAATTGCTCCATGTCATCCGGTGCAATGGTAAATTCCAAAATCTGTAGTAGTGGTGTAATTAGTAATTACAATTTCTGCTGTTAATATTCCATATACGCCAATAACAAAAAAATATGGAAGCGTACCTTGAAATTTTCAAGTTGCCTTGTTGGATTTGAACTTTTTGGAATCACCGTTACACCCAACTGCGTTAAAAAACGGAGTAAAATCTGGGCTGGACTTTTGTTATATTTTTTAGCCAGTGCGAGGACAACCGGATCTTCTAGCAAATTTGGCGCTTTGGTAATTCTTTCGAAAAAAATTATGTTTTACAAACAAATGATTACGGCCAATTGTTATAATCCATAAGATGAATCACCTACTTTAATTTATCCGGGTAATCTTTTCTGCTTTGCCCTCCAATTGGAAAATAGGCTGTAAGAGAGATGCCATGTTTCTCACAAAAGGCCCGTAATTGGGGCTGTTGCAGGTACGCATGCAACTCAACCTGATTATTGACCGGCGGGATCTTTGCAATTTTCAGGATTCGCTCCAGTTGCTTTTCGTTAAAATTTGAAACCCCAATGGATTTCGCTTTTCCACTCTCAACCTGCTTTTCCATTTCCTTCCAAACTGCCTCAAGATTCGTACTCGGATCAAAAAGGAATTTTCCTTCGGTATCCATAGGAAACATGTCCGAGTCGCTGCCACTATGTGGCATTCCACAAGGCCAGTGGATAAGGTACAAGTCAACGTAGTCAAGCTGCAAGTCCTTCAGAGACTTGTCCATGAATCGAGAGACATGTTCAGGGGCCATGCCAATCTGAGGAAGCTGTCCAATAATTCATACAAAATTTTCAAATGGCTTTCCCAATTTGAAAGGTCATAGTGTAGTTGGGTACCTTGGTGACCACGAACAAATCGGTGCGCTTCACTTTCCCAGAATCTAGACCCTTCTTTAAAGCATTTCCCAGGTGAAGCTCTGTGTTGTACAAAGTCGCCGTGTCAAACTGTCGGTAGCCAACTTCCAAACCTGTTTCTACTGCTTTCTCAACCACGGATGGAGGTTCCTATCAATTTGTAATTGGCAATGCACGATTTACTTTTAAAATAAACTGATATGAATAATGTCTTTTGCGTGATTTTCTTTATCAAATTGGATGGCTTTTCCTTACCGGAAACACAGAGCATCCCAATCCAACCAGCGGCATTAGATTTCCGTTTGACAGCTTGGTAGCCATTTTGAAAAATTGTATAAATTATTATGATTCAAGCTGAAATTTAGACAAAACCTGTCCACGTCTGTGATTGAACTAATTATGTATCCACTTCAGACTGTGATTTGTATTATTTGCGATTGCGTTATACACGCGTTTTGGCATGCTTGACAATGGGGTTTTTCAGAGTGTGTTGGTGTTTCCCAGACACCATCATAAACATAAAGCAAGTAAGCCATCTCCACATTTCATTATCTCAGTAGTTCCAATATGATAATATTTTACAGCATCCCCCATCGATATCGTCAATACAATGTCTTACGTTAAGCAAACATGAGAACGATTATGAATGAACTAAAAAGATATACAGTACGTGTATTTGGAATGCATTTCCATTCATGTGCAACTCTGTACGTTATCATCCAGCTCCAGCGACCTTGAACCAAACACCTGTGCTTTTGTAACTATTAAATCTTTAAATGACAGCTACATACTATTAGGTATACCAATTCCAACTACATCCAACATAATGTTTAGTCAATACCGTTAACCCATCCGCACAGATTTACTTGAAAACTCATATTGAATTCATGACTACTACTTTGATCACAATTTATGATTCATAAGTATTATTTTAATAATTAAAATACCTAGCTCATCCTGGGTTTCATTCTCGTTATCCGTTTGTAAAATGATCATGCAAATTTTTGTAAAGCTGGGATACGACGGTGTTGATGAAACGGAAATTGTTTATCCAATTTCATTATTTTTCTTTTTATGAATATATGCTCGCTTTCTTTCTTCAAATTAAAAAATGTTCATTTAATCTGTATCATTACCACAAGCCAAACAAAGTTTTGTTGAAAGACATTCAGACAATTAAATGTACAAACTCGTATGAAATTGGATATTAGGTGAAATTTATTGTAAAGGAAATAATATACATTTTTTGAGGAGTGGGCGTAGTTCATTATTTTCTTCTCTCCATTTTCTTTTAAAAATCCCATCTCAGTTCCATCCTGCCAATTTCCTCTTCTTAACCAGCTTGCATCTTTAACAAGCCAACACAACCAGAGCGGATGAGTTTAGTAAACATGGTAACATAGCTGCTGCAACAACAAAATTACACACATCCTTTCATAATATTGAACATCTTAATGGCATTTTTTTCTTTCCTGACAACAATTTAACGAAAGACGACAAAAAAGTATAAAGAACTTTACAGGATCTACTTTACTTACTACTTTAAGTAAGTAAACGTGTCTTCACAGCCTGCTGTAATGTTAATTTTCCATACCGCTACCGTCTCCAGCGCATGGTGATATGATGACGAAAAGATGATATGTTTATCACCACCATCACTACCACCAGATCTTCTTCAAGATATTCTCATAGGGAATAGTAATATTATGATTCATAAAATTCATGCTTCAAAAGAATATATACATATCTAGTCCATTTTAAAATTAAGCTCATGAGGGTCCAGTATTTTTTTCCATTGAGGTAACTTAAGTATCCACATTGGTTTTATGTAGTTCTGAAAGGGTTGTTTTTAGTTTTTTTAAAAGAAAACTCAATAAATTGTGTAAGAGGAAAGAAAGGGATAAAAAATTATGAAAGGGTTGGTCTGGATGAGCTTTTTGGTTAGCATTATGGGAACTTTACTTGTCTTGTAATGAGATCGGTACAGTGGTAGCAGCGGTAGCCCTTTTTATGCGTGCGCTCTGCTTTTCAACTGACAAGTTGGTGAGCTCTTTTCCATTCTTGAAAGATGTGGCAGTGGTGGAACAATATGGTTAACCGGCAAAAGTAGTAACAAGCCTTTTCTGGCCACCAGACTGGCAATTAGAAGGGGACATATGGACTAGTTGCTGCACGAAATGGGGTAAAAATGAATGGTTATCAGTATTACGGTTTTTTCTCTCAAAAAGTATGCAGTAGGGTAAACTCGACTCTTTTTGTACTTGGCATACTGACATTAACTTTCCCATTATATTTAGTAAAGAAGGAAGCGTTACATAAATTATATTGTCATTTTTTGGTATTTCAATGGTTCATCTTTTCAGTATCGTTTGTTCTGTTGACTTGCTTAAAAATCATAAGAAATTTTGATGAGTCTTTTTATATCTTTTAAAGCTTGACCCATTTTTTATAGAATTGAGGAGCAAACAATTATTGAGTCATTTTTGTATCTTCATCGATAAACCCAGCTACGTCTTACCACGATCTGGAACCAAAATCTTTCTACGATTGACCGAGGGTGAAGCAGAAAGGTAAAAGATGTGAGATGTATAACAGTAAATTTTACAACTGGGACATCATATTATTACCAACAATATTACTATAGCCACAATAAAAATTGTGCAGAATTTTACTATAAATGTTATTATATGTGATGTTATTGCTCCGATAATAAAGATTACTATGATCTCCTTACCGAATAAATATTTCTAATTCTCACCTCATTTTCGTAATCATATCTCCCAAACCACTTAATCCGATTTCATCCCGAGGAGGATACTATCACCTTAATACTTTTATTACTTGACAAGGTAAATGGTTTCTACTAGTGGGGAATGTACAAAGGAACAATGCATTTTGTACCGCTTCTTGTTTTTATTACTATACCTGTTGTTTTGATAGATATGAAATACTCTTTTTCGGTTTTTGGAAATTTTGTCAAACATTTGCGTTTGTAATAAAATTTGGGATTCTTTGAGGTACGGATTGCAAAAGGCAAGGGATCAAACCTAATGTGATAGCAGTTAGTTGAGTTAGTATTGTTAGCAATGTAGATACATATGTATAATTACAAGCATTGCATGCATTAAGCATACATACATTGAGGTAGGATCTTTGTGTATGACTGGCAGGCCATAAAACTAATATGCTCATCCTTTGATCAGTCACACTTTTTCAATATATGTATCGATTGCTTCATAACTAATTGGTGACAATTCCCATGGAATATTTCAACGAAAATTGTTACTCTGACGTCAGTGAACCTGCAAATTCAAGCAGTTTCGCACTTAAAAAATTCGCATAGGAATATATGCATATATCGAGTTTGGTATGGGCGTCGGAGAATGGATATCAGCCGTTAGAAGCACTATCCATACTAATCTCAAGAAAATATACTAGAATAGCAGAATATTACCCAAAAATAAAAAAATGTACATATCACCGTTCTATGACTGTTCCATGAACAATAGCACATTTATTGCTGCTCATTGACTGACCTATCTGACCTCAGCTTTTCATACTCAAATATTAAATTGAGCCCCAGAAAAGCAGAGATATTTTAATACCTTTATGGTATAGTCAACATTCAACAAGGTAATAAAATATGGTTGTGTTAAGTCGTACTCCGATTGAGTTCATATACGCATGACGATTTGTAATACAAATTTTGTATTAGCTATATAAACATAAACCAAGATTATCAACCGACCAATAAACAAAACCAGCAAAATTCGTTAGAGAAGAAGGGAGTAGTTTCTGAATAACACGATGTTAGTTAATTGCACATGTTGATGTTGTGTTTGCTAATGTAAAGCAACAAGTTACCACATACAATGCTCTTTTTATTTGCAAACTTATGCCATTCAGATTGCAATTGCTTGTGAACTGCATGTTTCTCAAATGATCTTCGTACGGTTTCCTTATATTTTTAAGTTTCAAAAATCCCATGTTACCGTTCATTAAAGTTCACTAGGTTCAAAGCCTACTTTGTTCACTCTTTTATACACGCAACTTAGAAATGGTGGCTAAACAAAATTTACAAAGCGTTGTAATGTATTTACATTCTATCTAAATCTCTCTTTTTTGTTTATTTCTGCTCAAGTAAAAAAATGGATTAACTGAAACTGAAGTTACCTCACTTGTTAATCGCATCTTTAAAGGGGCAAAGCCTGATCACACTTCTAAGAAATGGTCGAATTTTTTAATGCATTGATTATTTTGCTTTGAAGCGAGCAAAAATAGAATTACTGTAATACGAAACATTCAACCCTCTTATTATTAGTTAAAGTATCAAGTCCACAAATCGCAACGTGATTATATTTTTTGCGCCTTTTACCTTATAAAAACCAGTTTTTTTCTTCCTTACTGTTAGCACACAATCCAAAAGCCACAAAAGTTTGCATACACATTACACATATGTCGTCTCAGTTTTTTGCACAAATTTGTTTGGCAAGACGTGTGTATATGACTTGTACTCTGCATCATTGTTTGTGCCATGCATGAATGAAGAAAATGGTTTTATTGTGATCGAGATAAATCTCTGCTGCTGCTGTTGTCTTAAAATGCGCGAGAATTCCCAACAAGACTATTATGTGTAAATGCTTACTTAACAAGTTTCTTCTTCTTCTAATTCAATATTATATTCTATTCACTGTATATTATCGTGCAAAACTTGACTGGACCAGGTAGTCCCACGATATGGTAGAGAGAGGTCCATTGAGGTAGGCGTGCATACAATTATTAAATCACCTTTTATGATCTCAACCATCATCCAGACTTGCTGTTACATACCACAGACTTTTTTTTGTGCAAACCACTTTGCATCTTATAGAGGTATATCGTAAATTCGTAATCCATGGTGTGGTCCAAATGGCACATTTTGCATTATTATCCAGGTAATAGCAATATATTTTATATAATTTAAAAAGAAAAAAAAATTCTCACGACAGAATGGAATATAGGATGGGATGGTAAACCAACAATGAACAAAGATTCTACTACTGTACCAACTTGTTCTTTTATCATTTTTTTCATGCGAAAAAAGAATCTCCTCGTTTGGCTCTGGTCCACTAGGCTTGCTAATGGAAGGAATCAGTGGGAACAGGGAGTATAATGCGATTATTATATGATCCAATATACAAGCGAAAGCTATTATCTATTATCAGAGGAGGATCTTTTTGGCATTTTTAGCTGAAGTTATTGTCTTTTGTTGTGTGAAGTCTTCCTACTTGCAAAAAATTGTAGAAAAAGAAGAGACCTACGTCAACAGGTGTGCAGAATCACAGAATATGCTGCTGCTGCAAAATAAATTGTTTTCGATATACACACGCAACTTATCAAATTATCACAAGGAAGATCACAAAACCTGTAAAAAGTGATGCAGCATGGAGATTTGACTCTTAGAACAGGAATATATCCAGTGCAGTGAACAAGTAGGTACAATCTGTCAGCCAGTTTGACGATAAGTTTTTTAAAAATCGGCAGACGGCAGCTTCTAAAAGTTCACTGTAGGGATTTAAAAATGACGGTTTTGCTGAATGACCATAATGAGAAGATGGAGTGTAACTGTGATCAAAACAGTGTAATTAGTGACAGTACTACGTTCAGCAATGAACAGCCAATTTATAGCGTGCCTACCATTCTAGCAGCAACTCCAACAAGGATACTAACGGATAACGACAAGCAGTCTATAATCAGCTCCTCGTCGTCGTCCGATTCTAAGAATAGTGAAGGCAGGAAGAAGCATTCGATATTTCCGAATATTAAAAAGTTTAATCAGTACAATAATTTTGAAAATGAGAAAGAGTCGCAGGAGGACGGGGCAAATACGACAACTCAATTTGTGCAAAAATGGCTGGATGCCATTGCGGGTCTCGACCTTGTAAGTTCAAATTATTTAATTGAATTTTCAATATTTAATTCATTTAATTTGATTTGATTATCCGTTTTAGGTATTATTTGCCATCTCAATCATACTTGCCATTTCGACAGAAAAATATCTCTGCTATGATGGCCCGGTAAGATTGGATTACACGAGAAGTGTATTTTTTAGCAATACATCTGCAAGTGATGGAGCTGTGGACAGCTCAATTTCTACTTTGACGGCATATGAATACGTGAAGGAGTATTTATTGAAGAACATGATGTATGATTGTAAGTGGAAATGTTAAAATTGGAAAATGAATGTATGGTATATTATGATTTTACAAACTAGCAAAGATTAAACTGATATCCATTTAAATATTTGCAGCGCCTTTGATATATCATCTCATCGTAATAGTTTTGCTAGCTGTTGGAATGGCTTACTTTGTCACAGAAATATGGCTGTTCTGTGTACTGATTAAAATTGGCCGTGAGGTATGCCATGCCGCCTATGTATTCTGTTGTAAATCTGTTATACATTCGTAAAACTCTCTTTAATTATTATGTTCTTAAATTCATTAATTTGTTTAGAAACGACCAACTGGCTTTTGTATCAAGTGGATTGTTTGGCGTTCCATTATTCTGACAATTACGCTACTCATCGCATTTTCTGATGTCATTAACGCACATCAAGTTACGTGCTCAGAGGTGATCGTGGTTCCATTCCAGGTAGTCAGAATGGTAATTGGAGGAGTTCCAGTCGTTTGGGTACTTTGCAACAAAAGCAGTGTCATCGGTAGTAGAACCGGCAACAGAGGCTTTATTTAAGATTTTTATTTAAATTGTTTGTAAATAAATAGCTTAAAGTTTTGCAAACACTTTGCAAGCCTTAAGTGCTCGCTCATCTAATTCATCTGTTCATGAAAGCTTAAGTGAATCTCTCGGGTCTGTGTTGATTTTGGGCACGGGCCCATAAAAATTATTCAACCTGAACAAGCACCCACCTAAATTACCGTAATAATAAAGTAATATGGTTGTAAGCTGTGTGTCGTATAGTTAGTTGTAGATGTTCATGGTTTGCTGCCGGAATGACATTGTGAACATTTGAACGTATCATTTTGAGGCACATGTTTCATTTTAAATTGAATTGGACAATAATTGTAAACTGTCAAATTTACACATGTTAAAGTACTCCCCAATGTCAAAACATGTACGTACATCATTTAAGTCTCGATATACTAAATATTTTGTGAGCATAACAAGATACAAGGCGTTATGAGCATTTGATATTTTCATTCGTCATAATTATGAACACCAGCATAATTTTGTTTGACACGCTTTGGGACCATCCCGTCATTACATTTATACATGCATACAGATTTTCATATATATAGCGAAAATACAACCAATTTAACCCTTTTTTCCTTCCTTCTAAATGAATTTGTTGTTGTAAACATGTCACAAATTAGAGTATGATTCATTGCACTCGCGCAAAGGTACACAAAGTGAGCAAAACCGAAAAGGGTCTCTCCATTTCTTTTTTCTCCTACTACATATTTAAATTATTCTTGAAAATGAAGGAAACGAACGTCTTTCTTTGTACTTTTCCGCATTGGACTTGTACGTATTTCATTTAAATATCAAGATCGACATCTTCAAAGTAGCCGATGATGGTTGTAGTGGTCCTTGCTAAACAATAAAATAAGAAAAAATATCCTGGCTTACCGGATTTTACGATTACAATGGCATTATTTGTTCCGCTTGTTGAGGACTGTGGTTTCACTACCCGTTGCTTTTTTCTAGCTACTTTGTGGGCTGTACGTTTTATTACCACAACAGAGTTTTATTTCATTTAAAATAACGACAACTGTTAAGGTATACATATATGCATGGTTTAAGGGCTTTATGATTTAAATATAAAAACATACATACTTGTCATAATAATATAATAAAACATTGAATATCATGGAATATCAAGATAACATTCATTCAGTCCATTCTTCTTGTTAAGGAAGTAGTGGACAGTAAAACCAAAAGAGTCCTTGACCTTTCAAAAAAACATCAAAAATTATCTACGAAACACTTTTGTGAACAAGGTATTGTGGTGAATACTTCTGTCCACTAAGTCCAGTAGACTTTTAAAGTTTCTTGAACCCTTCATGACAATTCTTATTGTGTATGCATTATAATATTAATATTCCGCATAGACAATGAGAGTAAAGGAAGGGGTTAAAACATAAAAAGAAGAAATGAATTGTGCTCATGAGGTTCACGCACAGTCATCGTTCCAGATTTTGTGCCGTTGAAAAATGAATGAATGAACAATATAGAAATCGGAACTTTGACCACAATCCAAGACGACGCGATGGTCGACAGAGACCTGCCCATTAAAATCCGCACAAGGAAACAAGGCACAAGCCAAAATTCAAGGCAAGGCATTAACCTTTTCTATACGGATCTGGAATAGAGTGGTAAAGCATTCATTCCGAATGACTCTAGTTCATATTTCTAATCCTCTACATTCAAAAGTCAATATTGTCTTTTTTTAGGATTATGGATGATTTTGAACAAGTAAAGTTGCAACGTGTGGGTGCAGCTGCTAGAGAGTTTGTACTGATCATGATGATGGGTTTCTTAAACCCTGACGTTCGTTAAATAGTCGTTGTATTTATGTATGGATATGTTTTAGTTTTTTGAAATTTTTTGAAACAATTCCAAGAAAAAGAAACAAAAAATGCAAAACATGCAAAAATAATGGTGTGCAAATTGACAAGGAAGCTTGTTTGTAGAGCGAGTGCCTGTGCGCAAGTTGATGATGTTGAGACAGTTCCGAGGCCAAAAGTCAGGCCACACAGGAAAACCACACACTGCGATGCAAATCACAGACATTTGGAGAAATAGCATGACAAGTTTATTTATATTATTGAATTTGAAGATATTGTTTGATTGTTTTGACTTGAGATCAAGTACACTTTAAGTTGAAAATTTTTGCTGGCTGCAAATTTTTTCTTCTTGTATTCACAAATTCACAACTGTTGCAATTCTCATGTCTGCCAAAACAGACAAAAAAGTAACGGGAAAGTTGAAACTTGTCGCAGACAGTGAATAATTTATGGCATGAATTCAGTAATTGATTAGAGGACACGCATTTTGTTAAAAGCTTGATGATGATAAATCTTCACATTAGCAATTATTACGGTTTTTTTTAAAAACAAGTTGAAGAGCTTGTACTACATTTTTTAGAAAGGTTAACCGCATTCATTCAAGTTTAAGTTATAGATTCACTTTCAGTTCAGTTTTCTCGATTTTATTTTGTTTTGCGTAAACTAATTTATTCTAGTACACTAAATGGTGTGGTGACAGATTCTTAGTGAAAACCGTACAACTACACAAAAAATGCATACCTACCTACATAGCTACTGACAACTTGTATTTTGTAAAAGAACTTGGATTTCGTTTCATAATCTCTCAAGCTCACGTTTGGACTTTTCTTCCTCAACTGCTCTCCTTTAGCTCGACGTTAGCTCCAGCTAGCTACTTCTTGATCAACAACTGAAACATTAAGTTGTGTGGGTAAAGTCCCTCCGCGAAACGTGACTAGATGCAGCTCTAAGCTCAGGAGTCTTTGTTCAGACTTCTCTTCCATTTACATGTGTATATACTCTTGGCTTGTCATCCTTTACCATCTTTCTTTTCCAGAGTTGACGTTCTTGTAAAAGTGGATAACGGGAGAGGACCTTTGAGTGAGGTGACATTTGTAGAATAAGCGACTATATAATAACTAAAATCCATATTCACAATAATTCTGTCTGAATATGTGGCGTATTATGGAATCACAATAATAATCGATAAAACAATGATATAATGTAAATGTATCTTGGACACATTTACAATTCATTTCCTGTAGCAAAAATGAAGCATAACGTTACATGATTTAATGTTTAAAAAAAATTAAATAAAAATAAATGACGGGCTCAACCGGGATTTGAACCCGGGACCTCCTGCACCCAAAGCAGGAATCATACCCCTAGACCATTGAGCCGCCGTTGTTAAATTTAACTTGAGACATATTAGTAGTTTTTGCATCAGCACATTGTTGATAAAATACAGGTGCTTGAAAAAATTAGAAAGGTCCTTTGTGTCATTGTGTGCCTATTCTCAAAACTTCAATCTTTGTATGCACAGGTGTACGTATGTATGTACCTAGGTATATCTATATCTAGGTAAGCATCCTTTACTGTGCTGTTGCATCTGCATCACCACAGCTATCAATAATTTGTTTGTTCTGTTTATTGTAGGGATTTATGTATTTTATTGGATTGGATTATATTATACTTCATAAGAATGCAAACATTATGTCTGTATGAATATAATAGTACGGGTAATTTTTGCAATTTCAGAAGTTTTATTGTATACATTATTACGTAGCTGAAGCGTTTGCGTAGTTATGCTTTTAGTTTGTTTGTCTGTCCGTCTGTTTGTCCGTTCGTGCTATAACTTTGACACCCGTTGACCGATTTTCTTGAGGTATAGAGGTTCTTTAGAGGACAGGAAAGAACGGTATTGACTTTGAGGTCAATCGGTCCACAGGGGGCGGGGTGAGGGTCACGGGAAGGTCACATGCTTTTTAAATGGCAAAATTTTTTAAATGATTGCTTCGGATACAGAATCAAAAGGCGATCATTTTCTCTTGAGGGACTACGGGTCAAATCGGGCTACTTTGACCTGTAGAGGTCAAAAGGGGCCACATGCTTTTTAAATGGCAAATTTTTTTATGATTGCTTCTGATAGAGAATCGAAAGGTGATTCATCAGAGTAAGTAATACGATTGACGATGCAGTTTACTACTTACGTTACTGGTAGATTGTGTCATTTATATATATTTTACTATAATTCATACTGTTTTAGTAGTCCTTCAGCTACGTATTTTCCATCGTGGTTTAACATGACTAGTTGTATGTATATGTAGGTATATGCGTACTCGAGAATTCTGTATTCCATTCATGTTCATTGTTTGCTGGAGTATCAATTAGTTAACTCTGGACACGCAGGTAATTTAACAGTAACGTAGTCATATCTGGTTGATTTAACAATTGATAATACTAAATATGTGAGGCATCGAGATGAATTCTGCATTAATAGTATTTATGGCATTGTTTTGCCATTCCACTCATATTATTTAATACAATTTACACATAACCTGTTACCTGTTTAATTGATTTAATTTTTGACTTGTGAAATAAAAATGAATATTTTGAACAGTGGCTACATTGTCCATATGGCTTAAATATTATTTGTGTATTGACTTATAATTCCGTATAATTTTTTAAAAAAACTTGGAAGAAATATATCTCAGATTTTGTACTACAATTCTATTCTAGTTCCAATTATTGCAGTCTCATGTTACACCATACATACTACATACATCGTTTCTATTACTTTGTCTCTATTTCTATACAGCAGCTCAGAATTAGCGAAACACTAAAGTCCTCTTTCTCTCTACAACTTTGTCTTTTTTTTCACTCGCAAACTCCCAACTCCCTTGTTATAATTTCCACTCCATCCGCACCACCACGTTTTTCCCACTCATTTTCTATCCCAGATAGAAAACCAGACACCCTTCTCCTCTTTTTTATATCTACATGCTTGTTCATAACCCGAGCAGTGTTACAGCAGCAGCAAGTCCTTTCTCTTCTTCTTTCCCTTCCTATTTTACAACAAAACTATATGCCACCGCCACAACATGCCACTGTAAACGTATAGCAATAATTTTCCCTTCATGTATGCTTATTCTCTGTCTCCGCTGCTGCTGCCGCCGCCGCGTTATTTCCTCCACTATACTTTCCCGATTCTTTCTTCTTTTCTCCTTGTCCTCCTCCTCCTCCTCTTACTCTTCTTGCTTCTTGTTAGCTTACTCTCTCACTTCTCATTTTCCCTTTTCCTCATCATCTTCTCATGTGAAACCATATGTTTTTAGCTTTAGCCTGCAAACTAAAGCATAACTTTATGTTATGTAGCTACATCCATTATATCCATATATGCTTTTTACTCCCTGTTGTTTTGTGCTGATGATGATGCCGCGGCGATGTTGATGATGGCATGGCTTTCTTCTTTTTCCCTTTTACATTTTCCACATAATGTGAACAAATGAATGGATCAGCAAGCTTTTTATATATACATTCATTCAACATTTTCAACATGATATGTCTACCATTATAAACTCTATAAAATGGGTGGTTTTCTGCTGCCCCTTTCATTCCATCACACTTTCCTCTCATCTTCTCATGTCTCGCAGAGAGAATACATAAATACTCTTTCTCTCTGTGTGAGAAACAGGACTGGGAAATAATATAAAAGCCAGTAAAGTAGTGAAGCCAAGCCAAACCAACAACAGCCAACAAAAGCATCATCACCACTACCACCACCACACACCATATGGGAAATGTGCACATATACATGCCCATATTATTATACAGTCATCCTCATCACCGCCACCACCACCAATACCAACCATCCAAACCTCCTCAACAAAATCATCCTCATCGTCGTCATCCACATTCTCTTCTCTCTGTCGTCTCGTCGTCGATGTGAAAGTAAGTAAGTATAAATGCATGTAGGTATGTGTGTGTGCATTTTCTCCAGAGCAACATGATCATCGTCATCATCATCACACCACCAACACCAACGTGAATGGATGTTGCCTTGTATTGTAATATACTTTTGTGTGTGAGCCTCTCATTTCCTATTTTCATTAGCATCCATCCCTTTCGTCAAACAACAGCTCACAACACAAGAAGAGAAAATACCAACCCGAAGAGAAGAGAGCAGGGCAAAATAACGAAAAGGGTAAAGTCCATTCATTTTCACATTTTCAGCTCGTGGTGGCTACATTACTCTGCCAACAACAACGAACAACGTGTGTGTAGTCAACCAACCCATGTCAAAGTCGTTATTCCCCGTTTTCTCAATTCCAAAATTTATTTCATTGCATTAGCAACGACGACATGGCAGAAGAGAACAAGTGATCGTGATCGTTTGGCCAAATTGCTACATTTTGATTAGGTAACGACACGACATTTTCATTTTCAAAATACACATAACTTTCATATATAGGAAGCATACAAAATTAATAAATCACACACGTTATAGGTCATCTGCAAATCCGTCTGCTATAAGCTTATGCATGCAAACCAAGCTCGAAGACCACATGAGCTCCCAGAATGGACATATAAATCACACAAGGGTTCAATAAAAAAAATCATATTATATTTTTCAGTTGTTTACTTACTTTTATTTTTTGGTTTGTTACCGTGAATTACCATTTTAGCAAAACCGACAAGAGTTATACCGCCGACCAATGCATGCCACTATACTGCTGTGGCTGTACCATCATACCATGACCATCACCACCACCGCCACTACCACTCGACCAAAAATCATCATCGTGATCATCATCATCATGGACATATGAGGAGTCGGTGAGCCTGGATGGAAAACCTCGTTTTTTCGGTGAGCATCATCACAAACATAGTAGAATTGGGTGGACGGATAACCATAAAAGAGAGGAGTGTGTAGTTGTGTGGCCAGTGGGACGTTAGACCGGACACGGAACGGTTTTAGCTTTGGTTTTTCCATATACATTTGTTTGTGAATAATAAGTAGTCAAAAAATGGTGCAACATATCCTGCTTGCAACAACACAGACAGAGAGAGAAAAGTACAAAGCAAAAATCTCAGCAAGCAAAAACAGAGTGAAGAGGTCGGTTTTGGTATTGGAATTGCTCATTTGAGTGGTGGACCTGAAATGGACATGGTCAGTGCTTTGTGCTTATTTCGGACTGAAAGTTATCAAGTGACCGTTATCAACTAAATTATAAAGTTGCATAAATATAATTACCAAAAAAGTTAAACAAAACAAAAAGGTAACATTTATTTTTTGCTTTTTCTCACATTTCCCCATGATTCTCTTGAAATAGGATTCCTTTTTTCTTTTTTCCACTCTTTACCCTAATTTCCTCATTATTAGGTTAATTTAGGGTTGTTCTAGTGGTTGAAAGAAGACTGAGCCCACCTTGTTGTTCTTACCATAAAAATTACTCAAGTGCTATAAAAACAAGTGTTTTTGTTGTAATAATCACGCCGAGAGAGAGTGGAAAGATGATGATAATAATAATGTTAATAATCCTTTCTGACATGAGTTGAGTGAGACAAAAAAAGGGGGAGAAAAAAAGGAAAAAGAAAGAAAGCTGTTGAGAGAAAGAATGAGGGAGAGAGTCGCTAGTTAGCAAAGTACTACAGTTTAGTAAAAAAAGAAAGTAGAGAAAGGGAGGGAGGAAAAAAGGATTTTTCTCGCACTCTTTCTTTCTCCAGCTCACTTGAGCTGTGAGCGAGTGTGACAAGAACGAAAAAAAACTGACAAATCTCTCTCGTGTTTTTACTTTTCTTGGTGGTGGTGACGGTGTGTGGTGAAATGGTATGGTGTTGTGTGCTGGTTGGAAAAAAAGAGAAAAGGGAAAATTAGACGGGATCATTTTCAGGAGAGAAAAAAAGAAGAAGGGGGAAGAAAAAAAAGCACGTGTTTTTATATAAATAGCAGGTTTGCCTCAGAAGAGTGCTTTGTTCGAAAAAGGAAAAGATTTCGGGACAAAAAATGTGAGACGGTGAGAGAGGAGGGTTGGTTGCTTTAAGTAGCTTGTTGCAATAAAAAAAAGAATGTAGAGGTGTGTAAAGTGGCATTAAATGGGGTGGTGCACCTTTCTTTTTTCCCCTTTTTTCCTTTTTGTTCAAACAAAAAAAAGAGTTAAAACAAGTTATCACCTCTCTCGGGTTCTAATGAATTGTGGTGTAAATTTATTGTAAAAAGATAATTATTATTATTACGAAGAAATAATCATACTTTTTGTTTATTTTTTTGCAGAGCATTATTTTATTAATTTTGAATTCTCCAACAACACTGAATTCAGAAACTTTAATAATTCATCCAGAAGATTCAGAGGAAATTAGAAAAGGAAATAAAAAAGTTCACAGTTCATCGATGAAAATAATAAACGTAATAAAAAGACAATACAGAGAAGTAGATGCATCAATTCTACTCGCTCCCATCTTTGGAATTTGAATATTTCACAGAAAAGCTATAAATGAAAGGGTTGAAGCTAGCGATCCATGAGAGCTTGACATCCATCGTTTCATCCAGTGAAAATCATTTTATTACCCCAACTAAATCTACACACATCTCTCTACGAAAACAAAAGGAAGAAGGCAGTGGAAAATCAACCCCCTTTTCTCTTTTTCACTTCTTCATCCCTTCCCTGTTTCTAATATACAGTGTGAATACAAGAGCCTACCATTAAAATAACAAAGGTTTTTGTCGTATAAAATCTGCTTGAATGAATAACTAAAAAGAAGCTTATTTTCTTCTTGTTTTCTTTCTCTCCTTGTTTTATACCGAGTAAGTAAAAAGTGAAAATATTTTAAGGACAGTATAAACACTTCATGTGTAAATTAATCTAACTATAGCAAATTTGTTTCCGCCTGCTTTAGCCCAAGACAGGACGAGAAAGAGAGAGAGCGACTCAATATTAGGTTTTATGATACGATTATATATACTCAGCTCATTTCTCTCTCTCTCGTTTATAGAGTTTACAAGTGTGTGTGTGTGTGTATCTGTTGCGTAAAAACACTTTGTGTGTTTGTGTGTGTTCCTGTTGGATGGATGGTTGCTTTTTTGGAAGTGAGTGCGGATTATTTTATGGGTGCTTAAGCCTCTTATTTCTTCATAGATATTTTCTTTCAACTTTACTTAACTGACTACTACTCCGCCGCCGAGTTTTCCAACTTTTCACTGGAAAAGAGGATGGAAAGAAGAAGAAAGGAAAATATTGTACCCTGATTATTATCATCTCATGTTCTTCTCTAAAGCTTCTTCTGGTTTTCTTGTAAAATGTAATACTCTGTTTGTGTGAAAGTATAGCTATAAAGGAAGAGGAGGAGGAGAGAGACGGTGAGGTGGAGAGAGAAAACTAATTGCTAATAACTCTTTTCTTGACTCATTATATCACGGCTCATTTCCGCCGCGACGACCTTTTTTGATTAAAACTCTGCTCTAGAGATTCTTTTATAGGAGCCGGATTGCAATAATAATAATACCGTTACTTACACACACAGTGTGTTATATACTTTTCTCTCAAGGGAGGAGTTTTTGTGTGTTTTTCTAATAACAACATTATCCTCATCTTCACTTTTCCCTCCCGTCCTTCTTCTTGTGTGATCATCATCATCAGCATCAAAAGCAACGGAAGGAGAAAAACAAGCTATTTATCTTTTTAAAATAAGCACATGAAAAAGAGAACATGTAAACTTTTGCCAGCAAAACAAGACAGGATATTACAAGCGAACACACAAAATAATGCGCTTTGTGGCTTTCTTTATTTCTGGGAACGCTTTTAAGATGATGGTACGACAAAGTGAAAAATTAGTGTAATTATTAGCGAAACAACATAATAACAACATCATTAAGTTCTCTCTGGTCTGGTTGCTCTTTTGTGTAGATCAAGAGAAGTTTAAAGTCAAATAATCAGAAGAACACAAATAAATAATGCTTCACAATTCCTATTCACAATACATGAACTTTATAGTGAAGTGGTAAATATTATTTCCGATTCCGATACATTTTCTCTTAACGATCTTGGATCGATCAATCAATATTTTGTGCTTGAGTGAGTAAAATCACCCTTAAATAAATTCAAGATGCATCTCGCGAATGAATTGAATTTCATCACCGAAACATATCACAAGCTCGCCACAGAGGTAGGTGTAATGATGATTTACGTTACGATTATAATTAATTAATTAAATTCTAAAAAATTGCTATTTGTGTTAAGGTGATGGCAGAGCGAGCACTTACAGAAATGCTCACAGACTCTCCCGGGGGTGAGCTTGTGCGAACGGGAAGTCCGAATCTTGTCTGCTCCGTGCTTCCCGTTCATTGGAGATCCAATAAAACCCTGCCAGTGGCTTTTAAAGTGCGATATTTCTATTTAAATAATTATTTAAACCTTCAAAAAAATTCTTGTGATCTAAAACAACACTAAATATATTTATAGGTGATTGCATTGGGTGAAATTATGGATGGAACTCTGGTCACAGTTCGGGCGGGGAATGATGAGAATTACTGCGGGGAGCTGCGGAACGCCACGGCAATCATGAAAAACCAAGTGGCCAAGTTTAATGATTTGAGATTTGTCGGGAGATCTGGTCGAGGCAAGCTTTTTTAATAATAATAAAATGGAATACATATTATCAGAAAGAAATGTTTCGTTATATAAACTGACCTCTTTCACAAAACAGGAAAAAGCTTCACATTGACAATCACAGTGGCTAGCTCACCCCCACAAGTGGCAACATACACAAAGGCAATCAAAGTGACAGTGGATGGACCACGAGAACCAAGATCCAAAACGCGTAAGAAATACAAAAAAAATCTCATTATTTTTTCTTACCCCATTCGTTTTTGCACATAAATAATAAAAAAATGCCTACTGATAATAATATTATCTTCTTTGTCATATTGCTTTTGGTGTTTATATGCGTATTAAATATTTTTTATATGTAGGACAACAACAACAATTCCATTTCGGTTTCGGTCAACGAGCATTCCTGGGTGGCTACACTGGAGCCCTGGACCATCTGAACCGCAGTGCGGATTTCGCCATGACATTGAGTCGAATGCCCAACTGTCAAAGTAAGCAGAAGAGAAGATGCCTTTATTTTTTTCTGTATTAAAAAAAGGAAAGCTTGTATTATTATGCAAACATGATCAAATATTATCCACCCATGCACGCCCATACACACACACACAACACACATATATGTAAATAGTTGAAAATGTCGACCGACAAAATACTCCCCAAAACCACTGACCACCCCATCCATCCATTGTACATAAAAGGGAGACCGGAGACCAAACCGAAAAGACCAGAGACCAATACCATACCATACTATACTCATAGAAATAGCACCCAACAAACGACGCCAACAAAACCAAACCGGCCGACCAAATATATATACCAACCATATCGAACCAACAAAAAATAAGCTTCATGCATATTCCATAATAAACACAAATAGTACGCACACACCAAAACCATCATCCCATCAGATTCGTCACTAGAGAAAAAAAAGGAAAATAAAAACATGATAAAAAATTCTTTGGTTATATTTTGACCTGATAAAAATCAAATTTATTTTAACTCCACGTTTCTCTTCTTTAACATCTTTTAATAATCCAATTTGAATTTCGAATGAATCTTGCAAATTTATTCCACACTCGTTGTTCTTGATAGATCAGTGTACCCCATTTTGCGCTTTTTCTCTCTCTCTCTCTCTCTCTCCACTTTCACAAGAGCTAGAGAGAGACAGACAGATGTCAAGTGAGAAGAGCTTTAAAAGGATTTCATTTTGCCAACTACATTTTCACTCTTCTTCACCTTTTCCGTTCCAATACATGAAGGGCTGCTCACACTCACCGTCGTCATCGTCATCATCACCATTACCACTACTACTGATTCTCTTGGCATTGTTATTGGGAAAAAGAAGTGGTCGTAGTGGTATTGTTGCTGCTTTATATTGTTGTATAGTATATGTATATGGTGTTGTGGTGTAAGCCTATAATATATATTGCTCTGTGCAGTAGTGGTGGTGGTGTTGGTGGTGTACTGGTAACGGTGGTGGTGGTATTCCTATTTGCCAGTGATCATGATCATGATGCTGATGACTGACTGCATATAACCGCGCCACCTTCCTCCTTTTTTCAACGTAGAGGTGCATATGGTAAATACTAGAATGTGGTGGGACGATGAGTACCGAGCAGTAATCCAACATTTTATATCGAATACCAAAACTAGACCATCAAGTACCCCTTTTTACAATGAAAAAAGTTTTTTGGTACTTTTTGGTAAAAAAAACTTTTTCCATGTACACATATGACCATATACAGTAGAATGCTTATTCCTCTCTTCACACCTCGCTAATGGATTGATTTTATTCTGATGATAAATTTGTTTTTCTCTCTCTTTTCTCTCTTGTTTCCATCCTTTCAACCATATATGGATATTGGATGTATGTATTGGATGTATCCCACACACGTAACTGCATTGCATGTACTTTCACCGATACTTTTTGGGGTGATGCGGCGCGCGGTGCGGTGGTCTTGGTACTGGTTGTTCTGCTTCTGGTGGTGATGATGATGACGATGATGATATGGATGGCCACCGCCACAGATATGAGCCAAACATTTGGGTTGACCTCATCCTCAAACCATTGGGGTTATGCGTCCTCACCGTACTCGACGTATTTGGGAAGTGGCTTCCCCAACTGCACTTTACAAGTAAGTAGTATATTATCCTATATAAAATAAATAGAAATTCGTATATATACCTAAGCTTATAATATAGGAAAGTTGTCCTTCTCCTTCTTGCGCTTTCACTCTTGCGTTTACACTCCTCTATCATCAGGATAAAATCTACCTCTCGTCGCCGTCGCAGGTCGACCAAAAAACCTCCCGTGCAAAACCAAAAGCATAACCGTTCGTGTGTGTGTGTGGCCTGGCCATCATCATCACCGATGCTTTTTGGTTTTGTTCGGCTCTCCCTTTTCTCTTGCTTGCATCATATCGGCAACAACGGGAAATACAAAATATTTATAGCCTTTGTAAAGCTCTCTTTGTATCACGATGCCCCATAGCACCAGGCACGCGGATCTTTTACCAGGTGCATTGCGGAAATGAGCAGAGAATAGATAAATGGATGAAAAGTCCATTGGTCGCTGGTGTGTGTGTGGTGATGGTGCCAAATGAGTAATGGTATTATAGGGCGATCTATTATTTTGAAATTATTACAAATGTGTCACAGGAGAGAGAAGGAGCAAAACCAATGCTCAGTGGTGGCGGTATATAGATAGGACTAGACGCTGCAATAGCACATACGAATACGAGGAAAACCAAACCAGGCAAACCAAACTACTCAACCGACGACGACGACGAGGCAGAAGAACCAAATTGCATATACTACACGAGTTAAATTATATATAGGTATATAATAATAATATGTATTTCTCCACAAATTTTCCATTTTAAATACAAAGGCAAGTGAAAACGGTATGTATCATGAACAAAAAGTTTTCATTTTGCACCACTGCACCGCACACACACATACACAACACATTCATATATCTAAATTCAGCTTCTTCTGCATCACTTGAAATTCATTTTCCCCTTTCGCTCATTTCATCCAACATATCATCACCTCTGTGCAATCACCCCTTCCAGACAACTCGTCATCATTATCAGTTCTCTCTCAAATTGTAAAGTTCATACATGTACACACACACAGTCTACTAATGGCAGACTATTAATGTGAGTATGTAATTCGAAAATACCGAGAGAGAGACCCCCTTTTCACTTATTCTCATCAATTTCACCAGACTTTTGCTACTGCTGCTTTGTTGAAACGTTTAATAGCTTTACTTACACGTGCGTTAATTTTCCCCATATGAGATCATAATGTTATTCATGTTGGCGCATATATGAAATGTTTTAACACTAATGATACTGCCGCCGCTGCTGCTGCTACAGATGAAAAAGCATAATCTTGTATTATACCTCTACTTTCTTCTCTCACATATCCTTGTTTTCTCTGCAGCAGCAGATGTCTGTGTAAATTATTTTTGGTGGAAAGTTTTAATCAAATCAAAAATACAATAATCATGCATAATGGTAAAGTCTCATGGGAGACTCATGTGTGTAGAAATCATAATGCGTGTGCATTTATTTGAGATGGGAAATGATAATTGGATTTTCAAGGCGAGATTTTACTACAAGGTAGAGATAGGTACAGTTTTAGTGCAGTACATCTTAAAAGAAAATATTACTCATTTTAAATATCGTTAATTGAAAATTAATGTTGGTATAAGGAGTATAGTAGTAGTTGTTATGCGTTTGTTTAAGGACAGCGTGTATTGTATACAAATAATTCGATGCTGAAACTTTTGACGAGGTTTTGTTTTGCATACTTGACAAAATGCTTGAAACTGACATTGATCGAGGGTTGAAACGAAATAAATGCAGACGGTGTGGGAATGGAAGATGGAGTTTATAAAATGATGACGACTCTGTGAATATATAAAAGGGTTACAAGAGTCAAATAGTAAATTTCATTCTGGAAGGTATATTACAGTTTTCGAGTTGTTAACCGTTCTTCATGCATTTCATTCAAAGGATATCCAGAGGATAGTGTGTGTAACGGGGGATGGACCAATATGTTGAGTTAAAGAAACCGGTTTCTAGACAAGAGATGCAGAGAGTCCATTGAGACTTTGGTGTATTAATATTGAATGAGCAATGAGTGGAAAGGATAAAAGAAAATCTTTAGAGAGGATGAGCACATCTCTACTAACTTATTGCCACTTTACGCATTTAAATTTGGTAATGTGCTCTACGGAGGGATGAAAATCGGTGGAAATTGTTGACGTGACCGGAGGGAAAAGGAATGGTTCAGGAATCCAGACAGACAGTGAGAGAGAAAGAGAGAAACTCTTTTTGTCCTCCCATTGCGTCTTGTTTTAAAACTTGGGTTAATAAGATAATTTTCGGACTCTAAAATATCTCCTCGTATCTTTTACGCCAACTTGGAAGAAGAATATGACGGAGAGCAAAGTGAATAAATAAGTTACGGGATGATGACGATATATAAGTCTGTTTAGCTGAGTGTGGCATTTTTCTTTTTGCTTCCGGCTCCCTCCTTTCTCTCATCCGCCGTTTCCTCTGCTGCCTCTCTTTTCCTCCTTCGCTTCTCCTTTTCATCCCCTTCTTTTTCCAAAGACAAGAGGAGGAAGTCCAACAACCAGATCCGGTTTTTAACCCGTGATACATTCTTCTAGTTGCTTTCTCGTCTGCTCTATTATTATTACAACAAAACGTATAATTATGTATATGTATTCTGGCAATAAATGCAATGTAAGTGGATGACTGGCTACACATTATCCAAAGTAGTTTGCTGGCTTGTTGGGCCAAGCACAACATAATTTACTTTGCACACCAGGCATAAATGCAACGGAGCAATAAATACGTAAGCACAAAAAAAGATTAGGAATAACGGTTCATATCTCTGCTTTTAAGTTGTTGTTGGATCACACACTATGAACCGGAGAGAGAACCGAAGTTTTGTTTGCAATGCATTTACAAGTAATCTTGTCGGGATAAAAGCAAAAAGCCTTTTGAAAGAGACATATTAGCATAGTCATAAACACATCATCGCAATTATCAGCTAATCTTTCGCTACCATAAATATGGACTACTCTACAGACAGGCTTAGAGTAAAGCTAAGAAAATGTAATCTCCACAACAATATGGGTGGATAGTCAGCAAAGAAAGGGATGGGCTATTGCTTCTGCTTTTTCTGTTCTGCAACGTTGTCACATTATTTGTATTCACCATTTAGTTTAAATAATATTTTTGCAGAGATTTTCTAGATTACAATTTCACGTTTCTTCGTCACGGTACGCAGTAGTACGTGTCTTGAGCTTGTATTACATTTTATGTTAAGGAATGAAATGAAAGCTGAAATGTTCATCAAGGGAATTTCAGGTTACATGAGCACGGACAAAAGAAAGACTATATGGTCGTTCGTGTGATGAACATAACATGACGAATATGTAGTTTAGTTATGTGTTCTTGACTGCTGCTTATTGTTAGTACTATCACCACACAACAAAGTGAAATAACAGTCAACAGTGAATAAAATATACATGAAGTGATGATGAGCTTTCGGTTGATGATGATGATGATGATGAGCAAAAGGAGGAAAAGGCTTTTGGAGACTGAAGCAAATGTTTTCGTGCAAACATATATAGAAAGCATATATACATACGTGCTATTCAATAATGCGTTAACTTTAACTTTCATATGAAACCCAATTTATACTTATATGCTGCATCTATAGTAGTGTAAACTTTTAGATATATTATTCATTCCTTTCGTATTATTATTGGCGGTTTTTCTCTTCTGTTGGAAAACAGCGCTAGCATCATCGTCATGACTGATGAAAGTATAAAGGGAAAAGAAGAAATTAGAACTTTCCTTTCAGCTGCTGGAATACCGATATATATATAGAATCATGGGAAACATGTTGTTTGGTAGCATCTCTCTCTAGAAGTTATAAAGTTATGTACATTTTGTGTTACTTGAAACTCTACTCTCTAATGCACTATGTTACCAGAGAGAGAGAAAGAATTTCACATGAAAAGCCTACACGAAAATAGACGTGTAGAAAATATGTATACGTGGTTCTATATATAAGTATATGAAAACCGCAACCTCATTTACTCAGAATTTCCATTAAAAGGTCTCCTTCGGGCTTTCTCTCTGTCGAGTTTTCATGAAATGTACATGGTGCAGAATAGAAAATCTAGGCAACTGTGTGCATGATGGAATCATATATAGAAGTTGTGCTCAAGGTACACACAAATGGCGGTGATGGTTTGATGATGAGGATGACGCAGACAGAGCATACTTTCAAACGCTGCGGAAAGAAATTCAAAGCACGCAACCAACACAGCAGCGACAGAAAACAGTGGAGGAAGATAGTTGTGCACTTTACTAACAAATTGAAGGGCGAAAATAATAATTGTGAACGAACGCAATGCTATATTCAAAGTCGTTTGGTTTGGTAAAAAATAAATGAAAAATTCCAAATTTCAGGGCACCACCGGATCTTTCACGTCAACTAGTGGTCTGTCCTTGCCCGACTTGGGTGCGATGAATGCGATAACAGGAGCAGAGTACAACGCATCAACACCTGCGTCAAATTCTTCAGGTAAATGTAAATGTCAGATAATGATAAATATCAGAGCGACTGCTTTTGTGTAAAGATATAATGTTTGATCAAGTCAATAATAAAATGACTGTTTTTTCCTTTTTCCTCTACACACAGTGCTAACAGCAGAAAGTCAAGTAAGTCCCTCCTCCGACGTGGATCCTTTGGGTGCTGCCACTGATCGATTATTGAGTGCGGCCGCAGTCGCTGCAGTAAGTGGAACAAGTGGTGGAAACAACAACGGTGGTGGTGGTGCCAGCGGTACGGGTGGAGGTAATACATCATCTAGTGGAACAACAGCTCTTGCGGGAAACTCCACAACATCCGGAGGCCTCTCCAGCAATCATCATCACCATCACCACCATCATTCACATCACCACTCCCAGCAACGCTCCTCTGCAGCAGCGGTGGCAGCAGCCTCTTCATCCTCCGCCGCCACCTCTCTTGTAGCCGCTGCAGCCTACTCTGAATTCATCCGAGATGATCAGTACGGGACCGCACATCAGCTTCAAATCACACAAAATCCATCCTCATCCACCGCGACAATGCCAACTCACCTCTCTGGTGGTGGCGGCGGTGGTGGTGGGGGCTCGCAACATCACCAAAACCAAACTGGTGGTGGTGGCGGTGGTATGTCTACCTCAACCAATTCTGGACTTGGAGGAAACAACTCTGGTTTGGGCAGTGGAGCTGGTGCAGCCGGTGGTAACAATGGAGCATCACTCAACAATGCGACGCACTCGTCGGGTGGATCCATGTCCTATTTGGGATCCTTCCCAGCCGCTGCAGCAGCCTCCCTATTTTATTCACAGTTGTATCTAAATGAATTTGATCCGTCAATGGGCGGCGGCGGCGGTGGGACTGGCGTCGTCGCATCAGGTAATCAACTTGTTCAAGGGATATCCTCCACGCACAGACTAAACAACAATGGAGGTCAGCAACAGCAGCAGCAACAACAACAACAGCATCAAAGTCAACAGCAACACCATCAGCAACAACAACAGCAGCAGCAACATCATCACAATCATCCTCAACAGCAGCAGCAGCATTCGCATCATCAGCAACAAATGGGAATGGGCTCTGGTGCCGGCGCCGCGGGTGACCTTGGTGGTCATTCGCATCGGGGCGGTGGAAACGTAAGGAATAACTCGGCTGCAGCCGCAGTGGCGGCAGCCGCCGCTGCTGCGGGTGTTGGTGATGGTCTCAGTGTGTGGAGACCCTACTGAATGAACGTATATAGAAAACTATGTACATAGTATATAAAAACTATAATTTGGAGATGTGGAAACAATTAAGGTAAAGTTCTAATATGGTAATTATAATGATCTCTATCTCTATACAGTAGATATATGTGTATCGTGCTGGCCTTTTGGGCCAAAGAGAAAGTCATTTTTTGCTTTCATCAAAAACAAGCTGTGTGCTATGTGCTAATAGTTTAAAAAAGGATATTAATAATTTTTGTAGATAGATGTGTATATAGCTTTTAGTTTTTCATGTCTCGGCATAAATATGAATACATATTCGTAAATATAAAAAAAACTGTTTAAAACTTAGAATAAGGAAACAGGAAACCATATTGTTAAGGAGAATTGTGTACATTTAAACTGTAGATCATTACATTTCATCAATACCTTCAAATTGTTGCGAGCCCGTGAAATTTAAAAATGTTTCCAAATACGTAACTTATAAATATTTGAATTATAAATGTGTGTTGGTGACATAATGAATTACGAATGATGATGATTGCTTTGACGAAGATTCTGCAATGTTCAATAAAGTAACAAATTATCTACAACTAACTAAAAAAAAGTTGGCCTGATATTTTACATATGTACATGTCTGTATGTATATACGTTTGAGATTGATA
Source organism: Sinella curviseta (assembly GCA_004115045.4). NCBI lineage: Eukaryota > Metazoa > Arthropoda > Collembola > Entomobryomorpha > Entomobryidae > Sinella > Sinella curviseta. The sequence continues at coordinate 65,676,370 of CM023200.3, read as the reverse complement.
AAGCTTCTCTTCTTTCTGCTTTCACGGGGAGAATTCTAGGTATAAAAAGTGAAAGTAAAAATGTAGTTGCCAGAAAAAACTGCGCCGACTTGCCTAGAGAGGGTAGCTGTGTTTGACTACACAGATTTATAAAAAGATGCACGTTCGCGTGAACAAAGAAAAATTGTGTAATAGATGGTAAGAAGTGCATACTTTCCCAGCATCTATAAGAAAGGAACGTGTTAACAACTTGTGCTTTAAAATGCATTCTTTTTCCTCACCCTCGACTTTGCTTTGCTCACTAGTTTTCCGGGACAAATTTTTTCCGTTGCTTTTGTCAGATGGCGTTTTCAAGACATTTTTTTCGTGCCGACACGAAAGAAGGGGAAAAAGCAAAAGGGAAAGATGTTGCAGCAAGAAAGTAAAGCAGGATGCATTTGAGTAAATGCCAAAGTGGCACAATGTTCCCCTTGGATTCGCTCAGTCTTTTTATCTGTAAGAGATTTCCGTCGAGGGAGAATAGAGTTGATTTCACTCCTGCTTGAATTCTGTCATTTTCCCCTTGTTATTCCACGCTAGAAAACTTACATGTAAATCTCTACTCTCATTTCTTTCTCATGAACCTGAATTCGGGCGAGCGTGTCTTACTTTACCCCAAAGCATGAAAATGTGCCAAATTTCTCTATTTTCCATGGATAATCATCTACAAATTTTTCCATTATTTATAAAAATTATAAAATATGGCGAATCTATTGAATCATCTCCATGTTTTGTTTCATAGTTTTGGTACTCATAATTTATTAAGTAATGCGATAAGTTATTTTAATTTACTCCCACAAATACATCCTTCTCCTATATTTTGATTGGCAAACTATCCGCAAAGAAATGTCAATTTCATTTCTGTCAAAATTAACCCGTGTAAATGCAACATGCCAACTTGTTGGTTTGAAGAAATTAAATGACACAAATCATAGAAAAATCCATGGACTGGCTCGATCATTGAAACAGATTGAAAATGAATATCCACTCCGTGTTACGCATTCTGGTTGCCATTTCTCCAACTTTAGAAGATGCTACTCTTCATCCACCTCATCGTCGTCGGGTTCTGATGGCGGTCAAAAGGGGAAAAGTTCAGAGGAGGAAATTCCGGTACCTTTAAAACCGGAGGGACCGCAAGTATCAAACTCCAAAGGACTGCCTCCTCCCGCATGTGCATCTCTTCAACGTGATTTCACGACGAGACCGCTGGACGAGCACGAAATTGGTTTGGATCTTTCCAGAAGGGGACGATCAAAAGGCACAACGGTTAATCAGTCATCTCCTGGGAAAGGGCACGTCGTCGTCAAGAAAGATAAGCAGCCACGCGGACCAACGCCGACATCATCTCCTCCTAAAACCAAGACATCGTCGTCCAGAAGACGAGCAAAGGACCGCTTGGAGGCACTGTCGCAGATGGATTGCGATAGAAGAGTCTTCTTTGCGTACAAGTTGCTATTGATTGTGGAGGACGAACCGGACATCCTGGACAACATTTTATGGACTGATGAATGCAATTTTAATTTGCCCAAGTTGCCAAGTTTGATTACAAAACCGCCAGTGGCAGAATCCGAGTTGTTGCCACAGATTGCGTGGTGTGGAATGTCGACGTCAGGGACCGTAGGCCCTTATTTTTTCAACTCGCATGTGACAGGTTCCCGACTTAACTTGATAACCCACTTAAAAGTCACCCTTAAAATCTTGAGCGCATTCTAATTAAAACAGTTATTATAGACAAATCATACCTGAGAATGCTAGAAAACTATCTGCTTCCTGAATTGGAGGCAAAGGGCTACAACCTCAAGGAATTATGGTTCCAGCAAGATGGTGCTCGGTGGCATCGAAGCAAACTAGTTTTGGACTTTCTCACTTCCGTTTTTGACTACCGACTCATTTCCCTCGGAACGCCATTTATTTGGCCACCACGCTCCCAGGATTTGACTCCAATGGACTACTTCTTTTGGGACTACATGAAACTCAAGCTGGACTTTAAGCATTCCAAGTACGACCTCTGTTTCCAGAAAAGCTTTCGGGAAATTCTAACCAACGAGGTCAACACGGCCAGTTTGAACGCCTTGCAAGGTGCCATTTACCAGCTGCCTGAAAGGTTGGAAATGTGTGTGAGCGAAAACGGAGCCAGATTTGTGCACTTGCTGTATCCAGATCGATATGAGAAGGATGGGACGAGGAAAGCGAGAAAGCAGGAAGGTGGAGAACTGCTGAACAAACAATCAACTGCTAAAGAAACAACTGGTCATGTTATCGCTGGCAATAAGGACACTAACGCGAGCACTTTCCCTGACAATCTCAACATAAATAATAACAACACTAACGTAACGCCACCGCCCTGAAAATAAACGTTCCAAATAAAATTGCAATTAAAAACATGTATACCTTTTCATCAGCTATCTAATTTTTATTCAACTTATAGTAAGAGAGCACAGAAAGCACAAAGTAACGTATTTAAAATTCTTTCAACATTTTTCCACTTTAATTTCCACTTTCCAAATACATCCCGTTGACAGAACAAAAAGTAGACAAAGCAATAATATACATGACTTTCTCCATTAAGAGGCTTAGAAAGTATTTTAAATTTTCAAGTATCATGTACTTTTTACACCAACATACATACTTACACAGTCACCATCATTTCATCCAGCTTCTCTACGTAAAACATTTGTAAGTATTTAGATTTTTTTACGGAGAGAAAAAGCTAAATTTAAGTAAGCTGGTTATATAAACAAAAAAAAAATGTTCCAGAGAGAGAAAGAAAGAGAGAAAAAAAAAGAATTTGTACTTTTTTTATATCCCCTTTCCCTCTCTCCCTTCTTGTCTTTGCTCTTCACTCACTTATTTTACATAAAAAAGCAAACAAAAAAAGTGTACTTAGCTTAACTTTAAGCCTACTTAGACTACATTACTTGATACTTCCACCAAACAGCGAAAATCCCTTCATCGCTTTTCTCTCTCTCTCTCTCTCTCTTTATATTACGATTACGTAATTCTTCACATTACATTACACACACAACAAGCTCCTTTTTTTATTCTGCTTGGTTTTTATTTACTTTTTTCCCTCTCTCTCTCTCTCTGTCTTGTTGACTCTGGTGGTGGTGGAAGACGACTTTTTATAGATAAAAAAATGCTGGTTTTTTATATGTTCCCCTTTACTTAACTCGGTTCTTTTTGCTACTTATGCATGTGTATTTACGTGTATACACGTATATTTTTTTATTGTGCCCATTCATGCAACAATGTGTCTCATGAGACCTAATTGTTTTTGCAATTTTTTTCGTCGTTAGTCAGCCAAGAAATGTATGCGTAGACGGAGAGACGTATCCCTTCTTGTCTTTGTCGATACAAAATATAGCTTGCACACACATGTATGTAAATCTCAGGGAATATTATAATCCCGCGTTGAAAATTATGCATTTAAATGTGCATTTATTCCGGTTGTTCTACTCTTCTCTCCAATTCTCTCTTGAAAAATAAAAATTGCTTTTTGAGTGGTTTGGCCGGTAGTACATTTTGTAAGAGTTTAAGCATTTGTAGGAAACAAGCTGTATATAAAGAAATCTGGAAATTTTTAACAAAAAGATAAAAAAAGCTCCTTTTTTGTGTAGGTGTGTGTGTGTGTGTCTGTCCGGATATGATACAAAAGAAGGATAATAATATGTATAGATGTAAGAAGTCGTGCCGTTAAAATATTAAAAGGAAAGGGAAGCGCTACTATACATTTTCTCTCTCTCGTACTTTTTGTTATTCTTTTCCTATTTGTTACGATTACTTGGTTTTTTCTTTGTGCTATAAAAAAAGGATGATTTTTTTTCTTCTCATTGCAAGAAGCATGCCGGATGATATGCATGATATAATGTGCCCATTTATTTTTAACAAGATTCAATGGTACATTAAGTAGTCAGCATTACAGAAAGCATAGTGGAAAAATAAATGTATACACAAAAAAATGAGAAATCCACATCCACGATTTTTTGGTTCACCTTTTACAATGCAATGCGGACATTTTAATGCTGTGAAACTAGATATGGCATATAATGAGAATAAAACTCTCACCATCCTGCATATAGCCACCACCGCCGCGCCATCACCGACGTAGAAAATTAAGACGAGACGAGAGCGGAGCAAAATGGTTAGAAATAGGAAGAAAAAAATGGATTATGCTTTGGAATAATAATGAACATGGATACACTCTGATTCAGCATACTTGGGTATGAAAATTGCGAGAGACTACCTTTGTTCATGCTCATATTCATTTTCTGGTCTGGTTTGTGTTTTGAATTTTTGGAACGAGTTTGTGTGCACAATGAAATGCCTAGAAAAAGAAAAGAAAATTATATCACTGACATGCATACATAGAGAGAGGGCAACATTTGTACGTGGTCCTATCTATTTATGGTTTTTTCACTATATTTTATGCAGAGAAAGAGAAGCAGTGTGGAGGAGCCGCACACGGTGTGTGATGGCAAGCAATACTACCCAAACACTATACCAACCAGTAGTAGTATTTTCTAAACTTTTCCCGCATAACGCTCCGTCGTGGTGAACCAAAAAAGGAACGAGTGAAAGTGCTACGACGTCTGGAGAGAGAAAGAGAGAGAGACCTGCTTAGTTGTATACGTACCCTCTAAAATAAATGCACACATAATTTAGAGAGGAAAAGGTACAGAGTAATTTCATTTGAGTTTGTATAAGTATCCTGCATACAAATGCAGAGGAAGGATGTAATAAGCATGAAGACCTACTATGAATCCAATATTCACATGGAGAGCCACGGGCAAAAGGAAAATGATAGCGAGATAGAAGAATCCAAGATTAGTCTACTCTGTCTTGCCAAGAAGCCAAAAATGGTATTAAAAATATATAACGAAAACGGAAGCGGAGAAAAAGGTAGTAGCAATATAAGTATGTAGACGAGACGACATGCATCGACTACGGCAAAGATCGAGGCTAGCCTCAGATGTGCCCTCGAAACTCAGCCAGAAAATGCTTAGTTATATTATTAACTACTAACTACTACTACTTGCATTCCGCATAATATATAGGTTGTGTGGTAATGCTACTATAGATGGAAAGAAAAAGAGTATCGCATTTCCCTTTAAAATGATACAGGATTACCTTAAAATAATATTTTAAAAATGAATTTCCAATTTGATACAGGACGAAAGGTTAATTAACAAGATGTGAGGATTTTCCATCATAACACGCACGTATTACACAGATAAGAAATCCGCTTTTGATGCAATGCATGTGTCTCGGATGATAAGCGAAAATAAAATTAATCTCCCCTAGGGCAAGAAAGCTATCGGCTTTGTATTCTTGAAATGAGGGAGAGCTACTAGTTATATAAGTATAAGCAATCCATCTCATATGAATCATCGTACCAGGATATACATTTGAATGAAACTGGATCATAAGTGCACTTGGGTAATTTTATACTGCTGCATGGGTACACGCTATTATGTTTCCGTTGTGAAATACTGGAAATACTTTTGCTTGCTGCTTTCCCCGAAAATCATCATCTCGTATCACTTTCAACCATGAAATATATTATAGAACTCTATGCATAATAATTATAAAAGCTATCAAGTATTATATGTAGATATTAAATATTGACTCTTGAGGACTTGTACTGGAACGAAGGATTAGTAGGGATTTCATAGGCAGTGATGAATGTTATATAATCTTGTTCAAGTGATGAAATACTGCTCTCGGTTCAACTTGCTGACTGATTGTGATTTTTATTGAAATGGTAGAGAAGTGGAGACAAGCCAATAACAAAATATTTCCTAAAATCTGCTCTGTTCTCCTTTTGCTCTAACAAGACTGCTTACAAGTAAACGTTTTGAGTAGTAGGTGCAAGAACTCGTGTCACTCGGCTTAAAATATAAAATATAGTAAATTCAGTTCAGTTGATTTTTTCGAATCGTAGCAAAAAATCAATCATGGTTTTGTAGGTGGAGCGACGAGACTAGTAAAATTGTCGATAAATCTATTACAATTTACCGAGTTACTGTTGCATAGGCTCGAAGCGTTTCCTTGTCAGTATTTAAGCAAAGCGAATGAGCCGTGCGTCCTTATGTGCGATAGCTGCTGCTACACAGAAGGAGAGAGAAATAATATAACACTTCCACTTTGCGCTTGTCGTCGTCACGAAGAAAATTATTATTAAAAAGTTTCCCCAGTAGTGGGAGTAAGTAGAAGCATTTAGCATGGCATGTTCGTTTTGCTTCTCTCTCTCTCTCATTCTGCTCCATGCTTTTGGCTAACAATACACAAGTTTTCTGTGAAATCAGAGAAGAGAACGACTCCACTCAACTCTCTCTACTCTTCACGCAGTCATCATGATGACGATGATCATCATCATGATCGGTGCCAAAGCTCAACTTGCACAGTTTTGTTGTTAATACGGGAAAATGACTCCGAATGGGAATGCGAATGAAAAGAGAATGAATTAAAAAGGGTTAAAAGTTCTCTCTCCTGCTTTACATAAGTACACTATGATAAATACGCTGCTGTCTCTATATATTTGGTATATACATCTGTATGCATAGTTTTGAAATATACATACTTCCTCCATGGCCTGCTGGCAGCAGCAGCATCATCAACATCACACCGCCAAAATATGTAATCTTACAAAGTTCACCCTTTTTTCAACTCTGGAATCCGGAGAATTTTCAGCCAAGCCAGCAGCCTAGTTTGTTGGAGTTAGCTTCGTATTCAACTTTTCCTGCTCTCTCTCTCTCTCTCTCTCTCTCTCTGCATCAAATATATCATAATCACACCATACCATATACCACTGCCACCACCACACTCTCTCTCTACTTTATACTCATCTACTAACTCCCTTTTCGGTCTCGTCGTCGGGTCTTGGTATGGTTTGGTTGCTTCTGCTGTTTGAGGGAAACCTTTTAGTGCAATATGTGTGGAGGGTTTACTGGTTTTAGGGCAGACCAAAGGAGTTGGGCTCTTTTTGGGTTAGTAAAAAATAATACATTATGTGTGTACGCTATATATTCCTTATACATACCATACCTTATAAACCCCGCATTGCATTCCGCACATAATCATCCTTTTTTTCCTTACCAGCTCGAGATCAAGTGAAAGCTCACACAGGAAAAAAATAATTGCAATAATAACAAACGGATATTGTTTCATACAGTTACAAACAAGCGTATATCAACTTATACTTTGGATAATGCCAAGTGACACAATATAACATTCAGCCTGAGCAAAGGCACGTAGAAAGAGAACTCATTCCAACCAGCTGCTTCCTCACAGTACAAAAGATGTAGTGTAAACGGATATTATACCCTATTTTCACTCTATCCTCTCGTCATCGTCATCATCATCATCTGCACTTTGACTGGAAAACAACAAGAAAATGCCTCCCTCTTATTATTTTCTCTCCTACTAAATACTATACTGCTCAGCTTTCAGAGCTTCACTTTTTCAGATGTGGCATGGAGTGGCGTCATTTGGCATGTAACAATTTTAGCTGCTGCGAAAGGAGAGAGGGAAAGTCATTGCCGCCTCATGTTGCTTTTGTCTTGCATGTCTGCTGCCTATACACTGCCAAAAAGTGAAAATTCATTTTTCTCTCTCCTTTCATCATCCACATTCTTAGAACATATTTGCCATATGCCACGCTCTATACTCTAAATATACGGTTATCGAGAAATAACTGGTTTTGCTGCTGCTGATGAACCTCATCATTTTCAGGTTTGCTTCTCATTACATGTCATATGTCAGCTGCCAAGTTCAAAAGGAAATACGACAGAGGAGTGGAGAAAAAAATGTTGCTAGCACCGATTCTGCTTCTTTTCACTTAGGCAGTCTGTGTGTGTGTGTTGAGTAGCGTGTGTTGGGTTGATGAGGAAAGAAAGAAGAGTGAAACGACGGGTGATGGTGGTGATGATGATGGCGACGATTATAGAAGAACAAGCCATGTCAGAGTGCCGCCGATACACAGAAAACTCGGCTTATTAATCAACACCCTTTTTCACCCGCCTCCTCTTATATGTACATATGCACGTATATATTTTGAGACCTTTAACTGGTGACATTGTAAATTACTCTCTTCCTTGTTTTCTCACTCGGTGTGTTGTCTCTTCTTGTTTCTTTTTCTGTAAATAAAATTGGAAATGAGAGAGAGAGAGAATGAATGAAAAGAAAGAAAAAGAGAATATAAATTGACTTTTCCCTTGTTCGTTTCCTTTTCCAAGAGAGATGCTCTGCTAAAAATTTCCCTATGCTCTCTTGATGGCACTACTGATGGAGATGATGATGACAAGCGCGTATATAACGCTTTTCCAACAAACTCTGCAACATTTTTACTGAGCAGTATAGTGATAGTTGATGTGTTTCAGGGAAAGAAAAAGAGGCAAGGCAAGCCAATTAAGGTCATTATTACTGTACACGATGGTGATGATAGGAGCGATGATGATGACGAGGATAAAAGGGAAAGATGAGAGAGAGAGAGAGAGAGAGAGACGTGAGCGAGGAATAGAAAAAAAGTTGAAGCAGTGCGAGTGCAGAGTTGGTGTGTCTATTTTGTCACATTTCTCCCTTCATTCCTCCGAAAAAAAACCAAACTTGCTCACTTTCCTCTCTGGCATCCTGTATCTCTTCTGAATGATCCAGTCGTCCGTGGTGTAATGGTACTCGGAAATTGTATAGATATATTATTTTAATAACCTTTCTCATTTTGTCTATTTCTCCTACCTTACTACAATTCATACTTTTTTTAATTCACACAAGGATCGATCCTGTCATGCTCATTGTTAACGTAAAATGCAGAAAAGTTCTTTTAGTGTTTGACATTTAAGTACAATGGTCAGAAGTAACATGGAAGAAATTTGAGTGTCTCAGTCAGTGTGACATCTTTAGAAGCATCTATTGTATTCAATCAGAGTCAATAACCGATATGTTTTATGAAAGCAATTTCTTTTGAAAGTCAACTTGTACGACGTCGTCGCAGCATTTATGAATCATTGTAAGGTGTGGAATATGAGGAAATATATACCATTTTGATGCTATTTATTATGCTAAGCAATCCAAGTGAAAGCACAGCATGAGCCTGTTATATATTTTCTTACAGGATATTTTGTTCATCAAAGTTAAAGCAAGTAATTACGAACGAGAACACAACAACAACGTATAGATTGGTTGAAAACTGTGAAATATTGTTTTTTGGGGAATAACTCAAAGTTTCTAAATAACAACACAAGAGTAAAATTATTTTGTACGAGTTGCTTTTTCACTCTGTTTTTACTTTTATAGCTGAGACACCACTTGGTTGTTTTCTCTGATCTCGTATTCCTCCATTTTCCTTCAAGCATTCCCTGTTTTCTCTGTAGATAATGATTAAGGGGCTTTCTCTTTTTTTTCTTTGACTGCTCGACTGTGTACTGCTGTTGATGAGGAGAAGGAGAGAAGAGGAAGATGAAAATGAGAGAAAACTGGTATGGGGTATGTAATATGGGTGGTGTGACGACGGTGATACATTCTTTGATTATTTGCTGGTTCCCTCAAAACACAGCAGTTCTCCTCAGCGCTTAATAATCACCATTCTCTCTGGTAGTATAGTCATCATGCTCATCATCATCAAGAGGACTACTACGTGCATGGCTCTTGTGCTCAATAAATCAACTTTCCCTGGATTAATTAAAAAGGTTTAGATGTAGCGCTCTTTCCCTCTCTGGAAGCCTCTCCCACTCTAACTTGTTTGCTGTCGGCTTAAATTTATTTCCATTTTAACGTTCTGTTGTTTTCATACTGTCTACTAAAGTATTAGAATTATTGAAGAAAGATGCGCTTTGGTTGTTTTTTTTTGTTACGGTAAAAAATATATAATATATTTATTTACTTATTATTAACATTTATGTAGATTGGAAAAGATTATTTAAAGCGGATACTCTTTTTACATTGTTGTTCCCAATGCCATCACCTTGTTTCGCTTTGCAATTTCTCTTGAGAATGCATTGACAAAAATGACTTCGGCACCTTTCGCCAAATCAAACATGGCCGTTCTTAGAATATTCATGTAAATCAAGTAGCAGAGATTTGCCCCGTCTTCGGTTACCCAAACTCCATTGTCCAAGATCAGACCAGCCTTGGAGGTGTATACAAGAAGTGCAGTGAATGCGACAATGTTGAAAAAAATGAAGACCAGTGATGTTTGCGACCACATCGCCATTTGTGACCTGTCTTCCTGAAACGCCAAAAGAAAGCGTCATATGGATCTTTAGCCAATGATATTCAAAACAAATGGATATGGCAAGCCTGTGTAAAATATTTTTTATCTTGTTCCACAAAAATGTCCAGCTCAGTTTGTTGACAAACCCAAATTATTTCTATCAGTTACCAAACTGTGAAATTACCAGCAAAAAGGTTTGGTAGGCTTTCTAAATTCTGTAGATTCAAGATTGTCAAGCTATAGTTTATGTTGGAAGCTATACATGGAAACAATTTGGGTTTGTCAATAAGGAATTTTTATTGTATAAATTGGAACAAACGCTCAACATAGGTTGCAGTATCCATTTGTTTTGAATATCATTGTCTTTAGCACATTAATTAAAATGATTAGATATGGTCAAAGGTCAACTTACATTTTGCACAGCTTTGAAAAGGAAAATGGCGAGAGGGAGTTCGCACAAGACGATGGCAGCAGCTATCCCCACAATAACGCACAGCGAATCTTCTGTTGAAACGTTAAAGTGAAAAAAGTCAGGACAGGGTTCCAGAAATATACAAATGAATAGATAACAACACTAACTTGTATGCTTATAATTTCTTTCGTATTCCCGTCTGGAAATGGAAGGGAAAGTTGTCGCATTTCTCAGTCCATCATCTTCAAAGCCTTTCGGCTTGACCAACATCACATCTTCATACTCCAATTCCATTATATTGAATAAAATCACCAGTAATACGGCCGTATCGAATATGGACCGAACCTTTTATTGGAAACATGAATACTTTGTAGAAACCGATTTAAAAAAACAATCTGAAATTGTGAAGCAGGTTTGCTTACGAAATCTATTATACTGCATCCCTTTATAATTTTGACCAATGGATAGTTAATGCTATAACACTGCCAGCTATCTCTAATTTCGATCCGGGCCCGACGGATAGGACGATACACGCTTCTGCGAGCATCTGTAAAGTTACCTGCATGTGGAGTTTTTAACATGATTTCTACAATGTGGCTCTGGCTTTATCGTAAATATAAAAATTGAATACTTTTGCAATTAATCTGTCTATTTATAACAGTTCAATGGCTAAGCATCTCTGTGAACCCCAGAAAAAGAAACATAATTCAATACAAGTTTCGTTAAACAGCAAAATATCTATAACGATGCAAACCAGATTGGGCATCTTGCAATTATTTGCATCTTGATAAGGTAACATCCATGTTTGCCGCAGATTACTAATGATAAACCGAAAAAAGGAAGGTTCGTATATTCTTTTGTTGACTTTTTGCCTTCCTCTCAACTTACATGTCTTCTATACAAATAACTAGACACATGATAACACACCCAACAAGGAGATGGCTCGCACGAGTGAGCAAAATGGAAAGGAAGAAAGAAAAAACATAATATCAGCATATATTATTATATGAGCAATATATTATTATGTCTGTGCCAACTGTGGTGATATATTCCCAATATATCATAATACCATACTTTATTACACATTGAAAAGTATGCTGCTGTTAAAGTGAAAGCAAGGAAGAGAGAGAATCAGAAATATGGGAGAGGCAAAAGAGTAGCATAATGATAAATTACATGGTTCAGAGGTTGCCACCATCATCATTAATTTTCATCTCTCTCTCTTTCTCGCTCACTCCAAAAAACAACCGAAAACTCAGAGTGTCATCCAGACGGCAGCAGCAGGAAAACCAAGCCAAGCGACTTTATCATTATAACTTATTTTTTCCAAGAAAAACATAAGACCGTATTTCACACAGCATTGTATCTGATACACTATAAATCTTTTTGTGTAGATTCATATACCATAGTTTTCATCAGCCTTCCAAAAGTCTCAAAGCCACAGCTACGTCACCACCACCAAAAATCATTGCCGTCGCGCGAGGAGAATAAAAAAAAGTTTGGGTTCATTAGCAGAGAAAATCAGTTAATTAAAATTGACATGTTTTTTTACGATGAACAGATGAACAATGTAAAACCCAAGCCTTAAGTGAGATCAGAGAAAGCCAGAGAGGTAAGGTTACGCAACAAATAACATTCTGATTAAGTGATTCTTTTTAGAAAAAGTTTATGAGAAATTTCTACCCCATCATTTTTTTCGAGATTTTTTCCTCAACCTATAATTAGTAGAGCTCCTGGGGAAGAAAATCAACATATTAATAAAATCATCTCGTTATAATGTTGTTCTTATTCCTCCAAAGATCAAATAAATGAGGAAAAAGTTTTAAAAAAATATTGCAAGGGGGAAACATGTTCAATGCTGAGGTTTTTGAGGTAGGTGGAAGGAATAGGGTTGGAGTTTTTTTTGAGCAAAACGTGCGCGTCTATGATGATTCATGTTTCGCGTTAGTATTTCAATTTTCAATAAACAGACCTCTCCGACTTTTGCTTTGTATATCTTTATTAAAGCCTTCATGACTGGTGATTTGTTATTGTTGTCGTCGCTGCTACTTCAAGCTGCTGGCTGACAATTGACAATGATTGATTTTCTTTCTTTGGTGACAAGTGTTTCTCCAAACAACTCTGAAAAGCGAGAAAGGCTATGCGCGCTTATAAGGTTCCGACTTCCGATCCACTCCAGAAAAAGGAAGGAAGTATAAGAATGAGCAAACACACAAGACAATGTGCTGTGGAGGTGGTGGGAGGGAGTGAATAAAAGAACATGTTGATAGTGTACAATGTACTGCCGCCGGAGCACAGGAAAGTATTGTTGGTGTTAGTATTGTTATTTTATGCGAATGAATGGAACTTGAAAACTGAATGAGGATTTGGAGGCGGAGGGCAGAAAAAATGTAATGCATTTTCTATCTGACACTTACAATATGTATTCAATATGCATAATATTCAGCAACGCTGACTTTCATAAAGGTTTTTAAAGATTATAAAGATTCGTTTGAAATGAATTCATGAATAGTTTTCTATTTACACAACAATGCAATGGACGATGCGGGCTTAGATGTGAAGTGAAGGATGGGATTTGAATGACTTGTAGAAATACTGACAACGAGTTGAATAATCTTGAATTTAAATGACAATGATGTCAACTAACAATCTAATGTGTAGAAATAACACAATGTGCAATTAATGATTTTTATGACAAATGTGGAACTTGGGATGATTATTTATAGGCGAATATTTTTTAAGTTGAAGTAAAAATTATTACTGTACTAAAAGTGAATAGTTTTAAATAAATTTCTGATTTTTATTAAGCATGTTGTTGTAATGCATAAAATGCGAGCTAATTTTATCCGATAATAGCGGCTGGAGCAAGAAGCCCTCCGGTGGATCCAAAACGGCGGATCTCGCTGTTTGAACTGGAGGCGACTCCGGGGTGGAGGTTATGGGAGCTGATTCCTCCGGCAAGAAGAACTTGAGCGGAGGCAACGGCGATGAGGGCAAGAACGAGAATCTAAAAATGATTTTAAAATTCCAGAAATTGTCATTACAGAGTTTATGCTGTGGAATAAATGTATTTTTGAACAAGGTACTTACAACGTATTTCATCATTTTGGCGGTTGGTTTCGGATTTCGACAAAGTCGATGATGTATCAAGGTGGGATTGAATGTTTTGGAACTGCAAAGGCGAACTGATACCAATCTCGAGTAAAGCAATGGTTTATATACTTATTCGTTCCACATGAAAAATGGTACATTCAACCATGTTGGTACATGGTACGACAATCTTGGAACCCAAGCTTTTTGTTTGCATCTTTGCGAACTTGAAGCTTCCTTGACTTAATTGTATTGTAGTGCTATTTGACACAAGCTCGTCTTTGTTGTTGGCTAATCACTTGTCGATCCTAAAAATAGCAAAAAAAAATTTACAATAAATGTACTGGCTGCTGGCTAATAATATATGGGGAAAAAGTCATAAATGTCAGCCACGATGCGATGTTTACAGTTGCAGTGATACGCAATTCTTGGACACGAATTGGTGAACAGTTATGCATACAAAAAGTTACGAAAAAAGTTGTGTAACTTTTTATTGGCCTTTTGCTTCCCATCAATTTGCTTTGTGTAGCTGATAGGTTTTTTTTGTCAACAGAGTAATGACGTAGTTGTAGGTATTTGGTCAGATGAGCTTTGATTTTTAAATGGAATAGATGATCCGATTGGAAGAGTCTAACCGCTAGCCAAACTGATTAGCATGATAAACAGCTTTATTTGGTTGAACAGTTAGAAAAAAAATCAGCGTTGAGGTTGACGATAAAGAATGACATCCATTACATGCTGTTATTCTGTATTTGCATAGTATCGTCTTACGAACTTTGCACTTTTTACATTATTTTCGAAGATTCACTAAAATATTTAAGTATTTAAAAAATGCACCTGCGACCTGCATTGGACATGCTTAATATACTAGTTAGCTTTTTTGTGGATCTTGTGTATTTAAATGTCTGTAATTACCATTTCTGATCTGCAATAAAAACAATCAATCATTACACTATTTTAAAATGCGCGTTTTTGTGTAGATGTTTCATTTTATCACTTCATAGGAAACAAAAAAATTACGCTCATACATATACATACATACACTCATGTCGTGTTTTAATGCTTTCGTCAATAATCGACCAATTATGTTCATGATTACTGAACATGAAACGTAAAGCCGTCATTCTATTTCTGGGCTATAGTGTTGATAAACAATATTGCTAACAAAAATCACTATCAAGATGCGTTACAAATTACAAAATTTCATGTTTCCTTGTCAATTAAGATATTGTAGATAAGGCGATATTTTTATGCAGAAAAATAATTTCTTTGACCCTTTTATTTCTTCTCGTTAAAATGTGTGATTATAATATTAATGAAATATGCAACAAATAATGTAAGATGAAAACCAATAAAAAATGTGATGAAGAAGTAGTGCATGAAAAAATTTGGAGCAATACATTTTTTAAAAAAATATTTGGAAGAAAAATCAAGATTTTTATTTATCCATTTGTTTGAACAATGAAAACGATTTTGTGGAAGGAAAAATACAAGTAAAAACCAATAGCTTCTAAATATTATAATTTAAGAAATCATCGTTTATCCGATGTAGGCAGGTCCAGCCAAAATTCCACCAGTGGGTCCGAAACGGTGGATTCCAGTGTTGGCACTGGAGGCGAGACCTGGGTGAAGGTTGGGGGCGCTGCCACGGGCAAGGAGCAATTGGGCAGAGGCCACAGCGATGAGGGCAAGAACGAGGATAACCTACACGATTCAAATGATCAAATGATTATTATTTTAATTAAAATGGTACATCTTATAACGGTTTTCTTGTCTTTATAGTATACTTACGTATTTCATCATTTTGGAGGAGTTTGGGAGATTCGACTTGGTCGAGATGAGTTTGTTTTAGTTTTGATGATTTGAGGATTAAAAGTTAACTGATGCCGTTATTGAAATTTGCGGCGGTTTAAATACTAGTTCAGACGAGACATAGCATATCATAAGGAATAATCAAAGTTATCGGTAGTCTATGGAGTCTATTGTGTACGAATTAGGAACGGTCAGCAAGCAACTTTGTCTCATCATCACAACTCCAATCAACTCACTTGCCTCGTTGACTTGTTACCATTACTTCATCATAAACGTAAATTGAGATTACGGAAGATGCGATTGAGTTGCATTGTTCTTCGATGGCCTGTTCTTGCCTTTGTCTTGAAATCTGGATGATGCGTATCAATACAAGTTCAGTTTGCAATTGCAATGTATTTACATACACGCGTCTTCATGATTGTCAGAGTTTATGTTGAGCTTTGAGATTCATGTAATCATGCAAGCTATTTTTAACAATGCGCGGATTTTTTGTTACTGTTTTTGTTACTTAACTGCAAAATGATTTCATATCCAAACAGAAAAATGCAAACGTATATGGATACTGCCGCCATAAGATACCCATTTTCCATTCCAAAGAACAAAACAAAAATGCTGAAAGTTGGACAGTTGAATCGTTAAGTATAAAAGCAGAAGATAATTGTTGTCACATCATCAGTTCACTCTACCTCTTCCATTAAGAAACAATAAATCTAATCCTTCTCGACCTTGTCAAAAACAAAACTCCATTCAAAATGATGAAATACGTGGTAAGTTTTCTCAAATTAACCACTCTCTGCTCATGAGATTAATTTTTTTTAAATTTGACTTAATTGGAATTGTATAATTTATGAACGCAGCTTCTCGTTCTTGCCCTCATCGCCGTGGCCTCTGCCCAATTGCTCCTTGCCCGTGGCAGCGCCCCCAACCTTCACCCAGGACTCGCCTCCAGTGCCAACACTGGAATCCACCGTTTCGGACCCACTGGTGGAATTTTGGCTGGACCTGCCTACATCGGATAAACGATGATTTTATAAATTATATTTTAAAACAGTAGTGATTATTGGTTTTTAATTGTTTTTTCCATTTCACAATCAATATCAATTTTTCCATGTTCAAGCAGATGGATAAATAAAAAATAAAATTCTTGTTTTTTTCT
Organism: Sinella curviseta; assembly: GCA_004115045.4. Taxonomy (NCBI): domain Eukaryota; kingdom Metazoa; phylum Arthropoda; class Collembola; order Entomobryomorpha; family Entomobryidae; genus Sinella; species Sinella curviseta. The sequence goes on along the minus strand of CM023200.3, from coordinate 65,659,675 downwards.
ATAAAATTTGGAAAGTTCTCTTCTGCAATTAATTACAATCGTTACCATATTTTACCATTTCATCAGAACGTGTCCCTACATTTTTATTAATTAGAAATTCATCCATACGCATGCACAATATCCATTTCAATCCCATTTGACCCTTTAGAGTTAACAACCAACCGATCACTTCAGAATAATAATTTTGAATGCTCAGTTCATGGCATCCTTTTGATTTTCCGTTGGAAATAATACTGATTTTGCAGTGCCCGTAGTTTCCCGATCCCGATACCCTGGTTCAAAAGTATTAATACGTACCACAATGCCAAAAATTGTAAAAATAAATAAAACATTGGCCTATAAGCTGCTGGCATTTACCGTTGTTCCAGATTAGTTAAAAAGTAAGTATTGTCGTTTCTTCAACGAAGCAAATAAATTATTCAGCTTTTTATCTTCCTTCGCATTTGTCTTTAAAATATCCAGAAACAACATATTATTGTAATTTCTGAGAAAAAACGCATGTCGATGATGCAAACAACAATTCAGCCACGCACACTTGTTACGCAGTTAGTTTTAATCTTAATCAGTTGCACAAAAACCAACATAACTATGCTAAAAATAAACCGAGCAAGCTGGCGCATAGCAAAGTGGCGAAGCGATTACTTTTGACAGTTATGAACTGATAAATAAGTTTGTTCAGTAATAAACCGACTTGTGACCTCTGATGATCATGTGGTCCGGCATAACTAGCATTCGAAATGTAAAACCCATTATTACTGTAAATTCGAGTTTCGAAATTTGGGGGCAATATGATATTCAGATTTATCTCGAAGAGTACTACCATTTTGATACCCCACATCATATGTAGCTTAAAGAAAAGTTTTGAAACTCATAAAACGGTTATAACGGCGACGTCGTATTTCGAATTTTGTTGAGAGTATTGTATTCGGATTTTGCTCAACGAGTACTACCTTTTTGATACCCCACACCATATGTAGTAGCTTAAAGAAAAGATCCGAAAGTAAAAAGCCGTTATAACGGCGACGTAGTATTTCGAATTTTAACGCTAGTATCATATTCGTCTTTAGCTCGAAGACTAGATGCATTTTGACACCCCACTCACATTTTTAGCCAAAATTCGAAATTTTAAAATCGTCCTGCCGTTAAAACCGTTACAAATTACTTCAAATTATAACTGCCAAATTGATTTTCTCGAAGAGACGAATCGAATGATACCCTACACGGCATATGCTGTATTTATAAATTTTCAAAATTGTAACGGTTTCTAACCGTTACCGTTGACCGATCGATTTCAAAATCACTAGCAAGTGAGCTTGGGTGACCAGTAATCGATTGCCGAAAACAGAATTTAAAAACTCGAAACCGTTTTCAAGATATCGTCTGGACGGACAGACGGACAGACAGACGGACAGACAGACGGACAGACAGACAGACAGACGGACAGACGGACATCGTGAAATCAATAAGTAGCTTCGCCACTTAATAAATAATTCATACTATTCTAGTGCTACGCATATCATGTTACCTGTTCGATCAATGGAAATAAATAATAGCTTTCGTGTCCAGAGTCACAAATTCACAAACTCCCTTTTTAAGTTCTTGTGCTGCGTTATAGTTCCCCTATATAAAATATTATAGGTGACGCAGAAGCCATTGACTATGGCGCCATGCCACAACAGCACTACCGCAAGGGGGAAAAAAGAAATTGCTGTTTAAAATGTTTAATTGTAATTAAATTTAAATTCGGGTTTCAAGAGTCGATTGTCCGGTTAACTGTGAATCGATTAACACCAAATTCTACAAGTTTTCTCCACTTTTTGTAGGAAAATAGTCGTACTTTTGTTCACCATTTTTGCATTAAATCAATACGTATATTTTCCTACAAAAAGTGGAGAAAACTTGTAGAATTTGGTGTTAATCGATTCACAGTTAACCGGACAATCGACTCTTGAAACCCGAATTTAAATTTAATTACAATTAAACATTTTAAACAGCAATTTCTTTTTTCACCCTTGCGGTAGTGCTGCTGTGGCTTGGCGCTGTCCTTTATGGCTTCTGCGTCACCTATAATATTATAAATGGGGGCACATTTATTCAAGACAAGTCCTTAAGATGCGATGATGATGATGATGTCAAGCTTACAACGGCCAGTTAGAACTTCTACATGCCTGTATGCCTATATTATTCAGTGAGCAAAAAAGTGTTAGATCACAGATCACATCAAATTGCAAGTTGCGTTAAACTGTAAATCTTGTGTTTGTGTAATACATACACGCTAACTGTTACACTGTTAAAACGCACACAAAAAATCCCTGCGTAACTGTTGGAAGTACCGTTGCTTTGTCTGCATTTTTTTGCTGAGATCGATGTTAACTGTGCAAATTGTGTAGGTAGCGACGCAAACGTCATAGTATTTTGTTATGAACATTTTTATAACAAAGACCCAACAAGCTGCTGACAAGTCATCATACTTCATTTGCTTTGGACATAGTCCAGAAGTAGATTTGCATTTTGCATTTCAACTAAAAGGCAAGACTTGGTTGATAAAAAAATATCTTGATTTGGTGATAGTTTTGATTGCGATTCTTAACGTTAGACAGGTTTCATCTTCACTAAATACAAAGAACGAATTGAAGTATATAAGCTAGCATTTTACTGTCACTTGATATCAGTTTACCTTTACAGTTCCAAACAACCTCCTCCAAACTCTTTAGACGACATCGTCAAATTCCCAAAACCATTTCCAAAATGATGAAATACGTGGTAAGTTTCATTTCTCAAAGCATGCAGACAAATTTGTATAAAGTTGGAAACGAATGTGGTTTTATTATTATTATTGCATTAGTTGTTATAATTTGTTAATGTTTCTCAAAATTCATATTATTTTGTAGATCCTCGTTCTTGCCCTCATCGCTGTGGCTTCTGCTCAAGTTCTCCTTGCCGGTGCTCCACTCAGCGCCCCAAACCTCCACCCTGGCGTTGCCTCCAGCGCCAACAGCGAGATCCGCCGTTATGGATCCACTGGTGGAATTTTCGCTCCAGCGGTCATCGGATAATTAAATTATACTTTCAGTTCATTATCTTTCTGTTAAGTTATTTACCATTAGCAAGTGTCCAATATGATGTGATTCGATAACATCCAGAATGACAAATAAAATACCTCGTTTATTGGGTTTTATTTTATAAAAAACTTCTTTATTCTATTTTCTAAATTCTTCACATAAAATTCATAAAATTACATAGTTAATAGCAAGTTTTAACTATACTTTATCGTGATTTCTTAATCTGTCCCGTAGACTTGGTTTTCAGAGTCACTGTGCTTTTCTTGCCAGCTTTCGCAACTTTTCTTTGGCTTCGTTTTTTCGATTTGGAAACTTGGCGAACTCTCAAATATTGGTCTTTCAAGAGGTCATCAAAATCTGAATCCGAAAAATCTGGTTTCTGTTCGCCCATTAGCCATCGGGCACTCTCAGTACGACTTTCTGTTGCATATTTACCCTTTGTCATTTTTTCCCCAGCAACTTGACCATCACTTGAGTACCATGCAGGATAATAGGGGCAGTGTTCCACGTGGTCACATTCCGGAGGATCTTTAGATGCTGATACTGCTGCTTGGGGATTGCTCACTTCCTCGTTGTTGTAGAACATGTTGAAATTGGACACAATGACAGGCACAGGCAAGGAGATCTTTGGAAACATTATAAAAAATTGAACAATTACCAATAAAATTGTTTCCTGTGAAATGGATATACGTATACAACTTACTGTTAGCACCTGCAAAAGAAAAAAAGAAAATTTTACAAATGATTATGACAGATTTGGCTACAAACTAATTAGAGAATTTTTGAAGCTCGTACCCCAGCGATGGCACAAAGAGAGCCAATAATTTTTCCGAATGGTCCTGAAAGTTGAAAGGAATTACAATTAAGGTACCAGAGACATTGGAAGAATGAAGCAAGTTGCGTTAACTTGATACTCACCCACAGGAACCAAATCGCCATAACCGAGCGTGGTCATTGTGACGACCCCAAACCAGAATCCTCGTGGAATTGAGGTGAAGGGTGAATTTTCATACTGAGACTCTGCAAAAAACATGGCACTCGAGAAGACGACCACTCCCACCAACAAAAAGAACATGAGCAGTCCCAACTCTCTGCTGGAAGCCCGCAAGGTTTTGCCCAGAATTTTCAGTCCTCGGTTATGGCGCGACAGTTTCAGGATCCTGAACACCCTCACCAGTCGGATGACGCGAAAGAGTGTCAAGGAGATTGTTTTATTTTGCCCTTCATCCCTGTGCACAGGGTTACCGCCAAGGGAGTCATCGATAAAATACAAAAGAGTGAGAAAATAGGGCATTATCGCTATCAAATCAATCAAATTGGAGATCCCCTTGACAAAATTGAAAAAGTGCGGACTGGTCGCTGCCCTCATTATGTATTCCAGCACAAAGAAAATGATGCAAATGGTCTCGGTGAAGAAAAATGGGTCGCCTATGTACATGGCTTCATCATCCGCATCATCGTTAACTAGCTGTATGACATTTTCTTGAACGGAAGCTGGCTCAGTTGAAAATTCGGGAAGGGTTTCAATACAAAATTCAAAAATGGATATCGTCACTGCCAGAATGCTTATATAGGCAACAATTCGGCTCTGATAAGATGACTCGGGATACTCAAATAGGAGCCACAATTTTCTTTTCAGCATATTCTTTGGTAACGGTCTGTCATCTTCATTGCTGGTGCCATCCTGGACTTGAAAAGTGGATAGCACTTCCGGTCCCAAATCATAAAACTTGACCTCATCCACGAATATTTCAAGTGGGACCGTTGTAGGGCGGCGTATGATCCCACCTGTGTTGAAGTAGTACAAAATGGCTTCAAAACTGGAGCGATGTCTGTCAAAGAAAAACTCGTCGCGTTCGGGGTCGAAATACTGAATCATTCTTTGGGGATCCCCGAGCAGAGTGTTGGGAAATTGCTTCAGTGTGCGCACTTGAGGTTCAAATATTTGACCTGCAACGTTGATTCGAATTGGGACGCAGTCGGAATGATCATGATTCACGGGGCGAGGTGGAAGGTCATTGGCATACTTTTTTGCGCGTTTACGCTTCCTTTTTGAGAGCGAGACAGTTTTACTTCGTTGGGAAGAACTTAATTTTGAAGACTTTTTACTCGTGTTGGTGCTTTGAAGGGATTTAAGTTTTTTCTTTCTTTTCCGTTCTTCCGCTGTGATTGGGGGTACCTTTGAGTCCCATTTTATATACTTGCCCCACTCTGAAAAATATTCAAACCTGAATCATAAATTTAAATGTAGACGGATAACATTATTAAACGTGAAATGCCATTTTTATAAATAACTCGACAGACCAGGCCTGTAACGTGGAATTAGAAAAGCTTCAATGAAGGATTTCCACAACTTGAAAGGGAGCTCCTTCAGAAATTGTTTTGAAGCATGAAAAATGCCTTCACCATGAATAGCTTTGACCCAAGTTGACCTTTTCCTCTTGGCTCTCCTGCAGAAAAATTTTAAGCCCACTTGTACCATAATTTATAAAATGTGGTGCTGTTGATGATTATAATTAAACGCTGATCATATTTACGTAGCAATAGTGAATTCTGAATCAGGATCGACAAAAATCAGTCTAGTTTCCTGGTCCATTGACTCCGCCACTGTTTCATCGCTGTCCACTGGTTTGGAGTGACGTTGACGTGACAGACTTTGCTTGTCATCTCCGATGACTGTGAACCTCGTGGTCGTATTTCTTGGACGAATACTTGCCCTCTTCATTGTTAATATAAATGTGCTATAAATTTAACTTGCACGCAAATGCAAGAACGGTTATTTGCATAATGTACATTCAAAGTTCTATTTCATATAAAATTAGACATTCCAAAATTAGAGGTAAGGTGAGGTAAGTGATTTCATGCCTGAATAGCTATAGCTACTACATGATGTAGTTGGAACCGTTGGAATTCAATGGTGATTATCAACAGACGTAATGATTAAAAAAGTAGTTAGTATAATGGTGTGAACATAAATTAGCGCATACATTAGGTTAACCGACTTAAGCGTTCGATTTAATAATAAGCCACTAATTATGACTCTTATTGTCGTATACAAAACCATAAAATTACTCTTACATATTCATTTAAGTGACACTGTTTAAAATCTAGTCAAGTAACGCTATTATTATTAGGTAGCACTTTAGTGCTAACTTATAATTTCGTTCTGTGTGTCTGTCCGTCCGTCCGTCCGTCCGTCCGTCCACGCGATATCTTTCGAACGGAGAGGAATTTTTGAATTCTGTTTTTTGCAATGGGTTCCTAAGCCCATAGGGACGGGCCCCATTGATTTTCAACCCTCTAGCTCAACGGCAACCGTTAGAAACCGTTACAAGGTCAATTTTTTTCAATGGGAACATATGGCAAGTGGCATATCATTCGACTGGTCTATGAACATAACGCATAGATCTGAGGTCATTTTGAGGTCAAAGGTTATCGTTTAACGGTAACGGCGATTTTAAATATTTTTTTTTCGTTTTATGCTCTCCTGCTTAAACGGCCAAGAATTTCGGACTCCTTCATGCTTGCCAACCCCATATGCCAACGGTAACGGTTAGAAACCGTTACGAGGTCAAATAGCAAGTGACATATCATTCGACTCGTCTATGAATGTAGCACATAGTCCTGAGGTCATTTTGGGGTCAAAGGTCACCGTTTAACGGTAAAGACGTTTTGAAACTTTTTCGTTTTTCTAGCTTTTAAACAAAGGTGCTTGCTAAAGTGCTACCTCTTTATGTTTTCTTACAGAACCTAGTTTTGATTTATTTTTGCATCATTGTATACGAAAAAGGCGATATATCACCCGTTTGCCTTTCTTATAACGAAAGGCAAAGAGTAGCAACTTTAAAGCGAAAAATTAACTTGCCAAAGAATAAACTTTTTCTAATCAACTTAACTGAATAGCCAAAAAACTGTAATAAAGAACAACAAATAGGGTAAACATTGAGGTTTAACTGGGTTCACCCCACTCTTTGGCAAATTAGCCTCTGTCCAGCTTTCGACAACAGGCCGGACCACATCAACGTGTGCGTTCTCATCTTCCGTTTCAGTTAAGCTGATTTTTCCTCCAGTATCGCCTTTTCCTGGGGTCGCTTGTCCCTGTGGAAGTGACTGCGGAGACCCAGCTTCGTTGGTGCTGTCACCAGTGGCGTCCATGTTCTCGTCCGTTGGCAATCCACCTCGTTGATGGGCCATTGTCACAATCGGGTTCCCATTTCCAATCTGAATCACCATGGCCAGCTTGCAAAGATGCTCCTCCGTTTCCTCAAATTCCGGATTGCACCGACACAGGCCAAGAACGTCGGGTAGTTGTTTTCCCGGTTGTGGGATACAGGAAGCGTAGGGGACGCAAGGGATCCTCCACAATCCATCTTCCTTGTCTTTAAGAGTGCATACCTTGCCAACAGGACTTACACAAGTTGCACTTTTTCGGTCGTAGTACACAGCGTGTAGTGCCTGGAGGCGAGGCTTCTTGAAAAAATTCCGACATTTGCACTCATTCCGAGTCGTGTCACAGGACAATCCCATTTTGCATTGGGAGTCCGCGGTACAGTAAGATTCGTAGTCTCCACTCATGTACGAGGCGCCGACACCTTTTACCAGGCCTCTGGAGTCATAAATTGCTTCCAGGAAGATGAGGAGGAGTAGCAGTTGCGGTCGCCACATGACAAAGTTTTTGGGGTAAAATCTGTCCATCGGGTTTCCAGGATCCTTTCCCAAACAGCCAGCTGATTCAAATCGAGGTCACTGTGATGATTGCTGTTAAAAAATAATTACATAGTTAATGAAAAAAATCAAAATAATTGCATAATAAAAAATCGATGTATTAAAAAGCACAATTTTTTTCCCTTAAAACCTTACCTGATTTTATAGTTGCTTTTACAAATGGGAAGAAAGGTAACAGATATTTCTATTGAATAGAGAAATTAAATTCACAAAACAAAAACAATTGCAATTTTTTTATTAAAAATTGCACAACTAACTTTTCTGTTAGCGCTTGACAATTTAGTTATAGTTATTAAAGTGGTAAGAAATTTATTGACTGCGTTGACAATAATTACGTGTGTGCATGAGATTGAGAATTATATGGAAAGGATAAAGACGCAAGTTTATGTGGTTAATTTGCTCGAATAAATGCGAAGAAAAGTTCCTCGTTGATTGATCAGCTACGCTGAACGTTAGTTTTTGAAAAGAGAGGGAGAATTGAATGTTCAAAACCTACAAGCTATCCGTCTGTGTCTACGGTCTCGTCGTGGTTTCGATTTCAATCGAAAGAAAAACTTGACATGAAAAATTAATTATCATGGATAATATTACAGTTTGTTATTATTAATGCACTAATTTATTGTACGGGGATAAGGGACATACGTGGTTATATATTTTTGTTAAATGATAATTAGTGGTAGTTTGCCTGTAAGAGAGGAAGTAATGAAATAATGGAACTGATTAAATTAAACATTACATGAATTCAATTGCTAGATGAACAATAAAAATTATTACATTTTATTATTCTATTTGGATGGTAAATGGTAATAAACTTTATGTATACGCATTGTAATGTGTAAACACAAAGTAAGAATAGTCACCATTTATACAAATAAGTCATGTAATCATTAATCAAATATTTTTGCAAAAACCTATATACCTATATTGATGGAACCGCAAGATAAGGTTGTTGACGATGCACACATATTACACATCAAGTTCTTTGTCGTGCACAGTCAAAAGCCACAGTAGTTCAGTAACTGAAAAACCGTATAGAATTGTCAATTTGCATTTTATTGATATATTTACATATACCTAATAGTGGTTAGTGAAGAATTTAACGTGCCTACACATACGCTGCTATGCTTATTAAATTAACCACATTTTCGTTTGGGTAGTGTGTGGGTGACGAAGTAATTGGGAAGTATGGCTAATTTATAAAATCCAAAAATGCTCATGCTTATGTACCTCAATTTATATGTAAAAACATTAAATAAATTTTATTGAATTGAAAACAATAAATATGTTAAAATGCATGATGATTGTTGTCAACTGTCATTTCCTTTCATGTTTATATTCTGCAAAGTGACTATACTTTTAGGAGCTGGACCACTTAATTTATCCATGCAAGTCAGCCTGAGTCACTGTCTTCTTTCATTTACTTTTCAGGACGACATTTCAACCAAGGCGTATATAATGCAAAGACACTAACAAGACACCTTCCTCCTTCCTTGTGCATTCTTTTGGCTGTCATCCTAAGCGTGAGCTGATACCCATTTACCCTTCAAAAAAGATGCTTTATAAAGACGTTAATGCTGTCCTCCCTTTTCTATACCCGCTTTTTGGAAAGTTATTTCATGCCAAACTCGTCGAATGTCATGTTCGTGACTAGGATCTCAATTTTTTTCAAAGATCACACAGCAATCCATGTAAAGTACAATTGGCAGCATTAGAATATTATAGCTCGTTTCTCTGTGTCTCCCTTCTTCGCCTTGTCCCCCCTCTTGTCCGAGGATCTGCTTACGCAATTCTTGCAACCGTCTATCTTTCAATTTCTCTTTCCAAGGATGATCATGATACGACCATGGACCATGTCTGTGAACACGATCTCTGCCACATTAACCAAGATGAACTAGACAGCTGCGTGCTTGTTGTCTCCAAAAAAATCTCCATGCATGACTACATGCATTTTCTTTTTACTTTAGAAGAAAAAAAAGGTTTAACTGTCCATCTGTCGACTGAGAGCCATGCGGATGAAGAAAGAAAAAAAGTCATGCTTCCAAGGATTTTAAACGAGTGAAAAAAAGGGAGTCAAAGGAGCAGTATTCAGCATTCTTATTATCACTTTCAACTTTCTCCCCTTCCATCTTTCTCCGTTTTTCATAAGACGGCCAGAAACAGAGTTTTGTCGAGAAGATCAACACAATCCTCTTTCGTCCGAGAGCCGCCAACTGGACGTAGTCAACTTGATTCTCTTTTTTGTGGACCGACTAGCTAGGCCAGGGATATTCCCCTCCAGAAACTGAGAAAGTAAATATGTATAAAATTTCCTTCTCCCTTTTTTTCTTTCATGCTTTCCACTTTAAAATATTGACCATATTCACGCGTTGTTCATGATGATATGAACAAGATGAAGATGATGACAGAGCGAACAAAAAAGTGAGCAATGGGCATGCATGCACGCAAGCAGAGTTCATTTTAGCATGAGATCATCATCATTCTTGAAAGGAATGTGGAGGTGGTCCACTTTCTGAATCATTGGCACAAAATAAAATGCATATTTTTTCCATTTTTCCAAATCCAATGCAGATTTTTACCGTTTTCCAATGGTCGGGGGTGTGTTGAAGGTTTATATTCTATGGGATTTCCGCGTCACGTTTTCCCTTTCCTTTCCCCCGGTGCTCATGCATGATATGATGTGGCGATAGAAAAAAGGGATTTGTTCAAATAGCCATGACACGATGACGATGATGATGAGGATCATCATCATAATGGATAACAAAAGGAAAGAAAATCTCATCCAGTTTCCTTTATCGTGTGACGGAATAGAAGGTTATTGTTATTTATATTCAATATTCCGGGATTCACTCTAAATAGAACGGATAATGATGAAATTGAATACGATGACCTGTGAAAACGAGGGAAAATGCAGATTCCTAAGTATGTGCATATTTTTCCTGTTGAAACTAATTGTTGGAAAATTATGTCCTGACAATGTGTCCGGCTTGTTGTTATGAATCTATCTATGCTACAAAGTAGTGGAGCCAAACCAAATTTAGGAAAGAAAATGTGAACCAAGATGTTTGAGATGTCTGTGTATGTACATGTATGCAGAAAGGCTGATGGCTTTTATGCTGATCTCTCTCAAGTATACATTCTGAGAGAGATGCGATATTATACATTTTCTCCAAAACTATTCTCTCAAATCCCCCACTTTCCTTTCTCCTTTTCCGAAAATACTACGTTACGGTGAGGTACATATTCTAAATGTATTATGTGTAGAATTCCCCAAGCTGCCCTCTCCACTTAACTTGCATTTTATCCAAAAGGATTTTTATTGAGTCGGATGGAAATAGTTGGTCCCTTGACAGTTGTAACTTGAAAAAATGTAACAACATATGCACACATGGTTTTTGCTCTTTCACTCTCTCTTTTTATATATTTTTCTCCTTTATAAATAAATACATTTTTTACACTGTTAGTTACATTTTGCAGAAATACGTAAACTCATTCCTTTTTTTACATGTGGGACCAGACACTACTATACTGTAACATCTAAAAAGAAACAGAGATTGATGCATTTATAGTACAAAGTAGAAAATAATGTAAGTATAATATGTAGTACTAGAGAACGAACGGCACACATAATATTTCGTTCGTGTGGGCTGGTACTCTGGTTTGGCTTCCTTTTTGGCTTTGCTTTCTGGTTGACCCAACCAACGTGGTATTTGGTCTTCCTCTCTCTCCCATCCACTTTCCTACATCTACTTATGTATCTACTTACGTCTCTGTAGGACGGATTATTTTTGGTGACGACAACGCAACGGTGAGATTTTGTGTGCTGACTGAGGTGGTGGACGCTCAGTTATATAAATGGTTAATAATAATAGCACAAATACATTCAACATTAAAAAATTTAGTTTTTTTATCCTTTTACGTCACTACTGCCACTTTACCACACAGTTTGTGTGTGTGTCCGTATATATGACTTCCTTTCCTTCTGCCTTCTTCTCCATATAGATTTCTATCTCTACAAAGCAACGTAAGCCATTTCTTCTCATCACTCGTCACAGTGTTTGTAGGTATACCAAATTCAGTATGACAGAGTGTAAATCTATATCGTTACTACGTTTCTTGGTAAACAAGGAGGAAAACTGTTGTTGTTGTAGCCTTCTTCCATTCTATCCGTTTCGTCGTCTGTCACTTGTGATTTCCATCCGTTTTCATTCCTTTCTTGAGAATTAATGCAGATGGTTTGCTTCAGTCTGTGTCTGGTTGGTAGTTCTAGTCTGTCCCGCTGCTACTGTCTTTCTTAGTTTTATTCCAGAAAATATACGTGAAGCGGCGATGGAGAAGAGTGAGCGAGGACCAACAACGAAACTACAGTAGCCACCACGCTGCTGCGTGCCAAGCGATGACAAGGAGAGGTCGAAATAAACTCTATAAATTTGAAGCTGAAGCATATATGCATCAAGATCAGAGAGGCTTCCGTTTTCCTTGTCTGTGAATACATGCATACGTAAAGCAGAAGAAAAGCCTTGTGAATTATTTATCTTTTTCGATCGAATTGAAAAAAGGGAAAGAGGAAATAAATTGAGCTCCATACAAATAAGTAAGCAAGTTTTTGTATCAAGTGTATTTACTTTTTTAGTTACAATATGAGCACATTGAGATTTGAAAGAAATCAGGGGATCCTTCCTGATATTGAAATTAAAAACCAATTAAGAATCGCGTATGATCCCGTCCATCGCAACGCCGGAGATCCGGCCTGCATTCTGTATAACAGGGAGTATCGACAACTTCGCATGGACAATGACCGTCGTGACAAGGAGCGCTACGAAAATATGCACGCTCACGACGAAGATGAGTGGGGGGACTTTAGAATGTACAGCATGAACCGTGGAGGATTTGCACAGGCTTCTTGTACATCGGCGGACGAGAATGCAGAACAATATCTGGAGTTGTTTCCGAATCTGGCAGATAAACTCTTCCACGCTCTAGATGCAATCAAAGATGATTGTCCAAGACAAACACTGGCAACAAATGAAATGGAGCATCTCAACAGCATCTTCAATTACATGGCACACGCTGCTCACACGGATAACATTGATTTAAACCAACGAATCTCAGGCCTTGTCAAAGAGTCACAAGAGTTTCAGGCCACTCTCAAATATCTGAAACAGTCACTTGACTCGTATACTACTTCATTGGCTGAAACTTCCGAAATGGTAGCTGCGTCCGGCACACTTCCAACAAATTTCATGGGTTCGGTCCTGTCGTTGGAAAGCGTATTGGAGGATTTTGAATTCTACTCTACTGCCATGACTCTAACGGCAAGGAGGCTGGGTAGATTAACCGCTCAACAACAACTGGACAAAATGCTAAACGTTATGATTCTCAATATCCGTGCGATCCGAACCGTTCGGGATAACCAAAAGAAAGACTTTGACCGACTGCAGAAGGAATTTGCTTTTGCGAAAAAGCTGCTGAAAGATAACAACATTCCATTCACCACTACTATTAGTGAAGAAGATGTACAACAGCAGGATGGCGATAACAACAAGTTATCAGCAGCAGGACATTGTAAATGTATGAAAAATTGGCCAAAATGCCTAGAGAAAAAGTCAAATTTCCTGCATGAAGGTTACGACTTTGTCCGACGCGAGATTTTCTGGCCTTGGAATCGGGACGTGTCCATTTCCGGATTTCAACAAGGGATATCCATACTGCTCATGTTCACCGGCATCCTCGTCTACATTTGGAGATTCTTCCCGTATCTATTTCGTCTCATTTTTGTGCGCAAAAGTATTTAAAATAAGTATACTGTCATTTCAAATTGTCAAGTGAATAAAACGCAAAAAGAATATGTTAGGTGTGAACCACCATACCAGCCGTTTATTTTATTAGCCATTCTCCTAAATAGATGATTGTATCGTCATCATCGATATCACATAAAAATCCTTAAAGTAAATTGAAATCTGGTTCTTTTTTTATAACCATCCGAAAGGAGCATATCATCTTGTGTTACACCGCATCAACCATAGTCTATACACCACTGCCAACGCCACATGCTTTGGTTCAAATTGTCTTTCTCGGCACTCGTAAAAAATATTTTAAATTACTACTGCCTTTCCAGTTTTGAGATACAGTACACAGAGATGAGAGGGTTTTATATTATTTGAATTTGACTTTCTCCCTCTTTTTTTGGTTATGTATACGATTAGTTGAAAAACAGAATCGGATGGCTGCTGAGAAGTTGTTTTTTATCCGAAAAATGTCTCCAAATGTTAAGAACGTTCATTTAAGCTTAATATTTATAAACCCAGGCACAGTTTCACACTTGTCTTGGAAAAGCTGCCAGAAAACCGGTACAGCAATTCTTTTTTGGTGTTGTTGTTGCTGTTGTTGTCCTGTCTGTGTGTGTGTCAAGTGGAGGAAAATAAATGGAGAAAAAAAGTATCATTCTTTTCCTCTGTTTGCCATTGAAATAGAAAAAGAGATGAGATGGGAAAGCATGATACTCTCTCTGGTATATTGAAACTTTTTTTCACCAACATCAGGCAAAAGTGTGAAGTTGAAGCGTGGGTACTATTACACTATATCATTTTGGTATTTGCTTTTGGCCTATGGTCCTCTATAAAATGGTAATAGAACAAAGGTTAACACACAAGAGGCGAAAGAAGAAATACGAAGAAAATAATAACGCGTTTCAAATTGGGATCATTTTCAGTTAAACGCTAGAGTCACAGTGGCGTGGCATGTACTTTGTTGCTATCAAGTCTATTATGGGTTGGTGTAGGGAAAGGGGAAATGTTGTTTTAGTTTTTGTCATTGAGGAAAAAACGCCACTGAGCTGTGGAAATGTATGCTTTTCTCAGTTTCTCTTATTAAAACGATAAATTCTTTTTTTTCAGAGGCAGAGGCACACACACAGTCAACAATGCAATTTAGCAGAGTCGTAATATAATAATAACATTTTAGGAAACGACTCCTCGAAAATGTGGCCTCCCTCAAAAATCATTCGCTCTTTATGTCTATTGCATTTTCCATGGTGGAAAGAATAATAAGGGAAAACGGTGGTGGGAGAAAAAAAAAGAAACACTTTCTTGCTGCCTGCTAGCTGGCTCTTTCGAGAGAGAAGTAGTCAAAGAATAATAAAAAATAGTTAACCATGTGGTGCTCCAGAGTTGCAATAGCTATTTACTCCACCACCACTCCCATTTCCTACTTATTGAAAATGGAGAAAGAAAGAAAGAATCTCTTTTTAAAAAGAGAATCAAGTAAGTAGTAGTAATATCATCACATCACACCAACATCACCACACCAGCGCACCACACACCACCACCATACCATCTCACCAAATGAGGAACAGAGAAGAATATATAAAAAACCGAGAAAAAAATGTATAATAACATCCGACGACCCAAACCGGAGCAACCAACAAAGCAAACCGAGAAAGGAGACCAAGTTTTTGCCGCATACTTTTATTTTGGCCAAAGTACATCATCCACTTTTACTACCACCTATACAAAATACGGAGCTGTAACAAGAGTCGCACTACTACCGTATAATAACCCGAGAAAATGCTGTGAACTATTTTACACTTTTTACGCTTCCTATACAAGTTGGGGATAAGCTGAAACATGGGTACATGTTTACTTTTCCCTTTAAGCTGCTTTCACTATTAAAACCAGTGGAAGGAAATGAAATCAATACGTAATATTTTTTGTTGTTCATGTCTTTACAAAATCTTTAATGTCCAATTAATTTGCTAGAATTGCATCTCTTTTAACACATGATTAATTGATCAGTCTGTATGGATTTTTAACTTGCAGTGTCGTCATCATCGTTTCATGGTTATTTATCGTAGTTCGATATTTCATCACTGCTTTGCGTATGATTCGGTTTAACTGGCAATATATCCAGCAGAATAAAGCGCCGGTACGTCATGCTTCAATATTATCATTTTATTTTTCCCCTCCTGCCTTTCTTTCTGCTGCTCACTACTACAACCCCTGCCATATTTTTACTAACTTGATTTGGAAAACTCATTCATTCCGGTCTCATTGTCTCTCTGTATGCGATGAGTCTCTGTACTGTACATTGTTGTAAATACACAAATCGTATCCCTCGTATCCTCATCATCGCCGTTACTTTTACCAGAGTTGATTTATTTATTTTTTCCAGAAAGTATGCATTTCACTCTAGAATTTCCGTCTCTGGATATTACAAAATCGCGCTTTTCCTTATTTGCTACATAACTAGTTTCACTTGCTTTTCCATTTATGTGGGCTGGAGTATGATACGACGATACAAGTATGTGTTTATAGAAAATGAAAAAAATAGTTTACCGAGCTCCAAGTAATAATAGTAGTGGTTCTGCGAGAAATGAAGTTGCATTGAGCGTTTACTATATACGAAGATAATAACAATAAGCAGATTGTTTCGTGAAAATCTGGAAAGGAGTAAGAAGTGTATCGGCGTCGTTCGTTTCCCCATTTTTCCCCTTTGGCTGTTTTGACAAAATAAAATACAATGTATGAGAAGCAGCAGCATCATTATCTTATTTACATAATAAAAAAAGTTGATGGGATATTCTTCATATCATCGTATAGTTTTCCTGGAATCGAGACGAGAAAGTTGGCTTATTTCTGAAAATGTTGAACCTGTAGTTGTTTAGCCAAAAGACATGACATATTACACAAGTGGCATCTCTCTTGTATTTGTATGATGATCCTGTTTGGGAAGAGTAAAGAGTTTCCTCGTTATAATAATTCTTTCAATTGGAATTTATTGTTGATTACTGTGACATTGATCAAGTATATACGGTCTACCAAGGCAATGTAGGGCAAAAGGACGTTGTTGGGTTCCATCTCACCAATCTCAATCAAAGAGAGAAGAATACGAGACCAAGTGAAAGAAATCATTTGTGTGGAAAACTGTACGGTTTTCTGTGTGGATGAGCATGAAACCCAAAGAAGAAGACAAAAAAGGGAAAGGTATAGCACACATGGTGAAATTATTATCAATCTTTTTTATTTCTTCTTCTTCTTCGCCCAATAAATAAAATGAACTTGTGAAGAAGAGTGTGGACACACATAAACAGGGATACTAGAAAAAATGTACCTATGTGTGGAGAAGTGACAAGACTTTTTTTTCTTCTGGCTTTTCTCCATTCAATTTCCCAGCAACTTTCATGGAACAGGCGAGAGGGGAACCGGACCAAAAAAACCCTACAGACACACAGAATGAAGAAATATGTCTTGGAAAATCACATAAACGAGATGAATTCGACATTTACCCATGTATACACACATACTGGATTGGTTTCTCTCAATTCGTAGGTGATTTTTTTTCCTGGTACTGGATTTGTTCTTTCCTTTTATCGTAATTCGGTATGTACATATGTTCTCGTGCTCTTGTTAGTGATTAGGCATATTTATTGTTGATCGGATATATACGGTCCACTCAAACTCCTGTCGCGATCAAGTAGGTATATAGCAAATATTGAAAATATATCTTGTCAGAAAGAAAGAAAGGGAAAGTAAAAACTTTCCTTCTAAGCTGATTGGTCTTTCTTTGGATTCTCAATTTGAACTTTTGCTGGATGAGTACTGGGACAGTTTTTACGGACATTTTGAATTGGAAAATTGCAAGTTTTGTTTCAAAAAATGTGTTCACTGTAAAAATGCATATATCAAAAAGGGCTAACGTGTTTAAGTAACGTACCGTCGTAAAAACCGGTTTGAGTTTTTACTCTAAATGACCAGAAAGAAAGAAGGAAGGAGAGGGAGAGAGAGAGCCTTTAATTACCATCTTTGTTAATTACTTAATGTTCACTAATGAGCTCCCAAATGCACTATGCGCGTTATCATTTGCATTATTTCCATCTTTTCCTTCTACACACACACGCACACCGCCCATCTTTGCCAGTCACCACTCATTAGACGAACTAGGTTATAAACTGAGAGAAAGGGGAGAGCGGGTGGAGTAATATTCAATCTTATTTCCTTTTCGCTTGATGAAAGGTGGTAGTACCACATACAACACTACTACCCATATATAATCAAAAACCAGCATAATGCTACATGTATGTATTTTGTATCAGTACCAAACTTGAAATACTTTGTATTCCCGTATTTTCTTTCACATTATCCACATCATCATCATCATCAGAAAAAGGAGCTTTCTATTTTACAGCTTCCTTCCGCTCTCCTTCGTACCAGGCTGCCCTCACTTTTGTCGTCGTCGTGGCGGATTACTCCGTTTATCCCAAAGCTTTCTCGGCTACGGTATGGAAAGTCGGAGTAGTCCTGTTAAATTTACAGTCTGTTTAGAGCAGAACTGCTTTTTAAAAGGTATACACATGGAAAAGGATTAAAAACTTGAAAACTGGCTGCTCTCGCTCTGCTCCCTATTGTTTTTAAAGCTTTATCTGCAAAACAACAATAAGACAAAACAGGGAATATATAAGAAAGTAGACACAAGACACCGTCATCATCAGCATCAACATGAACAGAAAACCATCCTTTTTCTGCTCCCGCGATAAAATAGAAATTACGGATGCGTAAAAGCGGATTAACTTGGACAAGATGGAAAAAGGAGTAAAAGAGTAGTTTGTAGTAGAGTAAGTGGAGAAACGACCTGAAAAACCGGTGGCAAAAGAGATATTGTGAAGGAGGCGCATCCCATTCTCTCTCCAAAATAAGTGTGTTATCATTATTACATTTATATATAGGCATGATGGTATATTGCATGGTTATTTCTCTATATTGAAGTAATTTAGTTTTTGAACAGACTCTGAAAAATGGACGCGTGTGAGAAGAGGCTTAGCACTTTACAAAACAAGAAGAGAGAAGGACCTCATTATTATTAGAGCAGTACGACGAGAACGGCTTTTCTTTATATTCTCATCCTTTCTTGTTGCTCATCATCATCATCTTCATTTTGAGCAATTTTACTGCTAGATGGATAGATACACAAAAGTTACACTCCACTTGATTCGCACGTCTTGTGTGTCTTCGCTCCTGTATATATCGTCGTCGTCCGCCACTCTCATTCTCATTCTTGTTTGCTTGCTACTCAGTCATGGGAATTAGAACAAAAGTAAGCAAGCATTTTCTCCAAATGAACCTTGATGATCTCTTTGATGATGCTGAATGATGATGAACTCCCATTCTTTAGCAGAGTGGATATATACAGCCTATCTTAAAAAAAGAACATACATTTTATATTATCCTTTTAACCTTTTTCCCTGCCCTTTTGTTTTTAAAATTGGAGAGAAGAAAATGAGCACCAGAAAAACGTAAAGCATCTTCTTATATTCTCCTTTTTACGTGCGTCACTTCACTTCATTCAAAACTGAACAGAGAAGCATAATATCAGCAGCATACACATACACACTGCTGCTTTGTCTAGATTCTCATGTACTAATAATGATATACTTGAGAGAAAAGCACTTTATCTCTCCGGTTCACTCTCACTCGCTCGCTTTCCATCATCATTTTGACACTACTGGAGAGAAAGAAGACATGGCCTTCACATAATCAGCAACATAAGTAGTAGTACACTTGGTTATCCAGCAGATAGAAGTAGTGTCAAAAAACGAGTTGAACGGTACGAATCCAACGGATGTGTAGAGTAGGTTAGTCCATTGATATTTTTGCATGTAAGGATAATCATTGTAATAATGGCTAAAAAGAGTATTATGAAACGCCGTCGTTGTCATCAGCATCATTGGGCAATCATGATCAACATGGGAGTGAAAATAAAATGTCCATTGAGAGCTTTTAAGATTTTTAGCAGCAGTCTCTTCTATACTATTTATCTGAAGCTTTTCAGAAAATGGTATGAATATTCATGACGATGATGATGAGAGAAGCAGCTTCTTCTTTATTTCGTGAGGGCCATTATAAGGATTAGCAATAAGAGAGCATGCATTTTAATTATGCATTTTATTTTAAAAAGAGAGAGGTGGAAAGAAAGGAACAAGTGCAGAAGATGATGAGAGAGAGAGAGGGGCTTCCGTTTTTTCTCTCCTCTCTTCTTCTCATCCAGCGTTTCTCTTTTTCTGGTTTTTAAATGAATTTCTTTTCTGCCTTTGACGAAAAATAATAGAGAGAAAGGGAAATCTGCTCTCTCTTCTTGTAAATTATGTAAACTCAAGAGGATTCTCTCGACAATTTTCTACAAAGAAGAAGAAACGAAAGAGCGACGACGATTGCAATGAATCTTAGAAAACCCTCCTCGTTTTCGTCTTGTCCTTTTCATTACAGTTGGAAGAAGGAAGGATATAATGGGCGGTGGAAAATAAATGAATTTGATCATGTCTTTTTTCTACAAATATTGTTTCGATTTTATTTTTAAGCAACTCAACGGTTCTTTAGTAATAAATAAATAATGATAACACTTACGGTTTATTTTTTTGAAATATATTTTATTTAAACTTGAATTTATTATAAACTATTTTTTAATTCATTGTTAAATAGTAAATATACCACCATCACATGATTATTTTTTACGTATATTCGTTTTCATTTGGTTGTATGATAAAAGTGAACTAGTTTTAGTAGCACTATATATATCGCTATAATATGCTAAATAGTGAATACAGTTTTTTAAAGCTTACGTTTTTGGAATGACTGCACTATATACGAATTTTTTACAAAAAAATGTAATGATCACCCTGTTCAGAAATCGTCGTACACTTGCAATGTATTTTATTTAATGCATGAAAAATTTTTATCAAGGTTATTTATCAATAAGGTCTCCACACCTCCGACTTGCCTCCACTGCCTCCACTTGAACCACCACCTCCACCACTGCCCTCGGGAAGTTTTAATCGTTTACCCCCAACGTTATTTGGAGGAGATCCCGGAGGAGGTGACCTGTTTCTACTGTTATCCAACAAGGAACTGTTATTACTACTTCCCCCTCCACTCCCTAAACTGAGGAATGAGTGGTGATGGTACAACGGGAGCAAACTGTTGTTGTTATTATTACTAATCTGAGCAGCGTGTCGAGAGAACAATGAAAATCCGGATTTTACCATTTCCGAGGAAGGACTTCGACTTCTTCTCAGCTCATCTATTAAGTGGCGTTTGTTTTTGCTGGAGTTGTTATTGTTGTTGTTATTACTGTTATTGACATTTGAGGGGGAGAGTGTGCCACCACCACCCATTCCAGTGGGATGAATGGGTCGGGGTGAAATGAGAAAAGATGAGGAGGATGGAGGTGGGGAATGATTGTTGCTGAGTGAAATGTGATTGTTATTGTTGCTATTGAGGGGAGATAGAGCATGACGCGTTCCGGATGTGGATGTTGGACTGGGAGATCGGCTACTGGGATTGGGATTTGACGTGCTGCTCGCACTGCTACTTAGAGTTCCTCCGCCGCCGCCACCGCCACGACCTTCTCCAGTGGAACCTGATGCTGCAGCAGCGGCCGCGGCTGCAGCTGCCGCCGCTGCTCTCAACTGAAGCTGCTGTTGGTGTTGATGCTGAAGTTTGCTCATGACGTTGTGGATTTCCGTGGTCATCCAAGCGTTATTGCACAGGTGGGTGTACAGAAGGGGATGAGGTAGAAGCGGTGGATCTGAGAAGATATGAGTCACCAATTAATATAAAAATGTCAATGATTATATAAAGTGGCAATTTCGACAAACTTACTTCCAAGATTTCCTACAAGTCCGCCAAACCCTCCAGCCGCCCACAATCCAGGATGCTTGACCAAATCAAAACTTGGGAGCAACGCAGAGTCGGAATTTCCAGATGGATTTAGCGAGCCAGCCCTGAGTAGTCCAGTTCCCGATGAAGAGGAGGATGGAGGCGGTGGACTAGTTAGCGCATCTTTACCCCCACCCCCTCCACCAGACGAGGAACTCAAGTAAGGATCCGCACCACCACCACTACTACTCGATGGACTTTTAAGAGGTGGTGTAGAAGATGACGATGAAGTGCTCCTCTTGATGCTTCCTCCTCCGTTACTAGCATTTGCGTTAAGACTGGAATTACCGTTTCCATTCGTTGACTGTGGAGGTGGGTGTACAGAGGAGGATGGGTTGGGTGAGCCATCAGAAGAGGATGGAGGAAGGAGCATGTGGTGACTGTGAACCAAGTCTGTGGCCGAGCCCAGAGGTGATGAGTGGGGAAGAACTGATGTCACATTTGGCGGTGGCAAAGGAGGAGGTGGTGGGGGTGGAGGTGGCTGAGATCCCCCACCGCCAGGTCCACCTTGCTGTTGTGCATGAGCTGCGGCAGCGGCGGCGGCGGCAGCCGATGCAGAAGCAAGGGATTGGATGTAAGATGGGTATCCATTCCCTCCAGGACCACTCCGCAGTAAGGGCCAGTCATGGGGGCTAAGACCTGTAAGTAAGCATAACAAATTGGAAGCGTGAAGACAGGAAACCAAGAAACCAGCAGAAACAATTTTTTTTTCTTCTCCATTCCTCTGCCCAACAACCAAAAAATGGTTACGGTCCGGGCATATCTTTTTTAAATGTACATAACATTGATGATGAGCCGATGAGCATTGTTGCAAATATTTATTTTTAAAATGAAGCATTTTTTATTATTACGAGTTATTATTGTGTGTGTTCAGCCATTCGTCGTTTCATTGTTGCTTTTTTGACTGACACAAGCAATTCTTATTCTTGCCATAAAAAATTACCAATGCAATTTTCTTCTCCACGCTGTCCTAAACAAATACAAGAGCAAAGCTCTCTCACATTGTCACTTGTCGTCGTCCCAAAATACAATCAAAACTGTATAAAATATCTGTGTGATGGAACAACATGTCCCTTTCCGGTTCTTTCATCGTCTTTTTTTTAAACTGGTGAACCCATGCGTCTCAACCATATTACACCATTCTTACCGTGACCAATTCTGCCTGCTTTTTTTTGCCTACAATCATTCATGGTGTGATGTTCCCCGACTTCTTCACACATGCAACATCACAACACAACCAGCAGCAGCAGCAGTCATTGCTCACTTTTTTGACTACGCGAATAGTAAAAGAGTTTCTAAATAAATTCGAACAAAACGCGACAGTAAAAAGGATCAGCTCTATTTAACCAATACCTCCTACTACTGCCATTATTGCAATATACTTCCTTATTTATCTGTGTGAATATAAATGACAGTTAAAAAAATCTAACTCGATGATCGCAATATTTTCAACGCCAATTAAGGTAACTGCTCATGACAGAAATCCGTTTCGTGTCATTACATGACATTACAATTGTCATGATCATCATTTTCATGAGAGAATCACACAGGATAAAAGTGTGCCCCGCTCTCTTTTATCCTGATAATGATAATGGCATCTCTGATATTCCATTCCATATCACCTTTCAGTAAAACTTTTTTTTATCTAGTTGAGATGGCAGAGAGTGAGGGAGAAGCAGAAAGAAAAAGAGAGACGTGAGAGGATCTACTTTCAGAGCTTTCGCTTTGATTTGACGTTTACATTTCGTAAAATGGTGGATGAGAAGGAAAACGATAGATAAAAGAAAAAAGAGTAGTGGGCTCTCTCTTTATTTTCCAAGGAAAGTACAGTTAAATGTCAGTAAATGAGCCGCTACATTCCATTTGGCTGTACGACGACGTGCGCTCTCTGTAATTCCCATTATACCCTTTTATGCATAAAGTTATAAGAACAAGAATAAAGTGTAAAAAGGAAGAAGAAGGAGAAGAGGAGAAAAGGAGAGAGCTACTTAAGCTAATGAGACGTGAAATGATGGAAATGTCACCGATATTATTACTACAACTACTACCGCCGCTACTAAAGAAGAAACGCTGAATGTTGTGAATGAAAAGAATGTTATCGCCGTAAAAGGGATTTTTTATTACAGACTGTGAGATTGGTAGGTTGTATAGGTAGCCATGTAATAATTTCAACAAGGAGCTAAACAAGAAGTAAGCTTAATGTCCATTCACAAGAATTGGATTTAAATCTGAAATCATTCAAAGGTCTGTGGGGCAATGCAAGATTTTCATATTAAAAGACTGCCAAGAAAATAATGTTGACTATTGATGACACTATGCGGATGTATCTGTGCTTTTATGACAGTAGAGTATCTTATTACGCATTATATTATTGGAATGGCTTTTTTATTGCGGAATTTCCAACTGGGTTACAATTCCTGTATTTCAATTTGTAACTTGTACATCTATTTATGTATGCGTACTGCATTCAATGATGCCGACATTATTGCTTGAATTTTTATGACAAGAAAAAGTTTTCGATTCTTAACCGTAAGTTTAAAAAAGCAATGTTCATTGTCCAGTTTAAAAGCTCGTAAAAAGCGTGAAAGACAGGAAGTGTATATATTTGTCCAAAGGGAAATATTAGCTAATGATTTACAACTTCTTACCAAGCGGAAGTTTGAAAGAGTCATGAGGACGAAGGGGATCCAGAGCAGCACCGATCCCGGCTGGAAAGTTGGGAGGAAGTAGTGGTCTTGGTCCGAATCCGAATGGGGCAAAAGGGCCCGTGTGACCCGTGAGATAATCTGAAAACGTATAAAATACTTAAATATTAAGTTTTAACACATTCTTCAGCTTTAGGTCTTTGAGTCGATACTTAAACTATTCTGCTGGATTTCAGTTTCTGGGGCAAAATTAGACTCTTATATATTGTATACCCAATAGGGCATTTAAGTTGGTCTTGTGTCTGAGGTTGATCTTTTGGTTTTACTTTATCATTTCATCATCCACAAGATCAATCTCTTTTTCTCTCTATATATTTTATTACCAGTAAACATTCTCTCAACTAGACAGAGATATAAGTTAACTAAGCCAACTCACAGAAAAAAAAATATCGTGAAAAGAAAATCAACTTTGATTTTTTACGACCATCCCATCTTCTTCTTCTTCTTGGATGGATATAGGGAAATCGTAAAAAAAGTTATACTTTTTTCTATTTCAACTTTTCTCAAGCCAATTCACCGTTTTTACTACTACCGGCTCAAAGACATCTTATCATCCAACTCACTGGATCAGGCTTCAATCATAAAAGTATGCAGTGCACGAACAAACATAACAAAAGAAAGGGACGGCGGTGTTTATTGCGAATACGTATATTTTCTCGGTTGATTCTTTTGGTTTTTTTGGTCTTGTGCTGAGTTGACGGACTGACTGATGATGACATGACAATTTCTTGTGTGCACTTACTCATCACTATGATCCTGAGATGATGACAACAATTCCCCAGTTTTTTGTTTTCTGGTTTGCCCCAAACTATATAAGCCATGATGATGTCGTAATCATAAAAATGGTGGATGGGCGCACATGCACAAAAATAATATAATATATATGGAATATGTTCCACTTTGAAAAAAAAATGTCGGGTTTGGGAATGTGGATAGTGAAGCTGAAAGCTAATAAACTCTCTCGAGTTAGGGTAGAGTGATGAGATGAAGAATGTTACTTTGTCTCTATGCCTGGATAGATACATACATTCATAAATTACAAAAGACTCTTTCTTTTTAGTAGAGTGGTGCGGCGATTTGTAATGGTGAACAATAAGGCATAAGAGAATGGCTTGTTTCATTCTTGTTTCGGTAGTAGTGGTCGATATGGGTGGATTGCAATAATGAATGATCATTATTATGTTTATACGCGTATGTGATCTACATGCATGAATTATTATGATGAAAGGGAAGCTGAGTGAGAGAGAGAGAGTTTTTGCTACTTACGTGTTTTGGACCGTGGTTCCCTTGGTCCATCCACTGTCACTTTGATGGCTTTGTTATATGTGGTCACCAGTGGTGGCATCGTTCCCACTGTGATTGTCAAAGTGAAACTTTTCCCTGTATTTTTTTGGAGGAGGAAGAAAACATAAAAAAGAAGAATGAATGATGAATATACAGTGACTGTATATAAATATATGCGCACATGTAAGTAATATTAAATTAAAGACGATATCCTTTTGAGAATATTTTTCCTGTATAATATTATGCTTGGGTGAATTTTGTAATAAAAAGTATGAAAGCAATACTAGCTGTTTTTTTTCTTTCTTTCTTGAAAAAAAAGAGATGGAATATTATATTTTATGTCATATTAATTCCAACTTACACTTACCACGACCAGACCGTCCCACAAATCTGAGGTCATTGAATTTCGCCACTTGATTTTTCATGATGGCTGTAGCGTTGCGGAGCTCCCCGCAAAAGTTTTCGTCATTTCCGGCTCGCACCGTGACAATGGTTCCGTCCATCACGTCGCCCAGAGCAATTACTTTGAAAGCGATAGGAAGTGTCTTGTTGGAGCGCCAATGGTTTGGCAGGACGGTACAGATCAGATTGGGACTTCCGGTTCGGACAAGCTCCCCGCCAGGGGCTTCTGTGATCATCTCATTGAGAAGACGCTCCGTCATCAACTGAAAGAATGCAATCAATGCAATATAATTTGTAGTAAAAATGGAGCAGGTAAAAATGTCAAGCAATAAAAAAATTACTTTTTTTACTTACTGGGGGGAGTGTAGTTGGGAAGAAGGCGGCATTGCCTACCATATTCATAATTGGAACCGATATGATTTTTAAAACAAAGCTCCGTTAGCCGAATATAAAATTTGATGAGGCACTTTAAATAAAACTGAACGTAATGTAAACAATGAGTTCTTTATAATGTTCACGTTTTTTGGTTCACATATCACTTGCGTTAGAATGTGAGCGGTTGTTGGAGTGTAGCTGTGTGAGTGTGGCGCACTTTCCCCACATCTCTCACAAATGACCCAACATGCAAAGTTTATAACCACAAAACCACAAGTGGTAGGGGTGAACTGAAACTTTCGGCATTTCCACTCACCATCCTCTTTCACTGCACCGTTCTCTTTTTCTTCAAGCTACAGGTTGGCTGTTCAAGAAACTTTCGGTTTTTTGTTCCTTTCTCTTTTTCCAACCACAAGAAAAAATTTCTCCGCCTCTTTTTTATCTTTCTTTCACTTGAGTAAACTTTGTTCTATTTTGAGGTTTCCGATGTACTTTTTATGTCCGGTCCATTTCCTTTCAGAGAAATTTCTCAATTCTCAAAAATTGAATCCGTTCTTTTGCACTGATTGAAAAAAGTTGACGTAATTTTTTCTCACATTGCACCAGGTCCACCCACATACATTTACCCTTTTAATATGGTTCATTTATGGCTTTGCCACACAACCAGGGTAAAAAGAAAGAATGTATTTTTTTCCATATTCCACTTTGTACAAACTTCTCCACACACACATCCACAACCAAAAAAGAGATTTTGAATGAGGCTGGCTTCCCACAACAGATTGACATATAAGGCAAAAATTTCTCTCTTGGCCTGGGTCGTCTCCTTATATATTTTTTTTCTCTCTCTCTGGCTTTTTTAGAGGAGAACCTCGAACAGCCCAAGTCTCTAACCAAGGAAAAGCCCAAGAAAGCTACCACACACAAAACAGCCACCACCATCACCACCACTACTACCACCACATCCATAAAAGTGTAGTAGTATGTAAAAAAGCATAATATAAAGCGCTCTCTCTCTCTCTCTCTCTTCCTAATACACATACACAAAAAACCAGTAAAAATATATATATGCTCTCTCTTCCTCTCTGCTTTTTCCTCCTCCTCCTTCAAATTTTTCTCTGTGTGTACATACATATTATTTGGAAAGAAGTAGTGGCAACGGCAATAATCATCATAAGCATATCAAGCATCACCACCGCTCCTGCCACTACTCCTACCACCACCTCCACCACCGTCTTTTTTTTCTTGGCTAGGGCTCGTTTGTGTTTTTCTTATTTTACATCATCAGCACTGCTACATCTACTACTACGTTGTTATGTTGTGTACTTACTTATTACTTGGGTTATTCTCAGCATTAGGAGAGCAGTAAAGCATCACAAACAACAGCAGCATCAGCATGATCATCATCCATATATATCCACACAACATACAGGAGTAATTTTTTGGCTCCCCAATGTTGGAAGATTTTTTGGCTGGCCAGAAAAAGGAGGGATGTTTTTGGGGTGTGAAGAAAGAAGTGTGTGTAAAAAAGAACACAAGAGCACACTCACTCTCGCAAAAGCATAGAAGAAGCTGGGCTTCTTTTCTGGTATACCGTGTTATTATCATGATTGCAGGCAGAGGAGACAGCAGGAGTATAGCAGCGGAGAGAAAAAAGAACAAGTGGAATGAGTGAATATTTTTGGAGGAGTCGAGTCGTCGTCGTAGTTGTCGTCTTCGTGCAGAGTTGTACTAGTAGTCATCATGATCATGGGCACGATCAGCATAAAAATGTTTAATCTAGATGTACAGAAAGAATAGGAGAGAGAGGAGAAAACGGTGAACGATGAACGTACCGGTGGCACCGGTGGTGGTGGCAATGGTGGTGATACTCGTGGTAGTACACAACACTATAGTATAGTGGTCTAAGAAGTGGTGGTTCGTTTCGTGGTTCGGCTATGTGTGCCTGCCTGCCTGCATGACTCTCTCTCTGCTTCCCTGCACTTGCCATATCCAGAACAAGCAGGGAAAGTAGGTAAAAAAAGCAGGGGAAAATCATCATGTGGAGAGGATATCTAAGGAAAAATACGAACGCAGAGGCAGGCATCTTCAATTTCATTGTATCTGCAGCGATCAGAGGATGATGAGAAGGAGAAAATGAGGACGATCACGGAACGGTACGTATATTTTCTTTCTCTTGTTAAAACTAAAGGCACAAACCGAGACCAAACCACCCCAAAAAAAATTATTTTTGCTCTCTGTTAATAAGGTATGTCGTATGGTTGTGCAGTTTGGTTGTGTGGTATGACGCAGCAAGAAATTATAGACAAGGTAGTATGGTACGGTGAGGTAAGCATAATAACAAAAAACAACTTGGTTCACGTGCACAATTCTCATGCTCATTAAAAAGGTGAAGGAACAAGAACGGTGTGTGCAATTAGGCAGGCATGAAAGGAAAATAACTCGATATTATATGTCCTGGCACGAGCAAGGTTAGCTCTCTAGATTTTAGGAAACAACATGACTTGGCATTTTGTGTGACAAGACCTTTTCAACAAACTAATTTGTATCATTATTCGTTACATCTTGTAAAAATAACTGTTCATTGCTTTCAATAAGGAAAGTGAGAAAAAATTCATGTGTTGGTACACCTGTTGGTTTTCCACGAAAAAATGTGAAAGCATATGTATGTATATATACATGTATGCGTATATACAAGGTTATCCACTAATATATTCCGTTCGTTTTTTTTCTTTCATGTCGTTGGTGGGTCTCTTTGGGGGTAGGTTTTTTGGTCGCCGTATCGAACCACACTACTGGTCTTGGCGGTGGTGTGGGCGGTGGTAAGGTAAAAATGCATAATAGCGAGAAGATGCGGCGATGATGATGATGATGACATGCTACATTATGGTAGGAGAAGGCAGCGTGTGGGTACACATTATGCTGCTCTGCCTTGCTTGCTTTCTTTTTCCGAGTCGAGAAAGTATGGCAAGAGATGATAATATAAATGCAAGGAAGCCAAAGCCAGAGAGGAAAAGAAGCCACTGCTGCAGAGCAGCAGCAGCACTGTTGAGTAGTAATAATAATATATATGTATGGAATGGAATGTGTGTGTGTGTGTGTGGGAAAAAGGAGGAGAAAGCTGCAGGAAGACCGGAGAAAGGAGGCGGATTTTCTTCTTAAGAAAAAGAAAAGGAAGAGAAAAAAAGCGGAGAAAGTCGGGTTGCTCTGCTGCTGCTGGAAGCTTTCACTCAGCACACAACACAGTGGTTCGAATGCTGGCCAAAAAAGGCTGGTTGCACGGCAAGTAGTAAGAAGAAGCAGACATGCATTGGTAAGTACATTAGGATGGTAACTGGTAACGCAGAGATAGCATTCTTGTGAAGAAAAGTACAAGTGAAAGCGAAGGAACAGCTGGCGTCGTGTGCTATGCTGTGCTACCACGGCCACGGAGAAAGAAGGAGACTTGGTTGGAGGCTTGAGGGATTTGAGGCTTGCGCTGAGGCCTGGGTTAAAAAAAGGCATACACGTCTCTCTTTATGCATATCTTGTCCAAAATAGGTATGAACACACAGGCACAGGCATCTCTGGACCTTTTCCTTCTCGGAAATCTTCGTTTCATCTCCGTCCTCTCTCTCTCTCTCTCTCTCTCTCCGTCTAATATGCATACAAAGGTAGGAGAAGGAGCTGTGTTCATTTTTTCCCTTATGACTCCATTTCGGGGCTAGCCAAAGCAATCCTGTTCCAGCCAAGAATACGTGGTCGTACTTTTTGGTCGTCGTATGGTTAGCCAAGAGCCAAAGCAGATATAGGGCTTCCCTACCACACACTACTATCACCACACCATATATATATATATGTATAGATACACTCACATCTGCAGTACCAGGAGCCCCACCACCACCTCCAGGACACCAGGAGAAAGGGTACGCCAAACCGAATACCATGTTGTACGTTGTACTCTACATATATCTATATGTGATGTAGAGCGCCCGCTTGTTCAATTTTTAGGCCAGAGACCAAAGCCAAGATCGTGCAACCAAAAAACGTGGTTCCATTTGAGGATAACCCCTAACTCCCTCCATCTATGTACTTGATCCAACATAACCTCCATTTCCCTTCATAATATTCGTCCTCTCTCTCTCTCTCTCTCTCCTCTGCTACTACACCACCACCACCGCCACCGGTAGTAAATATATTTTATGTATTACATTACTTACTTACAGTTTACATTTACAGTCGCTCTTTTTCCTACCGGCGGCACTGTGTATATTGCCATAATAATCAAAAGGATTTCTGCTCTCGCTCTCTTCCTGTTTACCTTGTGCTTGTAACGGATAACCATTTCATAAGAGCTACAAATTATTTCCTTTCTTTTTCCCCCTTTTTGTGTCCAGCGGCAACAACAACGTCATCGTCAAATGCTGTCGTCACACCGCCAGCCACTCTTTTACAACAAATTACTTGTTCTCTCCAGAGAAAATCTGTAGCCGACAGGACAAGATGATGATGATGATCTAAATGATGGTAACGGCCATCTATATAGATGATATGGTATGCTATATATTCCAACTGATTATGTGACATGATTCGATAATCCTTATGTGCTGTGTTCAAAAACACTCGTGTCTTGTGTGTGTATGTGTGAAATTGATCCTAATATCACTTTTTCCAAAAGTGTAGAAAGTGACACTTTGTATTATTATTGCACTTGACTTAAAGTAGTTCATCGATATATCCCCTTTTTTTAAAGATGGAAAGAGAAATTCAGTATTAAGAAGAAGAAAAAAAAAGATGACAAGAGGAAGGAAGTTTAAAAAGGGCAAGGAGGAAAAAAGAAGAAGAGGATATCGGATGACAAGAATGACACATGTTTCAAAATGCGATCAAGCAACACCCTAATTTCCTCTGTGAATTGGATCCTCCTTCTCCACACCACTCAACTCACTAACAGACTAGTGAACTGACTTTCTGACTACTTCATACTTCATTCTTTTTGCTAGTTTTTTTTTCTTTTGAAGTTTTTTTCTATCATATTGTCGTGACAAAAATATTATGTGTTTTTTTTCTTCTTCTTTTTAGAGAGAGTGGAGATGAAGGCTGCTTCAGACAGTAGAGGTGGAACAAAAAAAAATATATATTCTTTTCCCCTCTTTTTTTTCATTCAGTTTCTTTCTCGGCTCTTGTGTTTGTATTATGATATGAAATGTAGCATGGAAGAGTGGAGTCGACTAAAGTGTACATATTTACAAAAGCTCTTTATTTTTCCTGTTTGTACTACAACGAACGTCACAGTCGTCGTCACACGACGCGAACGAAATGAACAAGGAAGGAGAAAGGAGAAGGAGAACCGTGTGATGTTGTTCACTCTCTCAACTTCATTTTCTCCGTTCCGCTTTTCCCCCTTTTTTTCTTCTTTTTGATTTTTATATTTTCTAAAGAGAGATTGAGAGAGAGAGGATGAGTGTTAAGCTGAATGAATGAGCGAGTATCATTTTTTTACAAAAAAGGAACAAGCTGTTGTTCAGTTTTACAGCTATCAAAATGTCATAAAGCCTTATATTCTCTTTGAACTATGATCTCTATGATACGAGGCATATCGAATTAACTAGGCTATTTATTTGAGATTTGGGAGAACTCTTTTTTTAAATCTCACCAAACATAAAATGGCGTTTACAATGTTTCTAATAATTATCGATTAAATATATACAGAGAAGTTTTGTCAGTCGCTCAAATTACTTTCGCACCTGTTTATAAACTGCCTGTATGCCGTCGCCGTTTATATCAAAGTCATTAATTTTCCCTGTTGTTCCCTACCGTATTCGCCTCGCTAACAAGATATAAATAACTTGCTTTGTAATCGCTTTATTTATTAGGTTTGACGATGGATGACGATATGGGAGAATGGGACAATGGGAATCCGACAATAATGTATCTACAACAAGGGTCGATGCAATTATGGCTGGTCTGGTTGACCGAAGAAACCAGTACTACCTACAGCATGACCGACACCAGAAAACCAGCTCAAAAGCCAACAAGCCCACTGCATCCAAAAATTCGTAATGTTCCATAGACATGTCACCTGCAAAGGCAAAATGATAATTTTTCCCCTCTTTTCTTCTTTATTTTCTCGCACATGCAGTAGCAAGTAAATATAATATCACACAAGGAGGAAAATAAAGTAAACAATAATTTCACAACTTTTTGGCTTTTTTTCTTACTCATGGGAGATTTGTACATGTGTAGTAGGTTCATCTCGCTCAGTCTGTAAGTTTTTCAATATTTTATGTATTTATGCATTATGTAGTTGCAGCAACAATGCATATTCCTACGCTTTTTTTTGCTTTCACTGTAGGAAAAAAATAAGAGAGTAAGATTCTCCAGAGAGAATATATTTTTTTTCATGCTGCTGCTTTGCTGGTGGTCCTTGTCATTCTTTTATGTTTGCACGACCCTGTTCTTCCTCTCCTCGCTCTGCTTTTTTATTTGGGATGTATTCTGTGTAGTTATAATAAAACATTCAACATTTTCAAGTTTATTTACAAGAGAGAGAGAGAAGTAGCAGTCAATATTATTATGCAATGTCATGTCATCCTCGTCATCATTCGTCATATCGTCATGTTCAACAACACACAGCACAACAAAAAAGTTAAATTATGATTTGGCCTGTGTGTATTTTGTTACGGTGCCTGCTCTCCTCTCGCTTCCTTCTTGTTGTCGTTTAGTTTGCCATAAAAACATGTAAAAAAAAGTTGGAGAGAATAGCTTTTGTGAGTATAAAATGCAACAGAATATGTACAACAACATCATACATGAATGATGCATGACTGACTGAGCAATAAATACTAACAATGACAATGAATATTATATGATGACAAGGGAGGAAAAGAAAATTCGTATATATATTTTTTGGTACTGCTGCTTTCCAGTGCTTCCTTGTTTGTTGTCCCAAGTTTATATTTTCTCTCTCATTCTTTGGCTTATTTTTCCCTATAAATTTTTTTTCCTTTCACTCTGGTTGGAATAGTATCCGTATTTCATGGTAGAGTGGTTTTTCCTGATAATCAAAGCATGATGGAAAGGAATTGAAAATATTATGACGACTATATGAAGTAAGTAAACGTAATGAAAGAGAAAACTATAGTAAGTTGTTTTACGCATCACTTGATGCTGATTATGATAGGGATGATGATACATGTATGTCATAGTAACGAATTTTGGATTGATTACCATTCAAAAAGATAAGTCACATGACATGAAATTGAACAAGTTGTATTCAATTTAATAATAATGTCAATTTTCTTATCCGCTCATTTTCACACATCCAAGTAAACTGATGGAAAATATTCCTGTCTGTACGTTTCCAAGGAATATGATGTAAAAGTGCATTTTGAGATTGATCAAAGTGGCAGAAAAGGGGAAGGAAGTGGAAAAGGTGTAAAGAGTTTTTTTATTCATTTGCTCCTCAAAGTGATATAGCGAAATGGAAGCTTTTTGTACAATTTTCCTATGATTTATTGGATAGTAATTGATAAATAATTTAGGATGCTTTTTTTCCCCACTCCTTTTTCACTATGTTCAATCTGAGAATCTGACTCAGGCACCATGCATGCATGGTAACGAGATGATGGTGACAGAAACAAATTGACGTGCCACACACACGCCACGCCTCTATATTGCCTGCATATGTTTGTTTCACAGATGATAAAAGGTGCCATTAGTGTTCCAAGTTCCAACTCGCATGCATGCACAAACAAACTGGCATATAGTTCATGTAGAACATTATGTCGTGTGGAGTTGGCACAGTGCGCATGTTATGAAGCAAATTGGTTTGTAAGTGCTCCCAAATGAAACCCATTTATTAGACGGGTACATAAGATTTGCGAGAAGGAGACGTTACTAAATTGGGCAAATTTTTCTCTAAAACTCTCAAGCAACTTTTTACCCCAAAATTCATATTGCGAATATTTCTAAATTCAACTCACCATCAATCAGTGTGTGTGTACGATTAAAATATATTTTTTGGATTCCGTTTGCATCCCAATATATACAGCACTTTTGAAAATAAATGACTATCTTGAATTGAAACGACTGGTAAAATATGGAAATGTGAATGAAACAGGAAAAAAGAAAAATGAAAAAAATCGGTGATGCATGATGATACAATGCACACGCTCTCATAAACTACATTGTCTTCATTCGAGTTCTAGATGCTGGAAAGTGTAAAAATTATTGATGCAGTGGAAAAAAGGAAATGAAAGAAAAAGAGATGAGTAAAAAAGAGCTTCAAATATGAATACACGCGTATACATCTGTTACAAATGAAGTCTGGTGCTCTTTTATTTCCTGGAAATGAAAAAAAAAGATTGTATACTCCTCTCCCAATCTTTCTTGATATTATTCATAGTTTTAAATTAAAAAAATATTCATTTGGTTCATTGTTTGGTATCAATAGTTATCCTTAAAAAGAAATGATATAAGAAATGTTTTGAATTCTGTCTTGTCACGCGATGAGTAATATTGGCATTTTTTGGATTAGTTTTTTAATTCACACGCTGGAATTTGTAGATATTGAACATATTCACGTCGAAGGTGTAACGTCACCATAGTAATGTCGATGAGACACGAACGCAATCCGAAGACATAAAACTGACAATGGTAATAACAAGAGGGTAAACCAAATCCGTTTCTTTACACCAACAACCAAGAAACCAAAAAAAGGTTCCCTATTCCGAATCTCTGAAATTGCTTGATCCCCAAATTGACAATAAAAAGAGCCGTAATGGCAAATCAAATTGGTCGTTTAAAAAATAAATATAGATGGAGAAACATAAAATATTCCTCTTTATTGTTAAATTTACCAATGTGTGTTGCCATATTCGTAAAATTGGAAAAGGTGTCTGAGGACATACCATCAGACAGCAGCAACTAGTGCAGCGCAGTGCAACAACCAGTGTACGTGTATCAAGGGAATTACTATAACGATGACGATGAAACTGAAGCAAAAAAATGCTAAAAAAACTACACATTGTGAACTTATGGGTAATGTTCCTATAAAGCCATTGACATTCTGAATAGGCAATTGAATTGGAGCAGAGATGGGTTGTTCGGTTTGAAAGTGACATTATTTGCTTTCGGCTCATGAGCAGCAAACCAATCTCTGGTCATCATTGTGAATATTTTATTGCAGTCTTATGGCTAGTGTTGCTTTTTTCCAAGTTTTTCTGATCGAATATGTCGAATAGTGAGATCATTGAAAAGAATATTTATATGCCACCATTTTACCAAACAGTAATGGTTTCTGGTAGCGTGATGTAATGTTTTACGGTTCACCTGTGTGGAAATTTGTCTTGAGAAAAAGCGATACAATAGATTTTGGTTATACCTCTTTATCTCGAGGCATTGGTTTTATTTATTGGAATGTTTTCAAAAACAACTAATAACAATACATAACTTTTTTTTTCGTATAAAAACAAAAATGGAAATTTTCAAAAACTTTTGTCTATGAAAATTTGGTGGGTTGAAGGTTTAATTGAATAATAAAAAATATTTTTGGCTAATTATTATTCCTTTCAATGTCAATCAAGACAATAAAAAGCAGATGGAGTAATTTAGAAGAGAACTGGACCTCCCACCAAAGCAGGGGCAGCGAGAATGCCACCAGTGGATCCATAACGGCGGATTCCGGAATCAGCGCTGGAGGCAATGCCTGGGTGAAGCCTGGGTCCACTGACACCCCCGGCCAAAAGGATTTGAGCGGAAGCGACGGCGATGAGGGCAAGGACGAGGATCTATCAAATTGACAAAAATATATTGTTTAGTCATCATTTTTTATAACCTGGAAACTTTTTAATTCATATGCCAAAAACTTACCACGTATTTCATCATTTTGAAAGATTTGGAGTCCTTCGACTGGGGTCGAACTGAACTGATATATAATTTGATGATTGGTGTTTAAGAAAAGGATTGAAACCAGCAACTGATGACAATTCCAGTGTTAGCTCAAGCTTTATATACTATACAAATTATATTATCATAATTGAACTTGTGTGTGTGGGTTAACTTTATTTCGTTAAGGAAGCATCCATACGCTGAAAAATTCCTATTGTTATTGCGCACTTTTGTGATGATGAATGAGTGCTACAGAAGAATATAAATAAAATGGGGATAAAAAAAGCCTGAAAAAAATAATCTTCCTGGACTTTTTTTCATTTTATCTTCATCAACAGAGGAGACCCCATCTTTAAACTAACTGTACATCAACGCACAAGAGTAAAGAAGAAGAAGAAAAAAAATGTACCGAAACCAATCCTTCATCCAACCATAAACTATCTTTATCCATCAGTGAACAAAAATAAATGTTTGTTTTTTTATTAAATTTTCTATGATGCGATGATGCCACTTAAATGGGCACAATAATAAGTACATGCCTACGTCATCAATCACATGTAATTGTAATACTGGAACAATGCATCGCACGACAACAACAATAATAAGCGATAACATTACTTTGTGTACGATTCTTTAAAAACGCTACTTGAATTCATTTTTTTTCTCCAGCTTGCACTTTTTTTCAATGTTTGTCCATGTAGTTTGTTTGGCAAACCTGTAATTATCCTGCTTACTTTTTAAAGAAGAAAATGGTAGGAATTAAGGAGTTGAGTAGGCACAATAATAATATATGCAAAAGACAGCTCAACAGATTATATATTTTTTTGCTCATGCTCATGATTTGTTGCGAGAACGTTTTTTGCATACAAAAAATCTTTGTGTAGTCTTCTCTGCACTTTTGGTCACAGGCTGCGCCGAAAAGCCAACAGCTTTATCATCATCATCACCACCATGATGATGATAGCTTTTTTATATCGACATTCAAATTACTTCCACATCTTTAGCCATGTCTTGAGGCACAAGAAGAAAAAGAGACATCACGTCACGCAAAAATGAGTAATTGAAATTGGTCTTCTGTAGCAGCAGTCTACAATGTAGATACAATGGTATAGGTATTTAGTGTTTATACGTTGCGTACAATAAAATGGAACTCCAATTAAGAATGGAGGAGAAGAATAAAGCAGCTCATGGCTCATTGTCGCGTTGTGCGTAAACGTACTTGATTGTCAGTTGCATTACTTGCGTAAAGTCAAAAGATAAGACTTGTATTCTTAAAGGCTCGGCAAGGGTCTTGACCAAAATACGGTAAAATTTGTGACCGAAAACAAACAAAAAGTGTAATCAATAAATTCAAATGAGGCAGCAGCGAGCAGAGCCAAAAAAATCTTTTTTTTTGTTGCGTTAGTCAAAGTAAAACATTGTCAATCAACTCAATTTTTTATAAAGGATTGATTGAAAGCAAATTGTATAGAGAATAACTATGAATAAATTGAGATGGATGACGTTGATTGCTTTTAAAAAAAATGTCAATTGTTATAATCTGTATACACCTGAAGCATGGAGAATACAAAGCTAGGGATTGAATTTTAGTAATTGCTTTTATGATCATAATTATTGTACAGTGTATTTATTGTGTAGGTATTTATAATTGCCGGTCTCTGAATGGACAAACACAGGCAGTTCAACAATGGTGGATGATTTTTGTTTCGTTGTATCGACTCTCGAGAACAAAAATATTGAGTTCGGCATGATGATGACCATATTATGCTAATGTGTTTAGTAGGTAGGTATAAATGCTTGATTGAAGCAAAAATAGTCAAGGTGAAGGTCAAGGATGCCTGTGATCCTAGCCTGCCTGCAGATAAAAACAGTGTGTACCTACACCACTGACGCGCGTCTTTATTTGTCTGTCTGTCTTTTTTTTCCTTGTGGCCGCGTGCGTTGCGTTGGTCGATGACACGCGAGATATTTGTTTTGGAGGAAAATCGCTACTTACCGTAAATTTCACACCTAATACCGTGATCATCCCAACTTTTGCTCTTAGAATATGTTAAAATGTGCTACATCTCTCTCTCTCCTTTATAATCGACATTGCCGCTTTTCATACATTAAATTATAATGATTTCCATATTAATAGTAATTGCAGATTGCAGAAATATTTTGGGCGCCTCGGAATCTCCAAAAGTAAGTTGCACATTAGAATACTGCTCCAATGTCACCACGCCTTGTGGCAAAATTTTTTATTGTGGGATGGATGCCGATGACTATATATGATCATCAGACACAGTTAGCCACAATCAAGAAACGTTAGGCCATTACAGTTATTTATTTGTTTTTTGTAAGTGGCAATAAATTGTAGCACGTATTCTTATATAGAGAGCATATGAGCACGAATGCAAGATGGAAGAATATAAATAAAAAATGAATCAATTCCATTGATTCTATATTCGATTATTAATGTTGCGTGAATATTTTTTTTTGTCTCCATGCATACATGCATGCCAAAAGAATGTTACGCACACACACACACTCTCTGTCCACATGATATTTTTTAGTAGCCATGACCAACATTGTTATAGCTTTTCATTGTTGACGACCGTGCAAAACATGTGCCATAATAATACGCGAGAGAGGCAACTAATTTTTTTTTAGCCAAACCCACTTTAGAGACTGCGAAAGTGTAAACAAAGCCTGTAGCCAAAAAAAAATTATACTTGAGAGAAGATCGTGTCGCGAGAAGGCGAGAACAAAAAGTCTTCCTGAGAATGTATCCAGCCACGTTTTTATTGCATTTATTTCTTTGTTGGATTTTACGGCTAATAACAGACGCCTTGCCATTTTTGGACGTAAATGGTGATGATACCACTTTTTGATATAATAATGGAATCGAAAGTAATCATTACACAATGATGTCCATAATAATAATATCATTACGCTATACGCATTTTAAGCTTGCAAGAAAAGTAAAATTATGCAAAAAAGGGTAAGGCATCATGTCAAGCGTATATCTCGTTTATCACTCAAATGTGATATCTTTCATCTTCATTATTGTGATTTTTTTTGCACTAGAGATTTGAGACTCCTTGTTTTTTTGTGAGCATGGACCCAGCTCTGGACCGTAAGCGTAAGAAGATGACATTTGAACAAGTTTTGCAATTCAACTGCGTCATCAGTCATCATATTAAGATTATTATGCACTTAAAATTGGTACTGGTTTACATAATGCGAGGGAATACCGTTGGAATAATCTGTTGCATCAGATTACAATGAACACGGTTTTTTTAGAAATGGAACATGGAATTGTTATTGCTGTAGTATAAAAGTCCGAGCAACGCTCCAGGCAAATCATCACTCACTCATTCTCCTTTCGATTACAACAATCTTTCTTTTAAATTTTTCTGCCCGACTTTTCTGTCGAAAACAAACCTCAATCAAAATGATGAAATACGTAAGTTACTTTCGAACTGCTGCTTTAGGATCGAAATAAATTCAATATATTTGGCAACATGGTTTGAATTTTTTGTCTTGTCCATGTTATCAGGTTATCCTTGTTCTTGCCCTCATCGCCGTGGCCTCTGCCCAGGTCCTCCTTGCCGGTGGAATCAGCGGACCCAGGTTGCACCCAGGAATCGCTTCCAGCGCCGACTCTGGAATCCGTCGCTTTGGACCAACTGGTGGAGCCATTTACGCCGCTCCTGGCGCTGTTCTCCTCTAAATTTACTGGAATCAAGTTTCCCACCAAAGTCTAGAGATACCAAAAATTTGTCAATTTTTATCTTATCATTGAAATCGTGTTTAAAGAACTTTTTTATTGTAAATTCATGAAAACTTTATATTAAAACACAACATTATGTGATTTTACTTGAAACATGAAACATTGAGCATTGTGGTTCTGCTTTTGCTACACTACCGCCGCCTGTTTTTCTCACAAGATGTTATTCCAAACCAATTCTTGCATGGTTTTTAGGGTAGCATTTCTTTGTTCATCTTTATAGCATCTAATGTTTTTGCATGTAAATCAAATGAAAGAGAAAGATGAATGTGTATATATTTCAGCTTTTTATTATTATTATTCCATTTTTTGGCTTTCCTTTTTTTAAGAATACTGGTTTTAAACGGTTTCGTGTATGCTATTCAAAGCATCAAATCCAATCATACAAATTGTAACAATTCACAATCCGACACATAAAAAAAGTTGTGTGGACGCCATGAGCAATTTAAAAAACAATTAAATAATTTAACATAGGGGGTAAAGAGAGAGAGGTGGTACAAATTATTATAAATTAACTAAATTTCATATTTAGCTAGCGGTCCGATAATTTAACCGAGGATGGCTCTGCCGTAAGCGGGGGCAACGGCGTGAGCAGCATAAGCTGGGGCGGCAGCGTAGGCTGGGGCAGCAGCGTAAGCGACTGGAGCGTGGGCTACGGCGACCTTGGCGACTGGAGCAACGGCTAAAAATCAGAAAAATAAATATATCGATAAGATGACATTGTGTCGAGTGGAAACCCAGTCAATCTCAAATTGTCGGTTTGCATGAAAATGGCACATTTATGATCAATGTGTCGCTTTTTGTGCAAAATGACCGTTTGAATATAGATTGCTTTGGATACGTACCCTTGACGACGGCTGGAGCGGATCTGTCGACGACGGCGTTGAATCCGTTGACTGGATCGGCGGTGTAGGTAACGGTGCGGATAGCACCATCGGGCTCGACAAGGGAGTACTGTCCTTGGACGACATCACCGTCACGGGTCTCGGTGGCAGACTTGGAGTCACCAGTCAAAGCATCTGAGACAGAGTATCCGTAGTTGTATTGTGGGTGGGGGTCATATGGCTCAGGGGCGACAGCGACAGCCTTGGCAACTGGAAGGGCAGCGCGGGCGAGGACTGGGGCAGCAGCGTAAGCTGGAGCGGCAGCGTAGGCGGGAACAGCGCCGATGGCTCCGACAGCGGTGGAGTATCCGATGGCACCAGCGTTGGCAGCGGTAGCCAAAGCGAGGAGGGCGAGGAACTATTTGGTGACAAAAAGGGCATTTAAATTAATATCCGAATTCCGGGGAGTATTTTTAATCGGTTTGATTGCACACATTGCTTTGTATTCTCAACTCACCTTGTTCATTTTGGAGGTTGTTCTGTATTCACAGAGAGGGTAATTGTTGAATGAAGGAAACTGGTAAACTGAATGAACTTCTCAGCGTCCCCTAGAGTATTTATAGTTATTTGACTGATCCTTCTATACAGGATGCTGTGATCCGATGTCTGTGAGTAATAATTACAGTAATAGCATACATTTGTGCACACATAGCATAGCAAAATAATATATCCTTATGCTGTACCAGTAGAAAGGAAAAGGATGGACAAGCGATAATAATGGACACCCTGAATCCGTCCACGAAAACTAACGTCCACGTCGTCGTTGGTGCGTTATCTTGAGCGTGATCATCCTCATCGCATCGCCATTATCATAACATAAGGTACACTTTCATCCCGTCTATAACAGAGACATTGTACCTAAACGGCGATAATGATGATGGCTGTATGTAAAAACCACAAACGATACAAGAACGACGACAGCAGCAATAATACGCAATACGTTAACATTATGACGGTTTATTTTTGTAGCTTGGCTACAAAAGTACTATTCTTTTGTATTCTTTTGACCAGCGTCATCTCTCATGAATCACATCATCATTATTGGAATGGAATGCTCTCACATTCTTATTGACTAATATAGTAAATTCGCATATTATCCCAATAATTTATCGGCATCAGCCGAACAAAAATATTTGTGCAATGTTTTATTTATGGGAATGAAGGGCGAAAACTAGATCATCACATAAATAGCCTCTGCAATGTAATATGTTAATACCTACGACAACAACAACGACTTGATGTGAGAGACTTGACTTTTTCCTTTTTAATTTGGATGGACACTTGAAGAAAAATGATAATCTATTAACAAAATACACTGTGTGGTTGCGTCGTATGTACATGTATATGAAAAAGATGTGTCAGTGTCAGCCAGCCCAAAAAAATAGTGAACATGGTTGTGTTGTGTATATGTTTTTGGCAATAAAGAAATAAAATCCATTTTGTTGCATCATCATAATAGTATCGGCAAATCTCATTATTATTATTATTATTATTATTAGCGAAAACAGGATCAGAGAGTAAAGAAGGGTGATACTTAATTTTCACCCTGAACTTGAGATTAAAACAATAAATTTGTCTTATGTGTGTGTATAGGAGTGATAAATACCTTCAAAAAAAAGTGGACAGCAATGAATGAGACAAGTTCTAAATATTATCATCAGCAACAATGATGTTAGTTCAAATATCAATATCATATCTTTATCATCATTGATATTTTATACACGGTATAAAAACGGATGAACTCTCTAATAGGTAGTTGTATGTAATAATAAAAAAAGAAATGGAGCAAAAATAAAGATATAGAGGAGTAATATGCAAATGAGTGACAGATAGAGGGCACAACTACTACTTTTTTTTATATCTTTCAGGGATTCATTTATTGAAAATCCATTCATTGGCAAAGTGCATAGCAGAGCTATGAGTAACAATGAAAAACGAGAGTGGTTTTTTGGTTTACATCAGTTTTTCCTTTGTTGCACTGAATGCAATGCATGCCATGGTCCCTTCTTTTTTTTGCATGGTCACCAGAGTTAACTACTGACTGCAGTACATGTAGCTTCTTGGCTGGTGTAAAAGTACACTTAAGTGACCACATCGGAAAAATCTTCTTGATCAATTTAGTAATGAGTCGAATCTCCATGGCTGTATTGACAGACATGCATTTTTTTTGGTCAATCGGCAGACGAAGATAAAATATGACTAATAAATAATACTTTGCTCGTTTATTACAGATATTATTAGAATGCTTGCTGTTTTTATGTTCTTATGTCAGTAGTGGAGTAGTGCGTGTACATTTTGACAGTTGCGTATATACTCATTTCTGAAGAAAATTAATGATATTCATAGAAAACTCGTAAAACTGTTGCTAATCACAAGATGATCTTCATAAAATATTCATGTTGGTTATTCTATTCTTGTGATTGGGGTTAAGTAGCCAAGAAATGGACAAGCCACTTGACTTGAGAATTGGAAAAAGAAAAATGGGTGTGATATGGAAATAGTGTAATAGGTACATATATCAGTGGCGTGGTTTCTTTCTAAAAACATGTGTAGTTGTAGTAGTAAAAATGTAGTAATAATCTGTTATGCACTTATCAACAGCGTCATCATATCGCCGCGATCATTTGTTACAGTTAAAAGTTATTATGATAATGCTTTATAATGTTGTCCTGAGATTTTTTTCTTTGGCTGGTGGTGTTGCATAATAATCAGCAAAAATGATAATCCGCTCAACAATGTCCCTTTTGTTAACGGTCGGCTGCTTGTTTTTGCATTATTGTTACAGGGCTGTCACGTATGTCAAAAGTAGAAAAGAAACGTTTAATGGATAAGCAAAAGAAAGGATAATATGTGGAAAGAGGGAGCTCTCGGAGCGTTGGACTGATGTCAAAGTCAAAATGTCATCATGAGATTTTTACAACTGATGAATATGTAATCATATCGATATCCATTAACCTTTGGCAACATTGTACAATGTTTTTGATACAAATAGAGTTTGTGCGTGAGTAGCCTCATCGCTCATCCATCACTTGTTTAAGCTATACTTATAGAAGAACTTGTTTTATTTATCGGAAAAGGCAAATTAATTGTCCACTAATTACCATTGATTTGTATATAGTTATAACGACTTGTAAAATCGACTACTGTTTAAGCTCTTTTCGTATTTGTAAACTGCCAAAACTTCTGGAGGCCATTTTTTGGCAAGTAGGAAGTTGGTGGGCTTGAGATTTCTGTTGGGTTGGGACTTCAAGGACGGAAATGGGATCAAGTAACAAAACAAGACGATACCTAATTGCTGTAGATGCGTGAGTTTAGTACACACATGGTCACCCACTTGTGGTGGTGGCGATAGTTTTTTGGCAAGTAAAGTTTGACTTACACTAAAAAGGGCGTAACTTTTCGATACATTGTATCTGTTATTGATATGCTTCTTGATAAAAATAAATAATCAATGCGTAGTGAATAATTTTTTTTCTAGAAAAATGGTTTTCGATTTTATATTTTTTTTAAATTTCATTCTTCATATGAATGTGCACACAAATCAACAAAAGGAAAGGCAAGAAGGTACAAAAGTAAACACTGATAAAAATAGACAACAATAAAGTTCGTATCACAACACGCAGAGTAATAGCTCATTACAAGAGATGGCACACAGAAAGAGAAATATTGTACTTTTTTAGCAATAATTTCCTGAAAGAACTCCTGAAGGTTTTTTAGGGATTTTGCAATTTGCATGAGCAGCTCACATGTGCACAATTTAGAACTAGGCTTCAAATCAGACCTCAAATAATAAACTTAAAAACTACCGCAGTCTAGCTTGGAGTATATAAATTACAACAATTGCATTATTTAACCGATGAGTTGTCCTCCGTAAGCAACACCTCCGAGTCCGCCAATGCTGCGGGCTCCAATACCTCCGTAGGCAACACCTCCAAGTCCTCCGACGGCACGGACTCCAAGGGCTGGCTGAGCATAGGCAACGGCTGGAGCTGCACGATAAACGGGCTGAGCAACGGCGCGAACTGCGACTGGTGCTGCGGCAATAGCTCTCACTGGGGCAGATCGGTCAACGACGGCATTGAATCCATTGATGGCATCGGCTGTAATAATAATACAAAATGCACCATGAATTGAGGCACTTGAGAGAGAG
Organism: Sinella curviseta; assembly: GCA_004115045.4. Classification (NCBI taxonomy): domain Eukaryota; kingdom Metazoa; phylum Arthropoda; class Collembola; order Entomobryomorpha; family Entomobryidae; genus Sinella; species Sinella curviseta. Next base: position 65,614,746 of record CM023200.3, on the reverse strand, counting down.
TCCGTGCAAGCTTAGGTGTTTGTAAATTTACCGGTGTATGAAACGGTCCTCACGGCACCATCGGGCTCGACAAGGGAGTACTGTCCTTGGACGACATCTCCGTCACGAGATTCGGTGTGAGCGTGTTGGTCTCCGGTAAGAGAATCGGCAACGGAATATCCGAATTGGTATCTTGGATGAGGATCGAAGGGTTCAGCCCGGATGGCGGGTTGGGCGTATGCAACGGGTTGCGCAACGGCAACTTGTTGGCGGATGATTGGTTGAGCAATGGCGGTTCTCAAGACTGGTTGAGCTACGGCAATTTGTTGGGCATAAGCTGGGGCGGCATAAGAATGTCCAACGCCAACAACTCCGGTGGAGTAAGCCAAAGGAGCTCCAGCGTTAGCAACGGAGGCAAAAGCCAAGATGGCAACAGCGAACTATAGAAAGAAGAAAACGTAAAAGTGAATAATTATATTTAGCTGCACTATTTATCTGTTATCACCACCGAAAACCTAAAAAACTATCCGATTTTTTTAAAAGGAATTGCTGAAAACTGTATAACTTACTCTGTTCATTTTGTTGTTTTTATTTTTTCCACTGGCAAATAATAATTATTGTTGTTATTATTGTATCAAGATCAGACAATGAACTGAGTGATGAGGTCAACATTGTCAACCGTATTTATACTCATTTTATTCGACAATCTCATTTTTTAGTGCGTCACACCTGCTTAAATTGTCAATATATCACACATCATTACATAAGGCTATTATAGGTATGCGACCGACTGAAGAGTTCTCTCGAGAAAGTAGACCTATATGATATTTTTGTCGTCTTCACTAATTTCAGTAGTGAGCAGTTGAGAAAAATTAGCATGCGGTTAGTGTGAGTGGAGTACGGTCAACGTGGCTGCGGCGAACGTACGTGAAATAGTTTTTTTGGAGAGCTGCAGACGCCAAATAAATGATGAATTGATATATGATTTGTGTGATGATATGGTAAAATTGTGCGCAGGTGTAACAACGGTGTGGTGGTTGTCTTGATTGTACTTATCAACTTATTGTTAGATGCTTTCATAATTGATTTGTAATAATCCATGTCAATATTGTAGAGCATGTAGAAGGTACAGCGTTACCTTCAGTTTCAAAGCAACACAGTAGCAAAAGGGAATGGCATTTTAAACACTTTAAAAAAAGTGGTCGCACGCTCTACACATTTAAAACAAGTCATCATCAGGTTTCATTTTTTTATTTTTGGTATGGGGACGGATAAAGTTACTAAAATGCTTTTGGAACAACAATGACACAATTACTATATTTATTTTATTTGCATTGATTTATTCAATTCATCTTGTTCATGTTGCATTGCGCTGCAAATTAAGATAAGAGGCGAAAAAATAATAATTAGATCAAGTTGAAGTGGTTCGTTTGCACAGATGAAGCATATAATATGATTATGTTGAATGTTGGGCAGGGGAAGAAAACGGGGCAAGTCTACTCATTTGTTACAAGTTGGTATGTGCTTGACGTGTCATAAAAATGCCGCAGTACATAATGTGGTTATCAAGGAATGATCGCCATGAACTTGACAAAAGCAAAAATAGAAGAATTAATTGCACAATATAATCGTTTCGATTCGATGCATTGGATATGAATCTGGTAAAATGGCGTGGGCTATTAGAAAGCATGCATATTTGCATTCGCATGAGCAAAAATCATTTGATCACTTTACAAAACACTACTATAGGAATTCATACCATACGACATACCACTACTGTACGTACATCAGCACAATGTATATAGGTACCTATATACGTACTTATTATTTACGTTGCAGTTTTTGACACTTTGGGAGACGAGACGTGTCGGCGAGTTTTAGGGGTGATGACAATATTCATGTGCATTCCTAATGTAATTATTATTGTGGCGTGTCCAAAATTGGCAAAGCATGATTATTTACTATGGAAGTTGTTCGACTTTCCCCTACTGGAAACGCCAAGGGATGGGCTCAAAATATAAACAAAAGCAATAGAAAAGGTAGCTAAAATATCATTGCAATTATTTTAACGATGGATGGTGAGAATCATATCTAAAGTTTAATCGCAAGTTTGTTTTCATTTAGTTAGTACACTCTAGTCAAGGCTGTTAGTTATACATGCAGACTTTTGATTCGTCAAACTGACATTGTGTGTACATTATACCTCGTAGTCATGTTTGATTGCGAGAAAGATAGCAAAATATGGAAGAGTGCTCTAGTAAATGAAGGTTGTTTCTATTTCACCAACTTCAAAACGGGAGTGATCATGACCAGAAAAATTGCAATGCTTTTTTATTGAAACTCGCAACATGAGCACCCAAAACTAACTCCCCATTCTTCCAAATATGGAGGATTTATCGTTTACTTTTGACTGTTTTAGTTCCATTTTGCAAATAAATATGTTCATTCTTGACAGCAATTTGAATAAAATAAACGCTTTACATTTCTATCATGTGCAGAACTACAGGCGATGGAACGCAATCCGTAAACTGTCATTAAAGAGTAAATAAATAATCGAATAAAAATCGAAATATAGAAGTGTCGAAGACATTTTGGAAATGTAAAAAGAAATGCAAAAAGTTTTCTAAAAGTAAAAATAAATGTAAAATTTAGTTTAAAATACAATCTTCCGTTTTAACGGCAATCGTAACGAGTTGTCAAGAACTGAAACCGGATTGATTCGCTCTCTTCGTCAAAAATGACATCTACATAAATTGTGTTATTTGAATATGGTGTCATTTTTCAAATCTTAACGGTTTCTAATGATTTCCGTTGGCCGTTGAGTTGTAGTCCAAATGTAAGGTGGGTGCAGTGGTATGGTATCGATTGTCAAAATAAGAATTTCAAAATTCGCAATCGTAAACAAAATTGAAGATGGAAAAAACAAAAAAAAATGTTTAAAATGGCTGTTAAAAGTTAACGGTAACAGTAAGGCTGAAACTATTAGTGCCAATATGAGCTTCTCGTAGAGACGAATCGAATGGCACCTCACGCGGTATCACTTGACAGTAAAAGTTTAAAAAGTTGTAAAGGGTTAAGTAATCGATTGCAGAAATACGAATTTGAAAATTCGTAACCATTTCACAAGATATCGGGTGTTTGTTATGATTTGGTTGCACTGCTGAATTTTTGCTGCGAAGGACCACCTCAGAATTAACTGAGGAATTATGATTATTTATTGGTATGCATGTGCACAGAAGAAGCATGAAGATAAACTGAAGATATGATTAATTTTTAATTGTGAGAATAGTTAAACACGATCAATTAAAATGCTAGTACTGATGTACAAACAATAAAATGATATAAGCTTAAAAACTGATTAAAAATACTGGTAGGTTACTGATTAAAAATAACTTTAAAATATTGGAATTTATTTAGTCAAAAAGTGTCGTAGTTTTATATGTATGTAGTTTTACAGCAACACATTGCTCCGTGAGATGAGAAAAAGATAGTGGGCAAAGAGGCAAGTGTGCTGCTACGTTTTATGGCATTTTTTAGCCAAACCAATTAGGAAAAATAACGTACAAGTTTTTACTGCGTGGGTGGTGACGTGGAAGACAACTCATCAGACCACACGAGAAAAACACATGAAAATAGCTATACATAAAACATATTAAAATGGTCCTTCTAGTACAAACTGAATATTAACGCGTTACAAATCTTTCAATTGCTTCTTTCTACACTTGAACAAAGACAAAATTACATTTATAACGTGAGTTATGAACAGCGCCCGCCTTGAAATACTATTTTCAATCAAGAACAACTTTGCGAACAATTAAAGTACAAGTAACATTTAACTTAAATTAAAACAAAGCTAGGAATCCACTCCACTTCCTGCTCCCAGAAATAGGATAGACAATCCCCTCGAGGTGCAGATCAAATTGCAGTCATCAACCACCTTCCTCTCCGACGGAACTGTTTGAGGGATCTATCCTCATGACCAGTGGTGATGAACTGCCTAAGATAAGCCCCGTGTCCATTCCAAGGAAACAAGTTGTGAAGCTTGAAACATTCGCTCTGAAAACAGGAAATAAACATAAAATACAATGCAATTAGTCAAAATGTAAAATGAAAAGAAAATTATTGTTGTTCAAAATTAAGGGGCTTAGTTTATTTATTGGACGCTTCAATTATCCTACTGCTGTCTTCAACGTGACGCTGCGTACAAGACCGTCCTCTCCAGGATGAGTGATAATGACCCCGACTGATAAAGTTTCCACTTTGTCATTGGTAGTTAGGGTCGCCAAATCGCCAACTTGAAGGTTCTCCCTTTTATGACTCCATTTGAAGCGCTGCTGCGGTAATGTATTGATGATTGACTGAGTTGACCACCTTTTCCAAAATGATTGACTGAGCTGGCGTGCTATTTCCCAGTACGATAACCGATTCTGCTTGATAAGTGTAACGTCCGGTTCAGGAATGCTAGTTAGAGATCCACCAACAAGAAAATGTCCAGGTGTGAGAGCATCCACGTCTGCTGGATCTGATGACAAGGCACAAAGTGGTCTGCTATTTAGGCATGTTTGGAATTGGTCAACAACAAGGATTGATTGACCAACGACACGATGGAAGTAAAATTTGACAGATTTCAGTCCTGCTTCCCATAATCCGCCTTGATGAGGTGCTGACGGTGGCTTAAAATGCCACTGTGTTCCATGATTGCAAAATTGCTGTTGAATTTTTGATGACTGGTCCAGTAGAAACTGCTTCATGATTTTATCCGCTCCGACAAAATTAGTTCCATTGTCGCTGTAGATGTGTGCACAGCTTCCTCTTCTTGATATGAATCTTTCAAAACATGCTACAAAACCTTCACTGGTAAGATTATCAATGGCCTCCAGATGAACTGCTTTTGTAGCTAGCAAACGAAAATGGCGAAGTATGTTTTGTTAACAGCAAAACATCTTCCTCTCTTAACTTTGACGCTGAACGGTCCAGTGAAATCGACTCCAGTGTGAAGAAACGCTTTCGTTGAGTTGACTCTTCCCGTTGGCAAGTTGCCCATCAGCTGCTGCGATGAGCTGGCACGATGTCTCCGATGTCTTACGCATTTTCTTATGTTGTGACGAATGATATCACGACCACGTATGATCCAGTACTCTCGCCTGAGTGTGGCGAGGGTCAACATAAAGCCACTATGAAGGTTAACAAGCTGAGTTCCGTTAATGATGAGAATTGTAAGTGGATGGTCGTGTGGTAGAATGATAGGATGACGAGTGGATGATGGTAGATCTGCTCTCTGGATTATCCTACAAACTCGCAGGATTCCTTCATTATCGATGAAAGGATTAAGTTGAAGTAATTTGCTTGATACTGCAAGTGACTTGAATTTCTTTAACCGATGATACTCCTCCGGGAATGACATATGTTGTGCCCAACGGATAAGAGAAATCTTAGCGATTTTGATTTCTGTAGTTAATGGTTGACTGTTGACTTATTTCTTCTTGCTTCTCAGGTAGGCAATAAAACGAAGTAAATAAGCTGCTACACGACAGGTTTTATTGAACGACGAAAAAGATGTGACCAAGGTCAGATGCGCTGAATTCTTGGACATGTGAAATATGGCTAATTGCTTTGTTCTTTCTTCCTTCTGCAACTCCTGCTCATTGTAATGCTGTGGATGAACTGGGTATGTATGTTGTTGGAGCCATGATGGCCCATGCCACCAAAGCTGTGATGAGATAAGCGCATTTGCTGTTATCCTCCGTGACGGTAAATCTGCAGGATTTTCCTCGCCCTTGACGTGGTGCCAATTTTCAGGGGCAACATGAGACTGGATAACTGATACACGATTTGAGACGAATGTTTCCGGTGGAATCTGTCCAACAATAAATGACGACTTGAAGTTGCAGGACTGATACTGTTACTGTGACAGTTTCTGCAAGTAGTTTGGCTGCTGACAATCCCAATTTTGGTAATGAAATTGCCTTTAGTGGAGCTACCTTTGTTTTTCTCGCGAGAAGGTGAACTGAAACCTGTTCATTGGTATAGATGCATTTAAGGTAAATGCAACAAGACATTGCGACCTCTGAACTGTCATTGAATCCATGAAGTTCATAACTAAAAGGAACGGATGAGACTACGCATCTTGGTATGCGAACTGCTTCAACTTGTTGTATGTCATATAGATAATTATTCCACTCCTCCAATAAATGTGATGAGACTTCCTTATCCCATTCTTGATTTTCGAGCCAAATCTTTTGCAACAAGATTTTGGCCGTAATTGTTAGTGGAAATAGCCAGCCCAAAGGGTCAAATGTCCTGGCTATCTCTGACAAGATGTGACGTTGGGTGACCTTGGTGGTCTTACTGATATTTGAACAGGAAAGAATCTGATAATGGTTTCCACTTGACGCCAAGAGCCTTGACGCTTTCACTGTTGTTGTCCTTAAACTCCAAATCACCGAACTCTTCCTTCAGATGACTAGGTAATGCTGAAAGTACAGCACCATTTCCGTATCTCCATGCCTGCGCTTGCGGTGATGGCGATTAATTACTGAACAAGATTGATTGCTTCTTGTGGTGAATTTGAACACCCAAGAAAATCATCAACATAAGTATTATTTAGAAGAGCTTCTGCTGCTGCTGGATAACTCTCCTTTCCATCTTCTTTCTAATTTGTTTAGACATCTTGTCGCCAAGAAAGGTGCCCATGCTGTGCCATAAGTAATGCTGTGATGTACAAGTGAATGCTGTAACTTGAGGTACAGAATAAAGTTGAACATCAATAAATGAATGTTTGCTTTGGAAAATAACCTGACTTGGGTTTTCCATTTTGAAGTGGTGATTTTGCTGCCACCAACGCCATAAATGGTAACGTTTGTCTTTTGGCGAGGTAATCCAAGAGCGGTCATGGTTGACTGCTTGATGAGTCCTGCGTCATTGATGAACACTCTAACTTGGCGTTTGGAGCAGGTGCTGTCCAACACGTCAACAAGAGCTGTTTTGAAGAGAACTGCTGAAATGGATACGGATGTTTGAGTAGCTGAAGCATGACAAATTTAAGCTGTTTTTTTGTTGTTGGTCGTTGGTGTTGCTGGAACTTGATTGTTCAGATAATTCTTGAGATTGCTGTGTTTGTGATGTGTTTACTTGCTTATTGTTGCTGGGTGGTCTGTTGGCCTGATGATGATCATTGTGCAGGAAAGTGTTATGCTTCCTGTCACACTTCCTGCAGTTTGAAGTGCTGCGACACTCTCGGACGCTCGGAAACCCTTACTGCTTCTACTCGCTTCTCTAATGGCATGTCGATAAGCTGAGGACAACGGTAAAGTGGATGTGCTTCCTTGCAGACTAAACACGGTGAAAAGGTTGATGACTGGATTTCTTGAAATTTGTTGTTGCCTATGGATCCTTTAGCATGAAGGGTCCGTATGTGTTGCTCCAGAAAATCTTGTACTTCCTGGAATGTTGGTGGGCCTTAACCTTTGAGACTCCTTGCCCACTCTGCTCTTGTTTCTGCGTCTAATTTCTCAATGATGAATGAGACAAGATCGTCCCACTTGCCAGTAGGTAGGACCTGTAGGCTTCTTAAAGTTTCCAAAGTAGTATTAAGAAGTGTTTGAGTTGATGCTACTGATTTTCCCTTAATGGCTGGTTGATGAATCAGGTTTCAAACTAATGATGTGACGATCTCACGGGTATTGCTATAACGGCTGGAAAGAAGTTTCCAGGCCTCCTTGTAATTGGAGTAAGTTACGGTGAAAGTTTTTATCAAAGTGTGCGCTTCGCCTTTCGTACACGACTTTAAGTATTGTAGCTTTTGGGACGGAGAAAGTGCTGAATTCTTCTCAACTGTAGCTTTGAACAGATCAGAGAATGATGGCCAGACTTCGTATTTCTCGCCGAAGGCTGGAAGTTGAATATCCGGTAACTTCAGGTGCTACGCAGGTCGAGTTGATGCTCCTGTAGTTGCCTGATAATTGTACAATTTGGCCATGATAGCCTGGAATTTATCCTCCATTGGTTCAATGATCTTTTCCTGATCCTCTATTGCTTTCTGATCTGTCAGTAGTCCCAAAATTTTGGCGTGAGCTTCTTCAATCTTCTTCATGGCGTCTTCGGCACATTTTATGTATATTTTCACTTGTCCATCTGTGACAGTGTTGGAGTCGATGGCGTTGACGTTAGCCTCTAGCCTCTCCAACTTGCTGAGAGCCATGCTTCTTGCCTTAACCTCTGTTATTGTAAATTTCCAGAACTGTGCTCAGCTGGAACTAAAACAACAACAGAAGCGAAATGAATGATGCTTTACAGTGACAATAAAGTTAAATGTTCACTGATGATAAATGTCACGCTCACAACAGTCACAGGTCACTAAATGCAACATGAGCACCCAAAACTAACTCCCCATTCTTCCAAATATGGAGGATTTATCGTTTACTTTTGACTGTTTTAGTTCCATTTTGCAAATAAATATGTTCATTCTTGACAGCAATTTGAATAAAATAAACGCTTTACATTTCTATCATGTGCAGAACTACAGGCGATGGAACGCAATCCGTAAACTGTCATTAAAGAGTAAATAAATAATCGAATAAAAAATCGAAATATAGAAAAGTGTCGAAGACATTTTGGAAATTTAAAAAGAAATGCAAAAAGTTTTTAAAAGTAAAAATAAATGTAAAATTTAGTTTAAAATCTGCCGTTTTAATGTCAACCGTTACGAGTTGTCAAGAACTGAAACCGGATTGATTCGTGCTCCTCGTCAAAAATGACACCTACATAAATTGTGTTATTTGAATATGGTGTCATTTTTTCAAATCTTAACGGTTTAAAACGATTTCCGTTGAGTTGTAGTTCAAATGTAAGGTGGGTGCAGTGGTATGATATCGATTGTCGACATCAGAATTTCAAAATTCGCAATGGCGCATAAGCAAAATTGAAGATGGAAAAAACAAAAAATGTTTAAAATGGCTGTTAAAAGTTAACGGTAACAGTTAGGCTGAAACTGTTAGTGCCAATATGAGTTTCTCGTAGAGACGAATCGAATGGCACCTCAGGCGGTATAGGTTGCCGGTAAAAGTTTAAAAAATTGTAAAGGGTTAAGTAATCGATTGCAGAAATACGAATTTGAAAATTCGTAACCGTTTCACAAGATATCGGGTACAATGACGGACAGACATATAGACATTCGCATAAGGTGTCTCAAAGTCTAGGACACTTAGTAATATACATCGTACGTGGAAATTATTACCAATGACCCAGTGACGGAACTTTTTCCAAAGTCCTTGCAGGACATGCTTGACGAAATTGCAAAATATCCCTGCCGGCAAAAAATGTCCCTGCTTTATATGCTGAGCAAAAATTTCAAAAAATCCCTGCTCCGAAATATCCCTGCTCGTACTCGAAATTTTCCATGATGCTCGTCCTCGAAATGTCCCTGCTCTTCCAAATTATCCCTGCTAGCCCACAAAATATCCGTGTTGACCTTCAAAATATCCCTGCTGACCTCCAAAATATACCTGCTGGCCTAAAATGTCCCTGCTGCGTACAGGCTGACAGAAAATTTCCAAAATGTCTCTGCTCTACTTCGTGAGTCAAATTGTTTTTCGAATATCCCTGCTGGGAGGCACGAAATCCTGGCTACGGCGTCGCCGCGTCAGTTAAGAATTTCCACATACGATACACACATACATACGTGTGCGTCCATTGCGTGCCAAATATTTTATCATTTTACATGGTTACCTAACGTTGAAAATCCAGTGAAAGATATTTGGGCTTACTCTCGGCTTTGTGCGTAAGTACTATGAATTAGCAAAGAACCTTGTACAAAACACTACTGCACTTGGTTGCACTAAATTCATAGGATCGCCACAGCAAATTATCTTGGCATTGATAAAAACAGCTCTTCTTTTTGGCACTACTAACAGTTGTCATCGTTAAATGATGGCACGTGTTCGTATTTGTACTGATAACTAATTTAGAACGTTATGTAAAATGTTTTTAACTTAATTAGTGTAGTAATGACTTTTTTCTTCAGCACATTGTAAAGATTCTTTATAAGCTTGCTTGTTTTATTATCGCTACAATAAATAACTAGTTTTTCAACAAATCAATAAAATATTTTAGCCTGATGCACAGTTA